>JASMMZ010000012.1:10952818-11141318 GCA_038502455.1 Anisogramma anomala | reverse complement strand
GAAAGGCAGCCATGTACCGGACCGTCCTTTCGCACTACTTCAAAGTCTAGGAAATCCCATCACATAGACACGACTCCTCTTTCTCCTCCCGCCCCACACACGCAGTCGCGCCAAGCGCAAGGAGAAAATGCCATGCCGTGACGGCCATGATCATGGTCGTTATCGCCAGCCATGATGGCTACGCCATAGCAATCGGCCATGAGCCACGTCATGAGGATTTTCGGGGGTACATAAATACTGCTGCTATTTATGCCACGCCATGAGGATCTTGTAGCTGGCTACTATCACGTGATAATATATTGTGAAAAATCGGTTTCGTGGCTAATTTATGTACTGCATAACGCTGGAGCATGACAGGACTGGTACGTCAAAAGGTTGGTCTAGCGCTCGCCACAGCTTTTACTTGGACTGGGACATTCCAAATACCAAGTCGTCAAGTGTTCCACAGGTAGCTCTTGTTTCCTGTCTCGTCCCTCCTTACTTACCCACGACCCATGCTTTCTTAATTTGCCCTGGTAGAGAAACTGGCTCTTCCCCAACCTCTGCATCTCCTGTAAACACCCAGTGCAGCTAGAAAAAGGTAGGATCAACCATGGACCCTCAAGTGCTGCAAATACCAAATGTGCCGGCTACATACAGATAGCAGAGGCAGCACAACAACGCAGCAAACTCACGTGCATAGGAACCGACCAGTCGTGGCCAGTACCTCTTCTAAGCAGAAGCAGCAGAGGCAGCGCCGTTCTCGCCACCAGCATCAGTACTCTTGCCCGCCTCAAGCAAGAACGCCTCCTCAATCGCCGCGCGGCGCCGCACAACCCGCAACCAGCGCTGTCCCCACCGCCTGACCAGGCGCTGGCGCTCTTCACGTGCACCATCATCTAGATCGGCCTCCTCCATCAGCTCGTCCTTGGACCCGGTCGCCCACGCCTCGAGTGCATCCTCCAGGATTCGGAACAGCTCGAGCATGGCCTTAACCTCGGCGTCGCGCGTCTCGACCGACATGTCGACGTCGTCTGCGCTAGCACCCGCAGGCGCCGCGACGACCTGGCGCACGCGGTTAGTCACCTTGGCGACCGTGTCGAAGATCAGCTCGTAGATGTAGCTGCGCGCGAGGGCCTCGCCCTTCGTTTTTCCGGCGAAGCCGGTGATGGCCCACTGCACGACCGCGACGGGGTTCACGATGCCGTAGTTGAGGAGCTTCTCAATGATCTGCTTGGCGACGCCCGGGTGCGCGCTCCAGAAGTCCATAACTGCTGTGATGATTTGAGCGCGGGCAAGCTCGGACGTGGCGCCGGCTTCGAGGAGGCGTTCCTTGGTGCGCTCGATGGCCGCTAGGACGTGGGACAGCGACTTGCTGCCTACGAAGAGGACGGCGGTCGTGAAGACATCGGTGCTGGCCACAAGCGGGTCGAGATTCTGGTCGATGGCCTGTGAGTGAATGCGTTCAATGACAGCTTGGATCTCGTTGTCCACCTCCTTTCTCTTGTCTTCGTCGGGCGTCTTCCGCTTCAGAAGCGAGGCCAGTGCGATACCCTCTCGCGAGAATGGCACAGCTACAAGGCATTGTCAGCGCCCTGTGGCATAACAAAGCAGAAATGCCAACTCACTCTCGTTCGCGAACTTGAATGGCGGCTCCTCCTGATCCTTCTCAGGGGGAACCAGGGACTGGTATGCCTCAGGCAGAGTCTTCCTGATGCGACCTGCGAAGCTCAACCGGATCTCCTTGTCGATAGATCCCATAATGAATGCTTTGTAAGGGTGCAAAGTAGGCAAAGAAACGTGATCAGTCCACTCGGCCCACTTCCATGTGAAGCCAAAGTTGCTCAGGTGGTGCGAGAACCAATCGGTGAACCGGCCCGCCAGCTCCAGATCCAGAATAGGGCTACTCCGATACAGAAATCTGATGGCGCGGCCAAGACTGGGGGCAATAGCCGCAGGGGCAATTCGGCAGGCTTCAGTGAGCACCGAGTGGTAGTACACGACCTTATGCTCGGGGTTGGGCAGCTGAAATTGCTGGGAGAAGACGGCGTCGACGACAACGTCCTCGGGCTTCCAGGTCGACTTGCCAGCCGGGATCTCTCGAAGCTGGTCGAAAGGTGTTGCACGGCTGGCGAAGGTGCCATCGGTGAAGTAGTTGTCCAGGTCAATGAGCCGCCTAGCAGTGACAGCGCGGTTGAAGTGCAGAATATTGATGGTGTCTGACAAGACGTCGCGGATCAGAAAGGCATCGACGGTGTCCACCGAGGGAACAGACTCAATGTCTGGGCTCTGGAAGACGGAGAAAAAGATCTCGGGAAACAGAGGGCGAGTGCCGGCAACCAGTGTCTCGGGCAAGTTGATCGCAGGCAACTGGTGCTTTGGCGGGTTGTCCATCTTCTCCTGCGCCTCCAGGTCCCCGAGGGGCATCTTCCACGGTCTCGGCAGGCACAGCAGCTTCCACCCGCCGGCCGACTCGCCCAGCAGTTGCTTTTGGAGCAGTCCAATGAAGCTGAGCCCGGCAGCCGGGCTTTTCTCGTCGCCTTCGGGGAAGTATGGGTCGATCAGGCTCTGAAGTGGATGAGGCTCGCTTGTGATGACTTCGGCCTTTTCGAGGAGGTCAAGGGCGTTCTGGTCGAATTTGCCAGGAGCGGCAGCAATGGCGTAGGGTATCGTGAGGAGGATGATCTTGATCAGCTCCGTGCCGATTGTCTGTCGTCCGGGGTGTCAGTGACCATGTCCCGCCCCATCCTTGGTTGCCCTTTCGCAGGGCGCAACTCACATCCTCCGAGCTAGCGGTCTGCAGCTCAACGGCACGATCAAACAGCGTGTCCAAGATAGGGTAGATGCCATCGCCCTCCAAGCAGTTCTGCAAGCACGCGAGGAGCTTCAAGTAAAGCTTGACCTCCCTCCACTCGCCGGCCTTGACCTTCTCCTCCACGCCGGCCGTCGCCTTCGACAACAGGTCCACCACCACCTTGGTCGCCGGCTCGGCAGCGGGCCCCGCGGCCTTCGCGTCCTCGGCGCCTTCATCCATCGAGGGCTCTGCGTTCGGCTCATTCTGCGCGTTGAGCGGCACCTGCGCCTTGAAGGTCAGGGTGTTGAGGACGAGCACGACGGCCGCGACGAAGGGCGTCTTGAGCGGCTGCTCGAGCGCGAGCTGCAGCGCGAGATCGACGAAGTTCTCGCGCAGGCGCTGGTCGTCGTAGTTGTCGGCAAGCAGCTGGGCGATGCCGCGGATCTCCTCGGTGATGCCGCGCAGGGGCAGGTCGGCAATGTCTTGCAGCTGTTTGCGCATGCGGACAGGGACGGGGGGCTCGTTGCGCCGACGCTGGGGGCCGCGGTGGTCGCCGCCGCGCGGTGTGTAGTGGTGGTCATCGTCCTCTGGTGGTGGAAGCAAGGCTTAGTCTCGAGCTCAAGCTGCGGCGGTGATGGAATGGGCTGGCGCGATGGAAAAGTAGCGTACCTCTGCTGTGCCGCTGTCTCTTCCTGGACCCATACACTGCTCCACCTCCTCTGCGATCGTAATCCGCCATCTTGGCAACGGTTCTCTGATGGGAGACGACTGTTCAGGTGTCAGTTTGGTTCATAGCGCACTCGCCTGTTGCTTGTTGCTTGTTGCTTGGCGAAGCAGATGCGCAAGCCGAAGGAGACCAAATGGTTCTGGTTAGCAAGTAGAAGGAAGGTGTAGCAAGCCTGGAGAGCATATCCCTGCTATTTTGGATGCCAGTCAAGTACTACTGTATGCATATGTATGACCGACCAATCACCGGAGGGTCAATTGGTGCCGGTCTGCCTCTGCCAGGTGTTGTGGCATTGATCCCCACACCTCCTTTTCTACGGTATGTTTCAGGCAACTTAGTTATCAATCACACCTGCTACATTCCTCCTTCTCCCTTGCCCTCGAACCTGAGACGGTACAGCACCCAAGCTACAGTTGCCTTGAAATCCAACACAGATACACCTGACTCCCCATCGGGGGCCCAACTGCGAGATCTACCCAGGTCCGAATTTCTTCTCAATATCGCCGTGCTCGGCGTGCGTAGCACCTGAGCGTTGTAGCGGTCATGGGAAACAAATGTGCCACCAAGCGACCGCTTCGCCGTCCAACGGGGCGGCGAATGAGATCAGCGCAACGAGTCATCATGCAACGGTCCTTTTCAAAGGGCTTGTATTTTTGGTAATCGCATCAGAGCCGTTTTCCTCGTTTGATATCAACGGGTAGTCTGGGCAGCATTGCTAGCCCAGCCCTGTTTCCCTTTTGGTTGCCACTCGAGAGCATGGCCAGTCCACTGACCACATAACAGTGCCCTCGAAAGAATAATAAGAACAGTAGGTGATAGAAATCTTTTGAATCGTCATAACCAGACCGGGCTGCAGGCCAGTGTCTTCATCCGTCGCTCCATATAAGCCAGGAGGGCTTGTCCCCAGTGCTGTCCCAATGCAAGTCTGCTGCTGCTGTTGGCTCCACTATCTGCCACAGTTCTTGGAGTATTTCCTTCCGCCCAGTGCCCATCCAATAATTCATACCCCTCAACCTCTTGTAACACCTTCCATGTCCCTTGCCGGGGGCTGCAAGGTAGCAGCCCCAAAAATAAACAACATTGTACTTTGGCTGCATGGAGGTGCCGGCCGCAGAGACGTGATTCTTCCAGGCGGACGCAGGCTTGAGGAATGAAAACAAAGCAGTGAGTGCCAAATGTGATCGGGCTAGGGAAGAGATGACGGAGGCGTGCTTGCACCAGTCTTCTTCGAAAAAGTGTCAGACTCCTGTGGACACTTGCGTAAGCCAAGCAGACGGGATGAATCGATCGCCAGTCACTCATTTCTGATCCAGATGCATTGCGGAAGATGTGGAAGCTTCCGGCGACTGCAGCTGTTCCAGCTTCGACCCATCGAGGATATCATATGCCATCGCAACAGCCTCAGGTATCCTGGAGCATGCCGGCCTGGCTTGAGTGCTGCTGTGCAGATTCCGCTGGAACTGCGTCCAAGACCATGGCCAGATCCGAAATTGTGAGCTAAGACTTTGTGAGAGCGGCCGACTCATGGAGAAACAGGTCGCTCTCAGCAGATACCAGGCTGTGAATCGCATTGAACACACGGCGTTCAGTCAAGCTTCGCAATCATTTCCTCCTTCGTCAGGGGTTGGAAGTTGTCGATATCGAGGCCATTGGCCTTGAGCTCGTCTTTCGCGTAAGCGGGGACCAGCTTGTCGTTGAGTTCCGGGGCAATCGACATTTCTAGGCAGTAGCTGGTTAGCCACAACTTTAAAAAATAGCCACAGCTCCGGAAGGCAACAAGGTAGGCAGTGCATACCATGTTTGGTGAAGTTGAACAGTGGCGGGAGGGGCTTCAACTGGCCAGTTCCATGCCTGGAATCGGGGAACTTGGTGCTCGGATCCCGCAGTTCGTCAAAGAAGGGGTGGACCATCGCATCAACCGCTCTCAAGCGCTGTGTGGGCGTGTACTCAAGAAGCTTGGCGATAAGATCGATTGCGTGTGCGTCGGCCTTACGGAACACCTTGCTGAAGGGATGAGGCTTGATCTGGGGGAACTTGTGCTCCATGTAGTTTGGGTTCATGGTTCGAATCTGCTCACGAGTAGGTGTGCCTAGAACCTTGATGATCTCGACTAGCTGATCAATGCCCGACTCGCCCGGAAACAGTGGCTGGCCCAACATCAGCTCTGCCATTACGCAACCCGTGGACCACACGTCTGCAGTCGATTCTGGTCAGCCTGATCCAATACACAAGAGAGACAGCGGTCCTACCAATTTTGGTCGTGTAGTTGGTGGCGCCGAAGATGAGCTCCGGTGCCCGGTAGTAACGCGAGCAAATGTAGGAAACATTAGGCTCGTTCTCGACCAGGATCTTGGCGCTGCCAAAATCACACAGCTTCAGAATGCCACTGTTGGGGTCGAGAAGCAGATTTTGAGGCTTGATATCCCGGTGGCAGATGCCCTGCGAGTGAATGTAGGCCAGAGCTCGAAAGAGCTGGTAGATGTATAGTTTCACCTCGAGTATCGGCATGGTAGTCTTCGACTTGTTGAAGAACCGCGAGGCTCGATAGACAGTCTCGGGAACGAATTCCTGGACCAGGTTCAGGTACACTTCATCTTTCTACAATGCTGTTAGCAAGAGGCAGGCATGAATGGGCGAGGCTGTGAGACATACACGCTCGCCGGCCGAGTAGTAGAAGGCTTTCAGCTGTACGATGTTGGGATGACGAACGATGCGCATGATCTGGAGCTCGCGGTTCTAACAAGCCAGTCAGCATGGACATCACGCGACACTACACGAAGAAGCGCACCTTGAATCGTTTGTCCTGGAGAACACGCTTGATGGCAGCATCTTCGTTGGACGGGGACAGCTTCGTCTGGAAGACAACACCGAATGAACCATTTCCGACAATCTTGCATTGGGTGTATTGTAGGTCCTCTGTCTCCCCAGTAATGCCGTTCTGCACCTTCTCCCTGACGATTTCTGGGTCGTCGAGGTCAGTGCCACAACGGGCAGATATACAGCTCGCATGGCTAGGACTCACCTCCCAACCGCAGGTTGTTCAACGCTGCAGGACGGTTCTGTGCCATCTTGGACTTCGGGTCTGGTATTGCAACCGTGTGTCTGCCAACAGGATCTTGTAAGGTGGGTCGAGGTTGGAGGACGAGCCGGGGTTGTCGTAGCACCTGAGGCGGGCCGTGATGGGCGGATACTGGTTCAGGTTGAAGGGTGGTGGCAGGCGTGGAGGGGTCTTCCAACCACGCTGGGTCCGTGAGCAGTGCTATGAAGGTCGAGAATCCGCGATTCCCGAGATGAAAACCGCAAGGCGTATGGATCAATCAATTCGCAATGCCGTGCCACTAGTAAAAGATGATTTTTCTCGAGAATGAGCGCGACGGGCGGATTGTTATCTTCCGAGGGCGTGGGTCGAAGGGGGCTGGAATGTAGTAGGTGCTTGTCGCGCGAGTTCGGGAAAGAGGCCCTGCGTCAATGGAAACTGTGGCGGACGAGGTTAGAGAAGTTGAGACAACAATCGAGATCATAGAGGCGTAAAAGTGCTAGGAGAGTGGGGAAAGAAAATGAGGATTGACAAGGTGCCATGGATTGCACAGGCGGAAAAGGACAAGACGGATGACGATTGAGGGTGGGGAAAAATGAAGCGGCAGCTTGGAAACGGGGGACCCAGTGGAAATTGGGGCCGTTGGGAGGAAGTCGGCCGAAGCGGGCTGGCGCAATTGGCGGGAGTTGCAGACGAATTGTCGGTACCGGGAACTAGCGACCTCGCGCCAGGACAGGCGCAAGCCGACCAAGGCCAATCTAACACCTCTTCAGCAGCCCAATCCAGTCCGCATCAAGTAGCCATATTGATGTTGCTCTGCACTTTGGTATTTGGGCCTGCGATGTGGTGTTGTGCGCTAGCACATCAACCAGAGTATGTTGTACCATTCAGTCGACTGAAAGCCGACGCGAGGCTGGGCAGAAGGCTGTTGCGGCGCGAGATATCCAAGGCTTAGACAGACTTGCATAGAGTTGGACGTTGCCCATGCCTTACCCTGGCGCAAAATGTCTTTTCATGTTGCAGTGCTTCTTCGCGGTACCGATTCGCTTCATGTTCACCTGCAGTTGCAGGCGATCTGGTCCTGAGTCGAGGGGTGGTTCGACTTTACTTGCAGAGCTGTGCAAGCACGTGGGCGTCCATCGCAAGTGGCTGTGCGGTGTGGCCGTGGAGTGATGCGAGGCCGAAGCGGCGAAGCGGGTCGAGTCCAAGAAGCAAATAGGATCCAAGGTTGGCGGCGGTTGGCGCGGGATGCCATCGTGACCGGCGGAGCGGGCAGAAAAGGCGGGGTGACGCGAGGAGGGACGTGAAGTGGAATGAGGGGCAACTTGGCTCCTGCGCAACCCACACATGCAGCGCAGTTCAGTGCAGAGGGACGAAGTGCAGCGAGGCCACAATGCTGGCGAAAGATAATCAATCAACTTACGATTGTTGTCGACGATGGCTATGAGCAGTGCATGACCCAGTTCCAAGGTTGCTTTGTGTGGCGAGATGGGGCCGGAAGATGGTCAGAGACGCGATTTCGAAGCTCTCCAAGTTTGGAGTCCAAGACTGTGCCTGGGAAAAGATGGCTTGTATGTTGGAGAGTTGGAGACTGGACTGCAGGCCAAGCAAGGCAACCAGTATGTTAGGCAGGTATGGCTGACTAGGGCCTATGCATCGGCAGTGCTGATGCTGATTGAGGAGTCTAGGGTCTCGGGGTCTACTAACCTGATGGACCGGTCAGGCTGAGGTGAATACCGCCGTAGGTTAGGGCAGGTCTGGTCAGGTGAGGCCAGGTGAGGCCAGGTGTGGGTCAACAATGTCAGGACGGTCAGTTAGCTGGGTAGCGACTTCAGGGTCGGCCGAGGTGTAGTGCGGAGAGAGAAAAGAACAAGCCGGACGTTGGTGATGACTGATGAGGGCGTGTTTGGGAAGGAAGGGAAGAAAGAGTCGGAGGTTCTGGCGCCGACCAGAAACAGAAGCAGACAGAAACGGGGCAGTTCGAGGATGAAAGTGGGCATGCAAATTGGCGCGCGTTTTCTTTTGATCGTGTGACGCTGCAGATTTCAGCAAGGCCTCGGTGCTCACACTCACACACTTGCTCCTGCCTGCTTCCTACAGCCCCAGCAAACTAGTTGCACGCTTCCATCCACCTCTATCCCATCGAGCACTGTCACTTGCATTTGCATTGATTTGTATTTGCACCTACCTTGTGGCCCAGGTAGGGATTTGCTACTAGGAGTTCTGCATCAGCAACACCCATCCAGTTGCACACCTTCAATTGCACCTACTAAGAGTATGTAGCTCTTCTCCTTGTACTCCACTAAACAGTGACGTATAGGCTTCCCGTCCTGGGCCAGCCCCTGGTCTGTCCATACCACTCCGGAAGTCCATGCCTCACTTTTGCCTGAGGACAAAAATAGCGAATGGCCGCATGTTCACATCCATGGAAACATGTTGTTCACTTCCTCAGGCCCCTTTTCGATATCCAGATGCTTGATTAGATACCATGTACTATGTATGTATGTATGTAGACAGTCGTGGTTCCGCCGCAAAGCTTGACTACGGACAGTTGGGATGGCCCGTCGACGTTTATTTATATCTCCTTGCCCGCCCAGCACGAGTCGTCGCCGTTTGCTTGGATGGCCGTGACCGGTAAATATGTAGTCCATATACTACTATGTATGGAGGTATGGGTAATAGAAACTGTCCATGTCATGTGCACATGGTCCGTGCAGCGGCCTTAACAGGTACCCGTTCACCCTTGTCGGTACCTGACAGGGGGGCATTTTAATCAGTACGGTACTATAGTATGTGACACTGACAATAGCCTCAAAGCAATACAGTCTCTCATCTCTCTTCTCTAACACCACAACCAACTTTGACTACCAACTCATCCAAAAACTAAAGCCTACTAACATCACAGGGACAAACGTTCAAAACTACGTAGATTGATAGACTCCCGCCACACCGTAACCAGCAGGCAGTACCGTACCCCTGCACACGTTGGAGTTCATTGTCATTTTTCTGTGGGCGTCTTTACCGAGACCTCTGCTGAAGGGGCTGCCTACTGTGTACAACCCGACTTTATCTGGCTGGCAATGCCGGTTGGTTCAAGACTACCCAGAGATTAACTTCAACTTCAACCTTTCCATGCGCAAATATCTTGTAATATTACCTGCCACCTAGGCTATAACGCGACCTTCCTGGCTAATCGGGTTGTTCAACCCTTTAGCTGACGGGATAGCTTGCACATCCGAGTTCGTCAGCGACGTCACCGTATAGACTACTGACACTTGTGGTAGAGGAAGGAACGGCCGGTGGATGCCGGGCATATAATTAGTATTATTCCCGGCCAAGGGAAGTCTGTTTAGTTCTATCAACAACGTTTATAGGTGGCGCCCCTACAGCCCAACATCACTGGTGCGGTAAGTGTGGACTGACGGAGTAATCTTTCAATATTTGGATGCCACACGCCAGACCTTCGGATCCAGTTTCAGTTCATTATCTTCCTCTGCTGCCAAGTCGTCGAGTCGTTGAGTTGTCAAGTCGTTATGTCGTCATCAAAAACGGTCTCTCAATTCTCTTCACTTCGGCTGAACGAGTCGACATACAAACTTCAAAAATACACGAAATCACCTTTTTCTCGAGCTCCTCAAAAATTTCGTCACCTGGATTGATCGCCAGGTTGTTTACATTAATGTCTAAAATGGGTAATAAAGCGCATTTGAAATGTCCGGAAAAGGTACAAATAGTAATAATATTTGGGACGGATTGAGCGTAGAAAAGCTTTAATAGAAGCTAATTTGATGGATGGATTTTCGTAATGGATCTAGGAGTTCAAATTGTTTAGCTGAAGCCAAAGATTTGAGAATATCTTTGTGATCTTCGATATTGTTTGAAGGAGGCCTTTAGTGGTAGTAGAAGAGACGGTCGACGGATGACAGGTATATAGTCAGGACTTTTCCCTGCCTCAAAAAGTCCATCCAGTTTCCTCTTAACAAAAAAGTTCTTTAGGGTGGCTCCCTTTGCCAACCCAAGTGTACTTTTTTTTGGAGGTTGGCGATTGAAACCACACTAAAAAACGTTGTTATTAAAAGGAAACTAAACAAACTTCTCAAAGCTAGGACTAACCCTAATTATATACCCAGTATTTGCTGGCCGTCCGTTTTACTACCACATAATACAATACTAGGCGGTACAGGTAAATAAAGTTTTCTACAACATATTCACATAGTCCATGTATCTACTATAATAAGAATTCATTCTATTTTTGTCAGTATTTAACAGGTGTGTTTTTTTTATTTATACAACACGCGATTATATAAAATTTAACAAAAGAAATCGTTAATAGGCTTTTAGACGTTGCAACGTTGTCGATTCGAATCGTGGTCGAAGTAACAGTAGTATTGTGCGGTCAAATGGTAGATGGTTACTTTTAAGTTTGGCAGACTGCTAACTGGTTTGCACACTACTTTATATGGCCAATTACTTGGCCCGTGCCCCATATTGAATTGTGCTGTTTACTGTAATTGACTTGTAATAGTACAATGAACTTTGATTACACTATGCTTGAATATTATTCCAATATTGACGGCTTTTTGTTTTGTGGTGTCAGTACATTTTGTAGAAAAGGTTCTCGGCACGGTAAGTATTTCCCTGTATCTTTTCCACTACCATTTGTATGTTAGTTTCACTTTGTACCACTTGTAATCCCGCCAACAAATGTTACATAACTTTTGTATTTCAATCCTTTAATACATATACAACTTAGCTGTGATGATTAATTAAGTCCGCATTAACAATAACMTTGGCATCTAAACAGTTTTTTAGTTTGCTAGGATGTATTTCCCTATATCTTTTCCACTACCATTTGTATGTTAGTTTCACTTTGTACCTCTTGTAATCCCGCAAACAAATGTTACATAACTTTTGTATTTCAATCCTTTAATACATATACAACTTAGCTGTGATGATTAATTAAGTCCGCATTAACAATAACATTGGCATCTTAACAGTTTTTTAGTTTGCTAGGGTAGCTTTGCTTTTCCTTTTGTTCCCTGTTAAGTGATACTTTGCTGGGTAATTTTTGAACGTAACCCTTGATCCAAATTGTTAGCCTTTTGTTATCTACAAACCTTTCTAAGACCTTATACGATGTAGCCTGTGTTATGGTGTCAGCCGGATCATTTTAACCATTTATTCATAGGAACGTCCTAATTTTCCTGGTTTTGTAAGTTTCTCGGAAAACCATTACGTCGATTATCAAACGTTTCTCCTTCGCTGTTTCTAACTTGAAAAGGTATTCAAATAAATTTTTGAATCGATACAAATAACGATCGAACTAGGTAAAATCATAAACTATTTGGTAACAATATTAAATATCTCCCCTATAAATACGCTTATATCAAATCCGCATATGCTATTGTAAAAATTGAAAGTAAATGCAATTTAAATAACAATTTTACATTTAATAAAGATCTAGTGAATTAAGTTTCTAAAAATGACGAACTGGCTATCTTGTAAATTATCGTCATAAACAATCATTACCAGGAATCTAATTTATACCGATAATGTTAGAACAGAAGTCAAATACAGTACAGTTAAGTCAACTATACTTACAGTTAATTGATTGTACTTACTGCAAATTGACTGCAGTTTGTGGGATTGACTGCAAGTGCATTGCAGTAGGTACAAACTTCAAAGTGAGGCATAGGCCAAAGCATTTAACCATACAAATTAGTGTGTATACCGGCTAGCTGTCTGTTAAACTAGGAATTTACAACTCATAAACCAGAACCAATTTGAATGCAGCACCAGTTACTTCTACCACAGTGATTTAAATCGACTAGGTTGCAACGATAAAGGCCTACCAACACTGATCAGTGTTTATTAGGTTAAGCATAAATAAACTAGGTAAAAAAAGAAGCTATATTTTGGTTAGGCTTTGCAATTGCATAAGGTAGAGGGAAGATTTTTGCGAAAAGTCCCGAGGTTGTATCTATTGTTTATAGATAGTTAAAAGGAAAACTTTTCAAGTAAGTTTGTTTACAGGTACTCAAAAGTGGCGACGGTATCGCCAGTATTATCGAAAATACTAAGAAACCTTTACTAGACTAGTTTTGAAGAAAAAGCGTTGAGATTAACCAGTTGAAAGTTTTCAAGATCGCTAAGTTATTAAGTTCGTAAATGGTTAATTTAGTACTATTGCGGGTAGTACTACTAAAACCTTTAAAGTAAAAACGATTAAGTCTTACAATTTTGAACAAATACTAACTTTGACTTTAAATCTACAATTTACCTATTTATATTACTATTTTCGCCTATACTTTTTAATCTTCGTTACGATTTCTTTAAAACACGCCGGAATTGATAATATCATCGACACTATTGGGATAGAGGTAATTAAGGCTTTTGGAACCACTTGTATTAAGAATTTCAGTAACAACCTCTAGATTAAGAGAGTTGACGAAGACTTTACCCTAAGAACCTGACAAGCTACCTCGGACATTTCATTTTCGACATCGCCTGTAATGTTTAAAATTTAAAGCTTGAAGCTTTATTTGACTACATCTAGCATTTTAGGGATTGAAACCTAATTATGTATGGAAAAAACCGAGAAGTTAGTAATGTTGAAGTTAAGGGTTAACCTATGTAAACAAGGAATTTCCCTCCCTTTAAAGGTCAAAAATACGGTAACCTAGTGGAAATATTCTATGAATGCGCTACCGATGAGAATTTGTAATGGTTATAGTAAGGGAAGGGCAAAGGGATCGTTGGCGACATCATTCTTCAACGTTCTTAAACACGTTCCTAAGGTTATACCTAAGCTTAGATAAGTTTTTCAAACCTTTTTGAATAAGGTTTAGAATGTATTGGTATTATTGGTTGTAAATCATTGATTAAACTAAACTCCGCAAGCCCTTAAATACACTAATTAATTGAATAGAAACCTCGATATACCCCTCAATATCAAGAGGAGTATTACTAGGTACCTCGAAAAAACCTTTAAGTTCTTTCCCCCTAGGCACTTTAACACGTTTAGTCTTAGTAGCCAAATTAATAAAGGAGAAGCTTTACGCGCGAGCCTATTATGTGTACGATTACTAGCTTTTTCCCTTTAAATTCAGCTAGAGGTAATTATTTAGCCTACCAATACCAGTGATTTTTTTTAGCATTAGTCGAGGGATTTAAAGGGTCCTTAAGACGAGTAAATCATTCTTCCTCCTCGATACGTTTTTATAGTAGATACGGATTGCACGGCAATTACCATTTTCATTAAGATTTGAGAAGGAAAGAAGAAGTATAACGGAAAGCCGTATAACTTTTTCGACGTTAAGTTGCGCACATTTTTTAATATTTTCCGCCAGATGAGAGTTGAATAGCCAAGTTTTTACAAGTTGTTTTCTTGTATTCTTACCAGCTAAGCTGAGGATTACTACCTTTGCTACCTGACGAATTGTTTTTTTTTTCCCGCAAAATTTGCAGTGGATTCAACGGCTACTTTGAATATGATGTTAATTTTACCTAGTATTACACTGACTGGAATATTATTAAGTGGTTTTCTATGTTGAATTATATGAAAAAGACGGAAAGTAAGATAGACCACTTTAATTGTATGTTTAATAGGCTAATACTTTGTGGATAAGTAATAAGGAACGTGTGAACTAGTGAAAGTATACTTTGATAGTAGGTTCGTTAAGTTGTTACAGATTACGAAAAATTCGAACAAGTCTTATAGTGCTTTAACTTCACCTATAAATAGTGTTTTGTTTAGTTGTATTTCTTATTAGCAACTGTTATGGCTCGGGTTTTAGTCTCGACTAGTATATACCTCTAAACTTCAGAATTTACCGATGATGAAAAAAACTTCCCCTATGTGTACTACATCTATTGTAAGTGTAGAAGGCCTAATTAGTACGGTTAAAAGGTACGAAACTGAGGCCGTAGCTAATAAGTTACGTAAGGAGGAGGATCTTTACGCCCGTTAGGCAAGTTTACTTTAAACGTTAAAAAATGTTGGATTTACGGTAAGTAGAGTTGTGAGTTAATAGGTTATACGGCTGTTGAACATGACGATAAATATGTAAAGTATTAAATGAAATTCCCTTTGATCATTATTATCGATTACGTTAAATATATCAAAAACCGTAAAGATATTGAGGTTTAAATTGAGGAACATAAGTCCAAGGTTATGGGCTAGCATAAAGATACCGATATCGGCTTGTAAATGACGTAATAGCTCGCTAACTACGCCTTTTTAAACCGCTTGATAGGCGAAAACCCTTCTTACCAATATAAATATAAAGACTCTAGCCTTATATACCTCTTTACTATTTAAGACCATTATGTAGAGCATAAATTTTAGGGTATTATGCTTGTCATTAAGGCAGTGCAGTACCCAATGGGAGAGTATTCTTAATACGTCGCGTTGCGAAAGGATCTTAATACGGTTACGGAACTTGACTATATGGATACTGGTAAAGTTAAGGTTTGCTTTGGTGTTCGAAAAGAGATTATTTTACGGGGATCGACAACTCTAGTTACTATCGTTGGCCCTATTGTTTTCCATATTTCAAAATCTTTTACGCTTTTCTTTCTTTACCTTAAATATATAAGAAACCTCGACGTTAACATCAACGTTTAAATTAATAAATGGATTTAAGTTAAGAGCAGTAGGACGTTTCTATTTAGACTTGAATAGGTGTATCTCTGGTTTTAACTTTAAAGGCTAAAAATACTAATGTTAAATTGAAAGAAATTAGAGTTTCATTAATTATATCGTAAGTTTCATTACTTGGTTATTAATAAGCTTTATAAGTTTTCAAGGTGGTTACTTATGAAAATATTGACTTATTAATGTTGGAGGTAATTAAACGGCTTTGCTATTATTACCAAACATATTTTTAACCAGTTAAGGTTTAAGTTTAAGTTAATGAAAAACTAAGACTTTAACTTTAAGGTTTTTGTAGATGTATTTTATCCGGATAGCAAGTTAAGATTTTATATTGTTAATGTCGCAACGGTTTTTACAGTGCTAATTTGCTTCAAACTATTATAGAAAAAGATATATAGGAGTCATTGTATATTTTGTAGATCGATACGTACCTTAGGCCATTAGATATACTGGTTTATAACGTTGGTTTTGATTTTATTACGATAAATCTTTAAGTTAATATTAAGTCGATGAGGATTTAGTGTAAATAAGTTCCCGTTTAGCTTTGTTAGGGTATTTATAATGTCTAAAGAGCTTATTCTTCTTCAAAACAGGCTTACAATATCCTTATCCTAGAGATTGAAAGCTTCTCAAGTTAAAAAATACAACATTAAATAGCGGTAAAAAGCTTTAATGATATTGTTAATCATAACAGCCTTATTTACAATTTTCTGGTACTCAAAGCTTACTCACGTATGACAAATGAATTATTAATATCATTAAATACCTAAAAACATGTTGTAGTATATAACAAAGACTTAAAGAAACTAAGGAAATGATTGGTACATCGATAAGTTAGCAACGCCCTTATTACCAGGAACTAACTGTCAATAATTCATTTGTTATATTTAATCCTAGAAAGTAAAGTTTCTATGTAGAGAAATATAGGTAATTTGAATAGACCGTTTTTTTAAGTATTACTCATACAAATTTGGTGGTTAAAATCATTAACAGCTTTATTACTTTTGGGATTATGTAGGTTAAGTCTCATAAAAGACCTTATGAGTCTGATAAATATTCTAGCGTCGAAAACCCTCGAGTTGAACGGATTGGTTAATATAATCATCTCGAGCCAATCGTTTATAAGCTAATGAAATACTAATGACGGGGAAAAGTACCCAAAAGTAGGATATATATTAAAAAAGAGGATGGTAAGCGGAATTATGGGCCTTTGTTGGTAAATATAACTGCGTAGGTTTGTGAAAAGAATAAGTATAACGGATAATTGGCCTTGAAGTTATGTGTTAAAAGCATTATTAATATATTGAGAAAGCGTTTTAAGGAAAGTAACCAGATGGATATTGATGGCTTATTTATACAAAAGACTGTTTAATTCTTGCTGTCAACTTAATTCAAAGGCTAAGACGTTGTTATTCTTAAGTCGAAGATAGTTTACATGGTTAAAAATAAAACTACGAATCGGTTATACGAAAAGTTACGGCTAATCGTTGAAAGATATAGTGATTAAAATGAAAATTAGATCCTTATTTAAGCTTTTATCATACAAAAAAATAAATTGGAGTTTCATTGTCGCCATTGTTTCCTATTCAACCATTAACGTAAGCGATTGATTTATACTTAATGACTGGGATGTAATGTAAAAGTATACGTAGTTTGCCCCCAATTTTTCGGGGGTTTTACTATGAAAACTGCCCAATGAACTACGGGATCAGTTTCTGGTCGGCACGGTGATACGTTATATTAAACCTATGTTAGGATTAGCCGAAGTAGACGTTTATTGGTTTTTAACGTACCAGGTGTATTTTACAAATAGGTTTTGTATAAAGATTTCAACGTTTAACTTATACCTATTATATACGAAAGGTAAAGACTTCGGTATCGTAGGTATGTAAGTAAACGATACTTTTTTCCCCGAAGACATTGGATTTATAGTAGCGAAATGATGTGTTACTGAGAATTTAGGTCTTTAAAAGTGTAAGCTAATCGAGATGTTAGCTAAGGGTATACAAATTGACTTTAATGAATTATGAGTCCGTATTCAAATTATTAAGACTGAGAAAGGTATTTATGTTAGCTCACGTTGAAGAGAGTAAAATAAAAGTTCAACAACTCTCAGTAAGGTCAAAAAGATAAGATTATACAAACACTTGGAATAAAAGACTTGTATGGCTTATATTGTTATATTATATTAACCGAAGGTATAGTATAATCCATTTATTACGGTATAATGGAAAATCTATAAATCAAGGACTTCGATAGGTTAAATAAGAGGAGTTAGTATTGATTGGATTATCTAAAAGAATGTATTAATATAATTTTGGTAAATTTGATGATGGCGAAATTAATAATCTTTAAGGATGAGTTATTTGCTCATAATATTAATCTTATATCATAAACCGGATTCCTCATAGTATTCGTTCATATAGAGAGGTTTATAAGGCAATTTACGATGAACTTTAATCTTGTATACGAAATATCCATTCAATGTAAACGTGTAATACTTAACGTATTGGCTTTAAAAATTTATAGTATCATAATAGTCTCTAATATCAGTATAGTCACTAATGGCACCTTAAGGAATAGTATTAAATAGTTTTGATTGTTTTCAATACCAATAGTGATATGTAAATATTTCTAAAGCTTTGAAGAGTGTTTATTAAATATAAGCGTAATAACTTTAAAGGAGGTATATGAAGTATGGGAAATCGACGTGTTCCGGTAGATTAACGGTAAAAATAAATCCGTTAATGTTATAACAAAAGCTACACCTAATAGCGCTTTGGAAAGTTTTATAAACAGTAATACGCTAACCGTACAAATAGAGGGTTATATGAACCTCTCAATACGTGACGTGCAGAAATAGGAATGCTCTGACACATTTGAAAACTATTAAGGTAATAGTGACGATGGTAATAGCAGAGTTGGTGGCAATGTTAGTAGGTTGAACTATTGGTAAAAGGTACGTAAATTATGGAATGCGTAATGCGAATAGATCTATGGCGAAATACCTGTGCACGGGAGTTGAGGAATGAAGGGCTCGGAAATGGGAAGCAAAGGGCCGTAATTAATGTCAATTTCAATGCAAATTCATAGGAATTGACAGGTATTTGGCTTGTTACTTGAGGAGGGATTTCAGAGGTTACCATTAATTGGTAGCAAGATACATTGGTATGCAGGCGTAAAATAAAAAGCCGTTAGTATTGGAATAGCAATTACATGCACTGCTGTTAAGTTAATTATACTTATAACTAGTTGATTGTACTTGCTGAAAATTGACTGTAATTTGTGGGATAAACTGCAAGTGCAGTACAGAAAGTACCCACTTTAAGGTGAGGTACAGACCAAAGCATTTGGCTATATAAATTAGTGTGTAGACCGGCTAACGGTCTGCCAAACTTGGAACTTACAACTTATATACCACAACCAATATCAATTAAGTACCAATTACATCGAACACAGTGAATCAAATCGACTATGTTGCAACGATAAAGGAAAACAAAGAGATAAGTTGATATTGTGAACAAAGAAACCGTTGTAAAGATTATTACCTTTGCTTATTGGTAGGCCTCTATCATTTCAATGTCGTCAATTCGAATTATTGGTCGAAGTTACTGGTATATTGATTAAAGTTTGTTATGTTTTACTTCTAAGTTTGGCATAACGTCAGCCGGTCTACACACTAATTCATATATGCTACTACTTGGCTTGTGCCTTAGTCTAAAGTGGGAACCTATAAACTTGATTTGTAATCAATGCACAGACAATATAGTCAACTTATAGTTGGTACAATCAACTTACTATAAATATAGTTAACTTAAATATATTGCAATTATCTAACATTCTAACACTGGAAACCTTTTTTTTTGTGCGTACGCGCGTTTATATAGCCAACTAATTATTTGTAGTAATCCTTAAAATATTTCCTTTCTGCATAGGTCAAACCCCTATCAATTCTAATATGTTTTACAGCCAAATTGACCCCAATCACAGCTCTTTATCCCATAACCCCATGTGCTAACTTCTTCAATTCCCGTGCACAAGTCTTTCACCACAGAATTGCGCGTATCACAAACTTGTTAGCCATTAATAGCGAGCCATTTACCAGTCGGTCCAAGTATATTTTACTAAGATATTACTACTTATATCATTACCACTACCTTGACAATCTTTTATATTGTCGAGGCATCCTTATTTCTCCACATTATGTACCGAGTAATCCAAGAAACTATTGATCAATATGGTTAGAATATTACTGTTGACAAAAAGTTTCAGTTATGAGGTAGTTTTGGTTATAGCGTTAACAAATTAATCTTTGACGTAAATGTGCTTGAATTTATCAATTTATTAGGCTTTATACAACTTTTACAAAATCGTTACAATTGAAACGCTTTGCCAATGATATGCCTTTAAACGTTGCAATGTTGTGGATACGAATCGTGGTCGAAGTAACAGTAGTATTGTGTGGTCAAGGGGTGAAAGTATTGTTTTTGGTTTGGCAAACCGTTAGCCGGCTAGCATACTAATTTGAATGGCCAATGGTTTGGTCCGTGCCCTAGTCTGAATTAGGTACATACTGTACTTGACTTTACAGTCAATTAAGATAACCCAAAAAACAATATATTTAACTTACAGTCAGCATAGTCAACTTAGTTGATAGTACAGTTAACTAACTATACTGAAAATTACTACTATTTCAACAATACGTCTATTATTCAACGTTTTTCATTAGTTGTATCCAACTTTGATGGGTACTAGTAAAGGTTTGTGGAATCAGTATATAATATCATAAGTATAAAAGGTAGTCCCAATTATTTGGGGATAATTCTTAATGTGCTGCTAATCACTATATCGAATATCAAAGCTTATTAATATGCCGTAAACCTCCAATGCGACATGTTTCGTATGACGCGTTTATACTTAACAGATATTCAGTATACGAGGTTCCCATTAATTATAAATTACCTATGAAACTTATCAATATTGACGAATATTATAATAAATTCGATTTATGATATGTGGTGTATATTATTCGTAAATAAGCTGTGTACAAATATTATCAATATTTATATCCTCAAATCGACTGATCTTATATTCATACATTTATTTCAATTATATTTTTCTCACTCAATACGTTTGTTGTGGATATTACTATTTACACCTACAGATAGTATTTGTAGGCCAAGTGGCAGTGCACTATATTGCAAGGTGCACTCTTTCAGCGTGCACGATAACGTGTCACGCTGCAGGCTGCAATCTTGCAAGGCGCAAAGTACATCATGCGTGGAGCGGTCTGGAAGTAATATTCCAGAACGCATAGCAAAACGGCTACTGCCCGGATGAGAGGTTTATAACCTCTCATTCGTGACGTACACTCTCTGAAATGCTTCTTCCGATCTATCTATCATTTACTATAATATCAATATTTCTAATTACTCTTCTACTCTTTTACTTTACGTAAATTAGGCAAAGACTTTACCGACACTAATAAGTAGCCGACGAGGTCGACTATAAATAACTAAGAAAAGAAGAGACAAATCGAAGTTAAATACCTATAACGGGATGTTGTAACAGGTTTAATTATTTGTGTTTCTACTACGCCTTAAAAAACCATACGAGAGTGTAGAATTACGGAAAAGCGCCGTTGAAACCCAAGGCGTAATAAAACTATAAGATTCGAAGTAACTTTAAAAAGAACTACTTTTAATACGATATTATTAACTAGTTAGTACCATATTCATTAAAAGGTTCAGTTAGGTCAACCGTTAACTTGTTTTGGCGTTTTAAACGTACTCGGGCATTCTTTCAAGAGTATCATATTACGTATTAGGTTACGTAAGCCAAACTACCATGATTTGAAACCCTTCGTTATGATCCACCTAACCCAAATACAGTATCCGAACCGCTTACGAAACCCAAAAACGGTTAGAACACAAAATTAACACCGTTTGGAAAACCTAAAAGCGGTTATAAATATAATATTCACACCGCTTACGATACCTAAGAACAGTCACTAATATAACACACAAACCGCTCGTAACTATTAAAAGCGGATATAATATAATAATCCGAACCGCTTATTAAAACGCGAACCAAGACCTATACACTAGTTTACATAACACACCTCCCGATATCCAAATTGTTCTTTCTTCTTTTTACGCTTTCCTTACCCGTCTTTTCATGTTCGCCCTATGTTTTGTAAGTTTAATACTTGTAAAGTTTATGTTTCCTCAAACGTTTAGTTAGCATAACACTAATACACGTTAACAAAATTAATTTAAAATGCATTACTAGCTAATAATTACACTTCGTTTACGTATTACTCAAACTTTATTTATATTCATAGACTCTTATATCTTTACTTTGTCCACTTTTCTTTTTGGTTTTGTACTTGCTGATTATAAAATGAACTATCTTTAACTCTGAATCCTAAACATACCCAAATACAGCCGCAGCACGAAACCATTAATTTACGCCGCTCCAAGCACCGTAGGTACATATAAACTACCTACACTATGAATATAAAGCGTTACTAATAACGGATTTGGTAAAGACTATATAATATATGGTGTACTTCTTTATATGTACGTCGTTTCGTAGTAATATTTCAAAGCTTTTGGACCTTAATCTATCATATAATAAAATCAAGGCATTAGTAAAGGATTTGGAACTTTATACAGAAAATACGTATATTATTAATTTGATTTTCGACTACTATAACGACAAAATTAAAAGAAGCGACTTATTCGACGATTTTAAAAATGACTTTGCGAACTGGACACCGAACATATGGCATATAGTCGATAGTAAAATTTCAAAAATACTGCGAAAAAAAAACTACAAAACAAAGATTAATACAACTAGTGGAAAAATGACCGTATTATAGAAGCTCTATTAGTAAAAGCCTAATTTATACAAATGCCGAAGTAAATACACAATGGAGTAATGAAAGTAAAGTTTATAAAATAACATTATCTAAAGAAAAGCCAGGAACGCCTACTTAAGATAACGGTTCGGGAATAAGAAAAGCCTCCGTAAATGAAAATAAGGTGCTTAACAAGGCTAAAAGCTCGCTACGATATAGAGACGGGCTGGGGGACTCGACGGAAGAGGAGGAAATACCGTAACTATTATCTAAAACAAGGGTTGAATATGAACCTTTTACAAAACATAATTTTAAATAGAGGCCAAGATAATTTCACGCCCCGGATACCGTTAACAGATAGCTTAACTATGGAAAAAGCGGCTTAAATAACAAAAACTCCCCGTTCCAAGAATGGATAAGCGGTATAAAACGATAATACGTACCTTATAGATTAATATCTACTAATTACGACACATACTATAATCTCCCACCACACCGCTTTCCCATTAATAAGAAAGACCTTGAAAATTTTATTAACTTCGCCAGACTCTAAGATAAGAACAAAAACTATAGCGATGATTTATACGATATAATCGATAATAAAATACGAGCTATACTTAATATATATAAAAGACTGTATACCAAATTATCCCAATTTTACATTATCTTACCCGTTATATTGTTTGAGTAGAGTCAATAATGGTATATAAACTACTTTACGTAGATGGATACGTTCATATAATATCATAGCCACCTGAAATTACACTTCGATACAGAAATTAACTGAGAACTTTACGATAAAGACTAGACTAGCATAACCTAGAAATCAGTATGGAATCAGAGAAAAAACGCCGATTGAAACCTATAAGAGTACCTTACCGCTTTTTAAACTAATTTCCGAAAGTTTCAAGTTGCCCTTGGACAGGAATACAAGAGTGAAAAATTGTTTATCGAAATAATGATAAAAGTATACTATAAGAACCTAAATTTCGACTTTATGTTATTTTAACCGAAAAAGGATTTAAAGTCCTTTTATAAAAAATTGAAAACATTATTTAAAACCTTTATACGCTGATAGAGGAGCGTCGGATTAGCATTTATAACCGATAAAGCGAAAGGCGAAGGCCAAATCACCAAAGCAAACCTTCTCGAAATAATTTACTACGTTTTAAATCGAAGGTTTAAAATATACTCAAAACAAAGTAAACGCCCCAAATACAGCTACCAGAAAGAGAAATATTAGGGAGTAAACCTTAAAAGCAAAGAGTAAGACAGATACAATCGAAGACAATTCTACGGCTAAGGACAAAACATATTGCGACTAAAGTAATATATATGAAAAAGTATGCAGAATCTCATAAGCTTATAAAAGCGTTGTATTGTATACGGCAAAATCGGCAACTAGTTTACTAACCACTCTATTCACGAACTAATTCGGATGAAACGATAGTTTTGGGCCGATTACGTATTTAATGATCAGATAAAAGCTAATTCTATAGTGTATGTAGCCGAATTCGAAGGTGTAAATAATAAGTTTAACGCCTACCCATACGAATATACCTCCGAAAATAAGGATTTTAAAGGGATAATACTTACTTGATAACTTAAGACTACGAAATCGCTTAACGTATTTTTACAGGCTTATATAACGACTTTTTACTGTATATCATAGGCTTAAACTACGTAGATAAAGTGTTTAACGCCTATATAACGTTTCAATTCATGCTTGGAAACAAATACGGCAACTGGTTTCAGGGCATTAAGCCTAAAACTAATGTAATAAGAATCTTAACGGCTGGAAAACGACAATTCGACGTATTCGTGACGAAATTCTCAGAATGTTAACTAAACCAAATGGGAAAATACCAAAAAGTCCTATTTGATAAAAGTAAAACATCGTTACTTAAAACGGTTGTAATAAATACACGATATGAATCGGTTAAATTTTACGTAAAAAACTTTGAAATATTGTTTTTATTTTTATTAGTTCATATAAACAAATTCGAAGTTATAGTCTGGAATACGACTAATTAGCTTATCTGCACCTCGAATAACGTATCCGTACCGATCCAGCTTAAGTTTGGCTACTTATGGTTTTTCCCCCGAAACACGTATAATTAAAGATATTTACTTAACGTAGTCAGAATTGCGGATATAATACCGCCGGTTTGGACACCCGGCTATAAAACACCTTTTACGACTACTTTATGCCGTAAGCTATACAGATGTAGGAAAGGAAGTACTTAAAGTTATTAAAAGGTTTTGTTATAAATGTCAATTACATTTATAAGCTCTACAACGGTTTCAATTCCGCCTTTAAAACGACATGAACTTTGACTAAGAGGTAATTGTTAATATTACATACTTAAACAGCTAACTGGTACTTTATGCCGTCAACACGATAATATTATATGAAGTAGCTAAATCTACACAAAACTCTTTCTCTATAAACCGTTAAAACGCTTTCGTTAACTATTAGTTAAAAGTTCATTTAGAGCCTCCGAATTGGATTACCCACGACGCTAATACGGCCTTCAACTTTACGAAGAGACGTACTAAAGCTAGGATCGCCGATAGCAAATGTAAACAAATATTAACAAAGGCACTATAAGGTATTGGTAAATGTAAACAATATTATCAACCGCTTCAAAGGGTATATACTGTGCTATTTAAAAACTAAAGAGTACTAATTCTAAGGAATTAATTCTCCAAATAGCTACTAACGCTATTAATAACAATTTTGGCCTAAGTAGCCTTATTCTCACGCTCCTTATTTTGAGTATTTATCTAAGGATCTATACAAATTCTAAACTATTAACAACTAAGGTATGAAGGGCGAATGCTATAGCGAAGACCAAAGAGGCATTACTTTACTTATAGGCCAAGAACGACGTGTCAAGAGAGATGTCTATAAGGAATAACCCATACAAAACAAAAGTTTTAGATTTAACATTGTAATTTAAGGTCCTAGTTAAAAGAATGTAGAACTTATAAACTAGCTTTTGAAAAATTAATGGACTTAACAGCTATAGTATACTTGTTAATTTACAAAACGGTAAGAGTTTATTTTATTAGACAATAATAATAAAAAGACACGGCATGAAACCGTAATCCGACTAAAACTACCAAAGGGACACCCTTTAAAACGACGAATCCAAACCGCTCTTAATTTTAGCCCACCCTCCGAATTACATTTCCAACACGCTTTTACCAAACGAAAACAGCCCGTTTATACCAACCCGACCAACATCTCGTCATTCAGGCCAACCTTTTAATTCGAAGACTACAAAACGCCCCGTGATTTTTATGGCATGTTTTTTTGTCACTTAAAAGAAAATTGCAAACCGTAAGCTTAGACTAAAGTTTCGGTACGAAGGTATCATTACTATCAAAAATACTCTGTTTGAAAAATTCACCCAAATAAAAATCTCTACCTTAATCGACTAAGGCTTATTTCCCTTTAAACGGCTGGACCTAACGATTTACGGCGCCTACAAAAGTTTTCCTACTCACCTAATCTATGAAATTAAGGATAAAACCAGAAGACCTTATAAAAAACCCGCCTAATTATAAAAGATTACAAAGATGACGGAAAACAAATTATTATGATATATACGTCTACATTATAATAAAAAAGCCACCATTTAAGTATTATACTTACAGCTTTCCTTAATATATCTTATAAATTATATATTAAACTTCACAACATTATGTAAGTATATACTGAATTTAGGGAATGGCTTGAACAATGTATTTACGCCGATGTACCTAAAAATGTAAAGAAATACCGCCTATTTAAAATGATTTTACGTATAATAAACCGTTTTACAACCTGGTTAAAGTTGGTGTTTACTAATATAATATTTATTAAATACATTATAAAGAACGGCTCGGGATAATCAATTCGACTTTCGACTCTTACCTATTAGTATTAAAAACTCATGTTAAGGGGTTTGTAATAATGTGTATATAAACGGACGATATATTAACATTATGTTACGCGTCGTTGTTTGTATTTGAAAGGAGGAAACTTTTAAAGGCCGGCTTCAAGGCTAAACTTAAGACGTACCTAATAGAGGACCATATAATCGACTTTAATAGCAAAATAATAATTTTGCAAAATGAAGTTTTGTGCCTTACATAAAAAGGGTAGTTAAATAAAGTTACTCTTATCATTTTGAATAACACAAAACTGGTCGACGAATACAGATACCAACGCGCGAGAGGCGCTTGTATTACCTTGATAACCTAACCGAAAGCGGTATTAAACCATTTGATCTTAACGTAATGTTCAAACACCCCTTCGGATAATATATATAAGGCGTTCAATAAACGACTTCTATGGAAAATACACAATTTCAAACGCGGTTTATATATATAAACTAAAATTTTAAATATGCAAGTCGGTATTTTTTATTATTATTTCTAACGGCAAACTCAAAGTTTCCGACATTCAAAAGCCATTAATTATACTATTCGTTTTTTGTTTTAGGATTGACCACGAACTCTACTGAGAATTCATTAAAAACGAAAACCACATTACGGTATTTAAAAACCAGTCAAAGCAATATAAGGATGGATATGAACTCGTTGTATAATGGTATGTAATCTTTTGTTAGGCCAGAATTATTACTACCGGGCCAGTAACTTAAATATTATTACCTTTGGTTCTGAGGTAAAGATCATCAGGGATTTTCCTGGATGAGAAACTACTGTGCGCAACTTTATTGAAAAGATTAAGGTTTACGTAAATAACACCTAGATATTGTAAAGTTTAATAAACGACGCGACTACCTGTTTACTGTAATCGTATAATTGTTTTCATATATTTGTCAAAACCAAAATGTGTAATAATCGATTCAAATTACTTCCAAATATGAAGGTATTATCGGTATAGGATTTTTTAATAAGCGTTTTAACAAGGGCGTTATTATAATGCCTGTGTCAATACCAAAGATTTACTTTCAGTTCACGGAACTAAGTTTTGGTTGAATATTAGAATATTCGTAGTCAAAGATCATTCATACGCGTAGACATAGAGAAAACTGCCTCCTTTTTAGTACCAAAAAGTTTCATTCATTTAACGAAAACCGTGCCAAATTTCAAAATGTACCACCTAAGGAGCGCTCCTTCTTTACGTTACTATTGTTGAAACCTATATTATATTGGGTTTTGATTATGAGTTATGGGTTCTGTGGTTTCACGGTATACCACAAACGATTGAAATTTACGGAAACGAACGGAAGTTATACATGTTACATATAAAAGTAACGCATTGTAACCCTTATATATTTCTGAACCTTTTTGAGGGAGTGGAAGCAATAGCTATAGATACCTAGGAAACTACTAAATAGGTTAATTTGTGAAATTTGTTTGAACGAGGACTTATATAACCCTAAGAATTTCCGGAATTTGTTTAGTTATGGGTTTGTTTTCGTTGGAGGAAGACTTACATAAATGAAATCATTATACAAATAGGCTATGTTCATAACCCGCCTACAAAATAACTACGTTTAATGCCCGTGTATTCAAGAACGCAATATACTAATCCCCTATAACCCTATAAAAAATCGACAATAACGCGTTGATACTTTTTAAGGTAAATGTTAAAAGGAGGCGATCCGTTTAAATGAGGGCAGATGTTGTAGTAGAAACGATCATAGGTGGTAGGGGCAACGTTAAAGGGGAGGGAGGGAGGGTAATAGTAATGCAAACAACGGAAACAGAATTGAATTCGTTTTCAATAAATCTGTTGTTGTTATAGTTGTTATTTCCGTTGTCCTCTTTTATAAAAAAGGGGAAAAAAAAGAAAACGGCACCAAACGACGTCTTGAAAACACCATGGCCGAGGTTTACGCGGTGCCATCCTTTTCCTCATCAAAATCAATGCGAAAGGGATACCTAAAAGTAGTTAAATGCTTGGAAAACACTTTTATCATTACGCTGTCCCGAAAGACGGTTAACCACGCTATAATGGCAGCAGCGACAAGTATATAAATGCTTATAGGTTTGATATTTATAATACTTCATATGAGCTTTTACTCTGTAAGAGCTTCTTCACGTTTAAAGATTATATTGAACAAGTCATTTAAAGGCACTTACGCGTGTACCATAGCCACTTTGCCTTTGAAACCCTAAACACGCAAGCACTGTCGTTCGTTTCGAAAATAACGGAGAGAATATAACCCTTTAAAAGCTACTCCTACATAAATGGGGTAAGTTAACGTGTGTCGGCATGGCAGGCGGTGCGTATGAGACTTACCGTAGCGGATAAGGTGCGATCACATAAATGGGTAGTATGTATATCAGCGATGCGCTCCCATAAAGGCTATATTTATTATAATAACGCAACTATTTATATTTATATAAAGCTTTATATGGGCGGCAACAACTAAGGAGCCGAAATTTTTACGAATTGACAGTTAGCCAAAAAAAAAAAAACGTGACTTAATTTTAAAAGATTTAACATTCGAATATATCTTTATTTACGACTTTACGGTTAATATAAAAATACGTAATTTGAGATTTTTTAGAATCTTCATTTCATTAGAAACGGAGTAATAAGAAATTCAAAGTGGTTAAAGACACGTTTGTTGTAAACTTATGGGTTTAAACATTACTACGCAATGTAAAATCTATGTGACGGATTCATAAAAATTCTATAATAGTACCTTTACAAACTTAAAATCGGGTTAGGTTTGATATTTCATTCGGGTAAATATATTTAGCTTCATATTAATGAATGAACCTAAATTTTTCCTCAAAGTTTACTATCTGTAAGGTCTCTATTGTACCAGGTATGTTAGAAGAGTATTCGTAAAGATTGGTATTTGTATTGAAGATGGATAGTAGGATAGAAGGGAGTAGCGGTATCCGGAGAATGTACACTACAGGTTAGAGTTTACAACCTTTCACTAGCGCAGTGGTACTTTATTATACACTCTGCTGATCCCCCCTTTTAGCAGTTGCACTTTACTATGCATTTTGAAATTACCACTTGTAGGCAGTGGTACTCTATTATATACTTTGTAAGAATACACTTTATAAAGTGGCTTGTTACCATACACTTTGTAACAGTGTAATTTATAGCGTTGCCGCTTATTGATTATAGAGATATACAGTGATATTTATTCAGGTAATCTCTTTTTCCCCAACGCGGCCTGTATGCACGATTTGGTAGTAATAGTTTAGTTTATAATATAGTTCATATCCGTAGTCTAGTGATAATAGTTTGGTTATGGTATAGTTTGTATCCTTGGTTTAATAATTTTAATTTAGTTGTGGTGTAATTTGTATCTAAAGTTTGTAATAATAGTTCGGTTGCAGTATAAAGTGTAAAGGTTCGGATTAGTAGTTGTAATTACGATAGTAATTATTATAAGGTTTTTGTTGGTTTATATAATTATTAGCTGTATGGTATTTGATAAAGTTTGTTATTAATCTCTGTAGGAGTTTAATTACAAAGGTGTTACAAGGGTGCAATTATATATGAGTGTTTAGCGTATTACGTATTTTAGGGTTAGTATAAAAATGATATACTGTTACTGATCCTAGCAACACTTTTTTTTCTTTAAACAATATACCTTTTTTTACTAAAGTGAGTTATACCTAGTTAATTAACGTATGTAAGGTTAACTTACTATTTAAATTAACTTTTTGAAACCGCTGTTATAAGAAGGTTACTTAACTAACTCTATATACTAAACTTTTTCGTAAATTGATGCCGCGTAAAAACAGGAGTGTAAAGCGTCGTTTGGTACGTCTACATAAAAAGGAAGAGGCGGCCGCTGCCGCCGCACGTCGTGTCGCCACCACCGTTCCCCCTAGCTTTATTTGATCCGAGTTGATATCATTTATCTTCGCCTTTATTTTCGGCACATATTTTGCCGCTGCCGTCGCTAAAACCCCCACCTCTTCTCCTTTTTCCCTCCCCTCTACTTCTACCCATAATCCTCAGAGGATGGAGGGAGGGACTTTTAAGGTTATAAACCTTACCCTTTCGCTACGAGTAAAAACCTTATTATAAGTGGCAGATACTTCCACTCCCCCTCACCTTATCAAAAGCGTAGCATAGCGAATTTAGAATGCAGTCCATATTAGTAGTCCTCCTTTGTTGTCTATTTGTTTTAATATTTCTATAAACGAAGCTCAAGCGGTCGACCTACTCCATCACCTCGAAATACAGCTTGTTAGGTTATGTCGCGAGGCCTTCTTGGCACGTAAAGAGCTAAAGAGACGTAACTGGCTCCATAACCCTGAGTCGTTTATAAATAAGCCTTAAGTGCCGTATATCGCATCTGCAACTGCGGGTGAATTATTAAAACAGGGGTCGGTCGGCCTTCTACCACCGTTAAAAACGGACTAGCAGCGGATACGCCTCTATTACGGTAGTCTTGTAGTCGTAGGCCGAGGCCCTGCTACGCGCCGGCCGTTTCCCCGATAAATTTATTTAAAACTCGCAATCCTAGTTGCGAACACAAGTATTCAACTTCTGAAAATATACTCCACGGTACGTTTTTAAAAACAATGCCTCTTTTAAATGACCAAAATAAACTGATACTAATCAATACTCGGAGTTAACCAGCGGATCAAGGATAAGACAGCCGTTATTTTTGTTTAAAATCGGGACTTACGCATATACTTCGTAGATGAAGACAACAACATTATCGCGCGCCGCCATAAGGATGGTAAAAATTCTCCCGCGCCTTTACTTAAAAGTATGCGGCCTAAGGCGCCGGGCTACTCTTCCAGTGGCGTCGGTGACGACATCGATAGCGACTATAACGGTAACGATAATAACAAGGAAGAGGGCGGCGAGGAAAAGTATATCGAAGACGCGGCGCCTCCCTCTTTCTCACCTTTCGGTAGCGATTAACTATTGATTTTTATACCCGGTCCTGCGTAGCTAGCCTTCATATAGTTGGGAAAATAGCAATGCAAATTTTTTTTTGAAACACATCGTCATATAAATGTTAAAAGTTAAAGGAAAAAATTGCAACTTATTTTAATAAGGTCGACGTAAATGAAATAAAAGGTAATAATATGTTAAAAGTGGCGTAAATTGTAAATTTAAATTGATGGAAGATATTGAAGTCGACGAAATCAGTGTAAATCATGGATTTGAACTGCGATAAAAATTTATAAACGGTATAACATATAAATGAAAAGGGAAATAATAAAGTTAAGGTATAAAATGAATAATTGAGGCGAAGTCGTATAAACTTTCTAGCAACGTTAAAAAGAAGTGTTCTCGTTGATACGAACGCTTCCAACGTTTAATTTGGGGCGCTTTTTGTTATTATATCAACTAGGTTTACTTTTCCGTCAATTTATCTTATGTTTTAAATTTCGTGACACTCATACGATTCGCATAAGGTTATTATATTGATTATATTGCATTTTTAGTTCGTAGTGTAGAGTTTGACAGTATATTTGTAAAGGGGAAAGGAATCAATGTAAAGCACCAGAAATAGGGGTATTTAATCAAGGTTTAAAATGATTGTACGAACCGTTATCGCTATAGTAATTTCGAAATGGAAGCTTTTAACTATGTCGTTAATTTCTAAGGCTGAGATGTTTCGTGTAATCCACTTATACTTCGTCGTGTTTAAAAAAACAATATTATTATGAAAGGTAAATCCGTATCGAACCGAGGTCTCTTTACCAAAAATAAAAACGAGTTTAATTTACGAGTTAAAGACGGTATTTTTAGCGGAAATTTCGTTAATAAAATGAAAAAGTTTTGCAATACGTATATCGAACGGTACAAATTATAAACCGCTTGCTGAATTATATGCTTATTACGTAATGTGTTCATAAAACGCCTTAAATAAGTTATCTCAAGAGTTGGTTTGACAATATATAACAACTGAAAGCTTGAATGCCGCCTTCAGCTATATAACTAGTATTACGTAAGTACCGAATATACGTTAACGTTTGTATTCGTCAGTTTATTTTATGTTATACAAGTTAATATAGGTATCTTTGTTTAATTTACTCTTTTGTGCAAGGTTTCAAATTCCGTCGCAAAGAGTGATTATTGCGCCGTTAAATTGAATTATACGATTTTCCGTTAGGTATGTTTTGATTCATGCTTTTAGGCTAGCCTTTAAAAGCTTCCTCTTTCCAATTGCGAAAAACGACGTATTACAAAGTGTTAGCATATTATTTTCCCATATACATCTAAGTGTAAAGTTTTTAAATCGTATTAGTAAAACAAATGGGAATAGGTTAAAGGTCGAGTTAACTATTTCAAGCTATTTTTATAATTCCTTTAATAGGTATTATACTAATATATACCATTATTAACGAATCCTTAAAGCGGTTTTATAATACGTAAAATTGTTTTGAGAAAGTGGGGTTTTCCGAGGTTTGTTAACATATAAGTGTAAATAGGCCATTTAAACCGATTGTCTAATTATTTATAAGCTTGTAAAATATTACGACTTTCAATATAAAGGTTATAAATGGTGTTCAGAAAGGAGTTAAATGTTAGAATAAAGCGATGGCTCGCACGTTATAAATTGGGTAACTAAGTGATATTATAACTTTTACCATTATTATTATACTTCTCAATTATAAAGCGGTTTTTTTTGGTAGGGTCTTCCTGTTTTGTCATTTACCTCGTATATTTAGCGAGTGGGAAAATTTTTAAAGGCGTTGTAAATCGACAGATGAAACTTTTTAAAACGAAAAATACTTTATTCGATTGTAGTCGAGATTTCCGTTTATATAAACTTTTAAAGGGGGCATTTGAGACAGTAATAATTCCTTTACAGCGGAGATTTCAACTTGACTAACGGTTTGACGCCTCTTTTTGGGTCACCAATGAATTCGTAACGAAGGTTTTAAAGTATTTTTGTTTTGTTTTTTGAATTAGGTGGGCGTCCTTGGCGGCGCAGTGTTAGCTCTGCCAGTATCAATAGGCTAGTTTCATATAGTGGTAAATATTTAGACGTGGTATCCGGGAAGTGTATAGGACTCGAGGCCGACTTAGTTTCGTTATTTTAAAAGTGAGCTTTTCGGCATTACTAGTTTCATTACAGTTTTGTGCCGCTTTCGTTTACTTCTTTCCTTTTTTATTCCTATATTATTATCCAGCGGAATGAACTCTTACTATTTTACAAATGTATAAGTATTTCTTGGACTTCAAATTCGTCGATCTTTCAAGGTTTATGTCGTTCTCTTTTCTTTCTTTACATTATGAATTCTTACTATAATAGTGAGTCCAAAAAATTAGTTTCACGCGGGCTATTTTTCGTAGCTAATGCTTTCAAAAAACAAATTTAGGCCCAAAGTGCATATAATACTTCTATAGCTTTTATTACAATATTTATCCTTTATATTTTATCTGGCGATTATATTGAATTTGTCAGGATTTCAAGGTAAGTGCCTAAAGAAAATTGTTGAAATTGGCTTATTTAGGCTGTATAGGTCATTTATAACATTTACTACTATTTATAGGGTAGATTACTCAGGATTTTTTTTTTTTTTTTTTTTTTTTTTGGATTCTCAATAGTGATATATATGTTCTTTTGTACGGATCATCATACTGTTTACACTTTTGAATGTCGTATGGTGCTTTTACCAGTATTTATTTACATGTACTGCTGGTGATTATTACCTTGGCAAGTAGTTCGGTTAAGTTAAGGGCCATACTTACGTTGTGCGCAATCTAATTCAGAGGCCTTGAATAAACGTTGAACCAACAATTTGCCAAAGCATTCTTGTAATTTATAACGAAAGCGATTTGCGTAAATTTCCCGCCCCGGCATAATATTAATATGTCGACGGCGTATAATACTAACTATCCGTTAAGGTATATTGTATCTACAGTTACCCCGTAATTAAAGTCGGCATAATTTCAAAGCTGGAATTTAAACCGTTCCAAGGTTTGTTAATACATTTAGTATTCGTGCCAAATCTTTTTGATAACCTTGAACGCCTCCTGTCCCACATTAATATATTCTACGATGTTAAACAACCTTATAAGGGCCCTCGAAACTAGGTATTTGAACCGGAGGTGTAATATCCATAGGTTTGACTAAGTTGAGTAAATAGCTTTAATTGTATGTATTTCGGGGGGAAATTATAGATATTGAAACTTAAGGGGAAATGATACGCATATGCTATCCGATGCGCGAATAAGTCAGTTAGTCGTATTTCGAAATTCAATTCCGAATTGATATATATTAGATAATAATAGAAAAAATGGCGTTTCAAAGTCTATTATATAAATTTAAACTGGTTGGAATCGTATATTCACAACGACTATACCAAGCGACGGGGCTTTACCTTTATTGAATAAAATCTCCCGGTATTTTCATATTGAGTCGAAGAAAGATTTCGGGAATTTCGTTGTAAACGTATCGAATTATCGTTTTTCAACAGTTAATATTTCAGTTACGCTGGTGTCTGGTTTAGTATCCAAAAAGGAATTTCCCAACCTATTAAAAAGTGTAAATTACGACAATATATTGGTTTTTAAGCCTTTATTTTCGTACTTCATACCTAAGATATTCAGGGATAAGGTATTTTACAAGCTTAAAAAAATTAGATAGTTGGTTTCCTTATGCCAAGCTAATGAGTTAGTTGTATTCTACTTAGAGATTTCTATTTAAAAGGTATACTTGTTGGGGTAAAAATCGAGTTAATATTTCACGCCTTCATAATTGGCTAACTACGTTACGAAATCAATTTTTATCGGGTCTTTGAATGTATAATCGGCTTAAAATTAGTGTTCAATCCAAATCTTCTGATTTACAAGGTAATTAGTTAACCAATAGCCGAACTTTTTATATATAATACAGCGTTTTTAGAAAACTGTAAGACTCTGTATACCTTTCCATAGGTATTATGTTATATGTGGTAAGTTTCGTGGTAAGCTATAGGGTCTTTTTGGTTAATAGGTATTCTATACTAGGTTTTTGATGCTTTCTTTTTGGTATCTATAGTTCTGGTAACCGTAATCAGGGCTTTTATTTAATTTAGGGTATACTTTGAATCGTTGGTCCAATATGTAATGGATTGTTTCGGTGAGGTCTAGTTTAATTGTTTTGGCGAGGTCTACTTTAGTAATTTGGCTCTCAACTTGGGGTTTTTTGCGTATAAATATTAATTGGAGACCTATTTGTCAACGAATCAAGGTTTTTGATTAAGTTTCAAAACTTATAAAAAAATCCATTAAGTATTTTTTTGGCCTAAATGACGTAAGGTTAAAGTTCGAGTTTCCTCATTATTTTATTTTAATCATTTAGATAAATAGTTTTTCTCCCTCATAATTTGGTTTGAAGGCTATTTAGTATTCCCCTGAACTCGCTAATAAGGCGGTCGAAACTCACTGTAAGGTTTTATTCAAGTTTTTACGCTAGATTTTAATGAATTTCCTAGTAATATGAATTTAAGGCCTATTGTAAAACTCGTAACGTAGTTCCGTATCAATGTACATTTTTAAACGGTTATAATACTCCGCAAATAGATCTGTCAGTAAGGTCTAAATACCTATTCACATGAAACAAGGTAAGTAGAAAGAGTAATTGGTAGATTGGTAATTGTAGTATATAAGTCAAGATAATCATCAAGAAGAAGTATTCAGAGGTGTATATTACAGCGGAGGGCCTATAAGCTCTCGCCCAGAACGTATGACTTTAGAATACTTCTTTTAGACTTCTCCACGTATTTCCGTCGGCTTGGAATAGCATTTCAAACCGATCTATACATAGTACACTTTTACGTCTTACAAGAGTGTAGTGTACAGCGTAACATGTTATCGTATACCCTGTAGGAGTGAACCTTGTAATACAATACACTGCCTTTGGCTTATGTATATTTTTTGTAAGGGTATATAATAATATTTACACAGGCAATTTTTTCTTTCTTCCTTATATATTTCGTATCTATAGCCTAATAATGATAATGTTGTTGACGTATTAATCGCAAAAGGTTCAGATTAGTAGTAGTAACAATATTGCTATTGCATTAGTCGAACAAGATCTAAATCAACAGTAGTTCGGCTAAGATTAACAAAGTCTAGCCGTAGTGGTAATTATAAGTTGGCCCTTATTGGTGTAGCTAAATGAAGGCAACATGGTTGGTAATAACGCCTTTTGTTATTTCTGATAGGGGTGGTTGCGTAGGGGTGATTTCACAGGGGTAATTACGTAGGAGTAATTGCGTAGGGGTGATTGCGCAGGGTGATTACATAATCACGTGATAGGTCAGTATAAAAAGATACATCGTCATCATTCCAAGCAAAATTTCCTTTTTTTTCTTCCTTTAAAGGCGTATAGTTCTAACCAATACAAGTCTCCATTCCAACTTAAATTCTGGTTTATCCTAATAAACCAAACCGCTTTAATATGTACGTCATTTAGCTTACACATATACTAATCAATTTTTCCGAACAGATGCGGCATAAGAATTGTACTATAAGGCGCCGCCTGACACGCGAATGGCAATGCGTCGTTGCCGCCGCCGCTGCCGTTATAACTACCGATATATCCATCACCATCACCACTAATAGCAAAAGTCTGTTCTCTTCGGGCGAAATCTCGTCTATCGCCGCTATGCCGACAATCACTATATCGCTAAGCCCCTTCGCCGCAACTTTTTTCCCCGCCGCCACCCCCSCCGCTATTACGACCCYTCTCCCCCCCTTTCCCTCCCCCTTCTCCAGCTTTTAGGAGAAGAAGTAAGGGGTCCCTAAGGTTATAAACCTTACTCTTTCCTTACAGGTAAAGACCTTATTATCTATAAAGACATTTTTACGCCGTAAGCGTAGTTTGGCGCAGTTACTCTAGGGTACGTATTTCCTAATCCATTTGTTTATATATGTTTAATCCCTGTTTATGGTAAATAAAGAGTATAAAGCGAACCTCCTCTACCGTCTTGAGTTCTGTATCACTAATATACGTTGTGAAACCTCTATAACGCGTTAATCGTTAAAGCGAAGTACTAGAATCCGCAGCTTTAAGCCGCTTATAACTACACTTTACGTATCATATAACGCGTCCGCCGCTGCGGGTAAATCCGTTAACAATTACCACGAAAACAGGGGTTTCTAGGCGCACTACCACCGTTACAAATGGACTGGCAACTTATGTACCGTCGTTTCGGTGGTTTTAGGGTCGTAAGACGAGGATGTGTTACGCTCCCACTGACTTTTTGGTAAGTTTTAACTGAATTTCAAAATATTTTCTAATAAAAACACTTATTTAGGGTGAATCGAAAAAAAAAATCACTGTAAGTCATCCAAATAAGCCGATAATCATTAATAGTAATCACTAACCAGCGGATTAGGGAGACGGCAGCCGCCGTCGCCGTTTGGAAACGGGGCCTACGCATATACTATGAAAACGAGTTTGACGGCATTATCGTACGTCGCCGTAAAAAGGGTAATCCCCCCCCCACACTTTTACCCAATGGCATAATTAACAAGGTACATGGCTATATTCTTGCTAGCGTTAATAATGTCGTTAGCGGTGATAACAGTAACGTTAGTATAAAGGGGGAAAACGACGGGGCAAATAGTAAGGATGCGACGACGTCGTTTTCTCCCTTGAATAATGAATAAACACCCCTTTAGCCGGGCCGGCGTATCCGGCCGTAGTATAATACGCTATAAATTAATTTTATGACTTTTTACAAACAAAATTCAAAGTGATAAACGTAACATAAATTGTCAAAAGAGACAATATGTTAAAATCAATACATAAAATACAGATTAAAAGAGAAAATGTATCGGAATTGGTACGAAAAATTATATCAAATGAAGAAAAAAAATTGGTTCGGCTCAAAAAATATCTATAAGTCGATTTAAGTTGTCAAAAATCGTTAAATTAAAAATAAAAGAGGAAATACGCTAAAATCAGTGTGAACAGTTAGATTAAATAAAAGAAAAATGTCAATTGAGCTGAATAACATCGAGAAGCCGATCCAAGTCGTCGCAAATAGGTATAACGGCCTATTAAGGTCTTAAAACATTTCTAACAACGTTAATACACAACTTACTTATCGATATAAGTAATTTCAGGGCGTTGTTTAGTATTACTTTTATCATTACGTCTATTAGGTTTAACTTGCCATTAATTTATCTAGTTTCCTCGATTTTCCAACGTTCGTATAACTCGCGTAAAGCAGTAATATCGATTTTAAGTCGTTTTTCGTTCGTAGTACCTAATTTAACTAGGTATTTATAAAGCGAAAAAGAATGAGTGCAAATAACTAGACGGATAAGTCATAAACCAAGGTTAAAAATAATCATCCGAATTATCGTCGCCATAATAATACCCGGATCGGAACTTTCAATCATACCGTAGATCTAGGAAGCGAGAACGCTCCTCCAAACCCTCTAACACTTAGTAAAACTCTAATAAATAATGTTTAAACGAAACGTAAAGCCGTTTCGAGCTGGTAATTTGTTGCCGAAGACGAGGATAAAGTTAATCCGTAAGTCATAATGGTTATTATTAGTAAAAGAGCTGTCAATAAAAACAAATAGCTTTATAATACGTATATTTAACGAAATATATTGTAACCCGCGTTTTAAATTGTATATATTGTCAATCGGGTCGGTTCAACACTATGCAGCGACTGAAAGGTCAAATACCGGCATTAATTATATTACAAACATAACCTAAGTTTCGCGTATGTGCTAGCATCTGTATTTGTCACCCTGTTTTACGTTATTAAAGACGATAAAAGCCACCTAATTCAGTTATTATTTTTACGTAAGTCCCAAAATACCGTTTTCAAGTGTAATCATAACACTATTAAAATCGATTATATTATTCTTTCACAGGTAAATGCTGGGCTTTGCCTTTCAATCGGCCCTTAAAAGTTTTCTTTTCTTAAGCGCGGAGAACGAGGCGTTATATAAGGTTCAAGTATCGTTTATTTACATTCTCGTAAGTACAAAGCCCTCCGAACGGGCAATAGATGCCAATAGGTACGGGTTAAAGATAAAGTTGGTTATCCCAAATCGTTCCTTATAGTATTTTTGGTAAGTATTATACCAGTATATACCGACTTGAGCTAAACCTTAAAAAGGTTTTAGACTACCTAGGATTATTTTAAACGGGTAATGTTATTTAAAGTCTTTTAGCATTTTCACGTAAATCCACCGTTTTAGTTGTTTCTTAGATTGTATATAAGCCTATGTTACATCCCGGAGTTCGATATACAAGTTATAAGGTGCGTTAAGGGAGGTAATAGATATAAAAATCAGATGGTAACTAGCTCGTTATAACGTAGGAGACTAAGTTATCATATTATTTTTGCCTTCATCGTTATAACTTTTAATAACTAGGCGAGTCTTTTCGTAAAGTTTTCTAATCTTATATTTTATCTGGTAAATGAAGCGGGTTAGAAAAAACCCTATGGACACCGTTAATAATAGGTTCAAATTATTTGAAGCGAAAAACGCTTTCCTCAATTAAATCTAAAATATCTATTTTGGGAAATTATTCGAATAGGGTACTTAGCGTAGTAATAATACCCTTATAACGAACTTTTTAGTTAAGTTCGCGGTTTGTCAATTCTTTTTACGTAACAAAGGAATCCGTGGTAAAGTTCCTAAGGCGTTTCTTTGTTTTCGAACCGAGGGTTCGTCCTCAGTAGCGAGGTACTAGCGTGGTTAACGTAGGTATATCGTTTTTATTTGGTATGGTTTAGGTAAAATCGTATTTTAGGGCTAAAATTAAATACGGAGTCGGGCTAAATTCATTGTTCCGATAGGTGGCGTATAAGCGATACTGGTAGTTTCCATTGTTTTAAAGGGTGGTATTTGGGTGTTTTTAGTCGTCCTTAAGATCCAGGCCGATACTTTTCACCTCTTTTTTATTTCTACGTACCATTGTCTATCGAAACCAACTCGTACCGTTTGACAGTTTAATCATCATATTATAGCGCTTAAACTCGTTAATCTTTCAAAGCCTAATTTATCTATCTTTTATTCTCCAACCTAAAACTTTAAAATGTAATAGAAAATTTAAAACACCGGCTTTATGTAGGCTATTACTTATAGCTCACGCTCTGGATACATCGTTTTTGACTCGTAGTAATCGTAAAACTGCTATATCTTTTGCCACGGCCTTGGCTCTCTATACCGTAAATAGTAATGGTAAAATGTCGGTATGAATTCTCAGATAAACACGGAAAACGAAAAGCGTAAAGATAAGCCTACTCGGGCCAAAAGTGTTATTAACTACGTTAACCGTTATTAAAAGGATAAATTACTTAAAGCTGATACCTTTTAGATTTTTCGACAACACTATATACGTTTTTTTTAACTATCTGTAATACCATTTGTACTTTCCAATACTCTAAAGAGCTTTTACTAAAATTTACCTACACTTACTACCGGCCATCGTAACCTTACTACACCACTCAGTAAAGTCGAAAGCCGTACCAACGTCGTATGTAATCAAGTTATGAATCCCGAAATAAACCTTAAATTAATAATCAATTAAAAAGTCCTAATATTTTACAACGACAGCTTTTCGTGTAAATTTAGCAGCTTAAAACGATATTATTTCATTAACAATGTAAAAGACTATATGGCTATTTAAATACATAATATTCACGATCACCTCGTAATTAAAGTCTATATCGTTTTAAAGGCGGAATTTAAACCATTATAGTACCTATAAATATAGTTGGCACTTATAACAAAACTTTTCGATAGCCTCAAGTACGCCCTTTCCTATATCTGTATAACCTATAATATAAAGTAGGCGTAAAAAGCGTTTTGCAACCGGGTATCCGAATCTTCGGTATAATACATATAATTCCGACTATATGAAGTAAACGGCTGCGATTATACGTACTTTTTGAAAAAACAATGAGTAGTCGAACTTAAGTCGGAATGGCACGGATATACCATTTGAGGCGCCCACAAATTAATCAATTATATTACGGACTTCGATTCCCAACTTGTTCATGTTAGCTAGTAAAAGCAAAAATAGTATTTAATGATCTATTACATAAAACTCAATTGGCTCGAAACGTATATTTACAACGTTCATTATGAACGAAAACAACTTGTCTTTACCAAATAAAACGTTTCGGTATTCCCCTATACGGTTTGGCTAAAACTTCGGGAACCTTGTCGTAAACGCGTCGAATGGGCGTTTTCCGGCCGTCAAAATTACGGCTATTTCAGCAAAAGGAACAATACCTTAAAATATATTTCCGTACCTATTAAATAATGTAAATTCTAACGTTATATGGCCGTCGAACACTTCCTTCATATGATTTAGTCCAGCGATATACCAAAAAAAGGCATCCTATAGTTCGGTAAAGATACAGTAAACGGTTTCGGCGTTTTAGGCTAATAAAAAGGCGTTATCGTCCTCAGTGTCGTTTTCTTCGAATATATTATCGTATAAGTAGTTATTGAAACCGTGATCTCCACCTTTGAATTCGGCTGCATATACTATAAAGTTGGCCTCTATTCAATTCTCGGGTACGTAGTCGGCCTAAAATTGTCCTTTAATCTGAATCGACTTATAAACGGTGTAGTTTATAAACCAATAGCCGATTTTGGCGTATTTTATATAACGTTTTTACAGATTTATAAGGTGCCGTATATCTTTTCATTAGTATTATTATAATTTCGATACGGTTTTTCCATTTTCGAACGATCGTACTTATCTATTATTACCGGGGTTTCCTCCTTAGGCCCTGTACTTCAAGCCCTCGTTCTCCCTCATATGAACCTTAAATCTCTGGTCTTAAACATGGTAAATGGTTTGAATAAGGTTTACTTTAGTAATTTAAACTTTTTTTTTTCGTTTTATTAACTACGAATATTAATCCGAGGCTTGATTATCGGTGTATAAAGGTCTTGAACGACGTTTCAAGGCTTATACAAAAAGCGTTGAAGTTCTTTTCTAGTTTCAAAAGTGTAGAGTCGAAATCTGGGTTTTTTCGGAAAGCTTTTATTCCTACTTCAATAAACAATTTATCGCTCTTATATTCCGGTCCGAGGGCTATTTAACACTTCCGAAACTTTGCCAGTAGGACAGTTCGAATTCCTTAAGGTTTCTTATCGACATTTTCTTACTAGTTTTTCACAGATTCCCACGTTGTACCAGTTTAATTCTTATTTCACAATTCGTAATTCTTTTTGGTATTAAAGTGGAATTTCAAGCGATTATAACACTCTGTGAATATATCCACTTACATAAGGTGGTATATATACTATTCCTTAACTTTTCGGGAAAATATACCGGGTAAAATATCGTAAAATTATAATAACTTAATATTTAGTTTCTTATATTTATTAAGTATAACGCGTATTTTATTTCTAAGTACGTCGTACGGCTCGCTGTTATAATTTTTATCCCTATTCCACGGTTTAGCAAAGTTTATTAACTTTGTGAGGTCGCTTCTATTCGTAGGAAAGCGATGTAGTAGAAGGTCGCGGTAAAGGATGTGGTTAAAAGGCATTAATTCGTATAATACGTATCAACGATTTAAGTTGTTTGTTATATCCTAAATTGGGTCGTTTTTTTTATTCCAGCCGATTATCGATTCCCGGGTCGTGTTATTCTTTCCGTTTCGGGTAACTTTTCTATAAACGGTTGGATTACTTTTTACGTTCTGGCTTACTTTATCATAACTAGTCGGATGATGTTTTACGCTCCAGTCGATTTCATTATAGCCGGTCGGGTTATTATCCGTTAAAAAGTGGTTTGATATTCGGTTTTACTTTACGGTATAAGTCGGTATAAAGGTGTATTATACCTATATAATAGATAAGGATTATAAGCGTTTTCTTTCCTCGTAATTACTACTTCTGGTTTGTGGTATAGGGTTATATCGTTTTACGTGTAGTCCCCCTCGTCTCCACATTAACCTCTTTTATTCTATATGATAATAAATTTTTACGAAATCCGTAAACCAAAATTTTTTTTCCTTCCAATATGGTACATCGTTAAGTTATATTATTTCGAATGAGGCCTCCTTCAGGCGCCCATTTTTACCTCCTTAGGTATTAATTCCTCCCGTTCTCAAGAAAACTCGGAAAGCTTTAGCAATAACATGATTTATTTGTGCTATATATCCAACGGCTAAACTTAGAAATTATTATGGTGTTCGTTCAATAATCTAAATCCTTGGATTTGTTGTTCCTAGTAACTGTATATAGCGGATAAAACTTATGTATTTTCGATATAAGGTTCTTGTTCCTTAACTAGTCAATCGATATTATTATCTTAAAGGCCTAGGTCGATATCCTACATTATAGACTTTCTGATTCCCATGTATTTAACAAGGATATCAAAGGAAACGTTGGCCTCCTCCAGTATTATTAGATTCGGGGCATTAATTGCGATTATTTTAAAGCGTTTGGGCGTTATGTTCAAGTCTGGTAATCTCGTAATATATTTAAGTATATCCAAAGCTTAAAGGAATTTGACGCATATGAAACGAATAAAGTAATTAATATAATTAAAATGCTATTTACTAACGTCACAATTTAGTTAAATGTCTCAAATCAGTTTTTGCCAACGTTAGTAACGCTACATTCATCAAGCGGTTAGGAAAACTCAAAATTTTATAGGTACCATACTTAAAACGAATAAGGCGAATGTAGGTAAACTTAAAATAAATAAGGCGGTTATATAAAATTAGGCAAATTAAGGGAAATGTCGAGTTATTATATACTTTGGGGTGCGGTAGTCTATCTGTAGTAACGTGTTATAAGAGAACTTGGTAAACGGAGTCGGTTAGTTACTTAGTATATAACCGATTTTGTAAAGCAATCGGGTTATTTGTTTATATGCAAACGATCGTAACTTTGTTGAAACGAGTGGTTCGTAAAATTGAATAGGTTCTAACAAAGGGTCCCGAAACTTGGTAGCTTTTAGCTTACGTAATCCAATATCCGGTAAGTCCTAGCAAAGGGTTCCAAAACTTAGTAGCTTTTAGCTTACGTAACCTGGTATCCGATAGGTCCTAACAAAGGGTTCTAAATCTTGGTAATTTGGCTTACGTAGGTTAATACGTAATAAAACGCTATTTAAAAAGTTCACAGGTACGTTTAAACTTTAAATAAGGGTTAATAATTGCGTAATGGAGCTTTCAATAAATAAAACGCCAAGTAAAGGTTTATAATATCGTATTGAAGTTTTATTTTTTCAAGTTACTTAGTTTTTACAGTCTTTAACCACGTCGGCATGTAAAGTTTTGTAATTACGAATTGTTAAAGGATAAATAATTAATACTGTTACAAAATTCAGCTATAAGAATTTAATATATAGTTGTCTTTTTTTCCTAAGGTACCTATAATAGAACGAATCGGTTAATAATTCGTATCGATAAGGTTTAAAAAAATATTTAGGTAAAACAAGGTAAGTAAAAAAAGTAATCGTTAAATTAATATTTATAGTATATAAGTTAAGATAATCATTAAAAAGAAGTATCTTAAAGTGTATGTTACAGGTAAGAGCTTATAAGCCCTCGCCCAAAACGCATAACTCCGGAATACTTCTTTCAAACCGCTCCACGCATTGCCGTCGGCCTGGAATAGCATTCCAAACCGATCTATGCATAGTACACTTTGGCGTCTTACAAGAATGCAACCTACAGCGTGACACGTTATCGTGCACCTTACAGGAGTGCACCCTGCAATACAGTGCACTGCCCTTTAGCTTATGTATACTACATATAAGGGTATATAGTAATATCCACAACATCCATCTACGTCAAGTAATATATGTACTACTTTTTCACTTACCTGAATTGTATATCGGGTAACATAAAATAAAATTGTAACGGCTTAATATCTAGGGTTTTACACGTATTTAACATGATACGTATTTTATTGTTCAAAACGTTGTATGATTTGCTATCATAATTTTCGTCTTTCTTTTATAATATGACGAAGTTGGTAAGTTTCGTCAAATTACTTTTATGAATGGGAAAATGATGTGGTGGAAGGTTTCGCTAAGGGTCATGATTTTTGGGCATTGGCCCGTAAAGTTCGTATTATCGTTTTACGTCGCGTATCTTATCTCAGGGCTGGTTATTTTTGGTATTATAACCGTTTCCGTTACAACCGAAAAATTTATTACATTTATTCGGAAAGTAACCCGGTATTTATCTCTCCTGCAGTATTTTTATAGGCGTAGGTATATATTGTACCCGCATAGCGGATAATATTCGTAATCCTTCCTCCTCTTTTTTGTTGAGTTCCTTATTCCCCACTCAGGACACGGGCATATCATCGGAACATACCATACTCCATATTAATATATTGTTTCTGCGTTACTGTTCTATCCGTATATGATTTTCAACACATTTTTTATATTTTTATGAGGAAGACACTTTTATAAAATCTGTTCAATACATGTCTTTATCCCGCTAGTCCTATCAATTAGTAAGACGTGTTGTAAAGAATAAGGCTTGCGCAAAACGACCGTTTCTACCTCCTAAAGTATTGTTAGCCCCGCTCCGTAACTAAGACAGTAACATATTTAAAATCAATTTGTATTCCGTATACCACATTCCTATCGCCCTATCCGAATTTTTTTCCGGACATTATCTAAAATATTAGGTCTTGAGGCATTATTTTACTAATAACGACAAACCACTATTATAATATACCTATTTACCATACAAAATTCCAAATCGTTAACCGGCTAGTTCATAACGTTATCCTATAATCTTTGCTTAAATTGTTCTAAAACAATTCTGTTATCACGATTTACTGGATTAAATGGTGGAAGTTTTCGCAAGTTTAATGTAAACTTATTGGGATTCAAACCATAATTACCAAAGTACGAAAGGAATTGAAGCGGTTGAGAGGCTGGTTTATACGTGTATTTGAGAATTTAAAGCAATGTATAAATCGGTTTTACGTGGTAAATAAGATTCGGATGCGTTCGGAATACAATACCTAAAAAGATATTGTCCAGATAAAGTCGCGTAATAGAAAAATAAAAAACAAATTAAGTGCAATGAAGCGTAGAAAACTAAGCGTCACATGGTTATTAGTATTGATGAAATACAAATAAAATACAAAAGAGGCGTAATCAGAAGTTATTATCACGTTTTAAATTAGAATTCAACGTTTTACAAACTTTATACAAATTAATTAATTAGTAAACTTGAACGTTGTAAGTAAAAAAATTAATTAAGTGATCTACGGCAATCAAAGAAAATCGAACGGGGTAATAGAAAAGGGAAAAGGATGTTGGGAGATATATATATATATATATATAAAATTCGACAGGGTATATAAGGCTTGTTAAATTTAAATGCCGTGTTTCGCCCGTGAACTGTGTCTGAATAGCGGTTCTATTATCGCTTTGAAGGCGTGTATTGGTTATAGGGACGTTTTAAAAGTTATGTCTAAAACGCTTTCGAAGTTTGTAAACGCTTTCGATATTACATTTAAGCGGTTTCAGAAGTATTCGAAAGATTTGTATGCTATATTTAGATCGGATAGATTCTAATAAAGGGTTTCGAAATTTAGTGGTTTTTCTTTACGTAACTTAATACGTAATAAGACGCTTTTCAAAAAGTTCCCAGGAACATTAAAGTGCTAATCGATTTAATAATGGCGTAACGGAGCTTTCAATAAATAAAGGACACTAACAGAATCAATAATTTGGTATTAAAGCAAGTTTTTTGAAAGTAACTCTGGTTTTATAATTTTTATTCACTTTCGTTTAATGCGTGTAAAGCGTAATAGTGAAACACAGAGAGTGGGAAACGCTATTACTTTACGCTATAGGTATGGATTTTTAATTTATCTCAATTTTCCGGAGCTATTTATAGTCGATCGAGTCGCCTACTAATTACTATGAGTAAGGTTTCTATTATATGAGGTACGTTAAAAAAATCAATAGTAAAGATTGATATATGTATTAAAAATAAATAGTGCAATAAAAGGGAAATGGGGTATCCGAAGAGTACCAGTTATAAGTAAAGGCTTATTACCTCTTACCCGAATAATAGCACTTTACAATACACTTTGCTCATCCACCTTCGAAGCAGTGGCACTTTACCGTAACCTTTGCAAATGCCACTTCTAGTCAGTGGTACGCTATTATACACTTTGTAGAAATGCATCTTTCGGAGTAGTACGTTATCGTGCATTCTGTAATGGTGTAATATTCAGATTGACCGCTTACTAACTATAGAGATATATAGTAATATTCTCATTTACCTTACGTAAACACTTCAATTATAAGAAAGAATCGTTTCATTATATCATCGACATAATTTAACGTCAACCGGCAATTAAAAACATTGCAGCTATCCGTCCGACTAAGCATGTAAACATTACGCTTCCAGGTGTTCAATGTTACGGAGTACACTAAAGATTTTATTGAAAAGATAGTGTAAGGACTTGAATCCTGAGTAATGCGTTTTTAAGGGTTTGTTTTCAAGAATAAAAGCGGTGGGTAAAAAAAAAAAGCCACTTATGATTTTTTACGGCGGTATTTCTAGGAAATTTTTGTAGCCGTAAGTTTCGTATTAATCAATAGTCACAGCCCGGTGATAGTAAATACGGTGGAGAATCCAGTAAATCCTTCGTCAAAAACGAAGGGACAACATGAAGAAATGACTGAACATGAATTATATGAACCTCAAAAACGCTAAATCACTGATTCTCAAGAAAGGCTCCTCTAAAAACAAAGTAGAACTGCACTAATAAATTGGCGTTATAAAACAATCATGAACGAAAGAACGACCCACGAAAAAAGTCGATTCATGATTATTGGAAACAACCTACATTAGTTATCAATTACATATAAAAATAATACGCAACCTCCTTTTTCCAGAGATTTATATCATAATGAAAGGTTTCAATGTTAGTATATCAACTCTGAATATCATTAATATAACCAATAAACGACTAAAACTATAACATTTGCCTATCATCATCTGTAAAGAATTCTAAACCTAATTCGACTACTGTTACAAATCGAATACAAAAAATGAATAATTGATGTAATTAAGATGACGGGAACATAGGAAATAAGGAAAATACAAAGGTTCCGAAAATTCAATAGTAAAGGAAATATTGCTTATAAAATGACGGAAAACAAGCTAAATAATGGTGCGAAAATGATGAATAATACAAATGAACTTGGTATTTACATTGAGGAATACGTTAATAAGCCAATAAACGAATAGAAAACTAATATCTAAATAAAACAAGCGGACAAAAGAGATGAGAAAAGTATTATAATCTGAATTTCAACTACATTAATACAATATCTAACAATTGAAAAAGTACAAAATAATACTACACTTCATACCTAATGAATAATGACTTCTATGACTTAACAAACAACAAATTATGATTACATCATTCGAAATACCTAATAACCCTACACTATTCGAAGAACCTATTAACGATATAAAAAATCGTCTTTTAACTATTATAAATATCATATCACTTCCCGAATAGTAATACAATGCCTTGGAACAGATTTACAACCTTATCATTGACAATGGTAACATACAGAAGGTTGCGTGGAACAAGACTAGACACAAAAACCAAAATTGAAAAATATAAGAACGAAATATACAATAATGAGATAAAATCGTAATAAACATAACTAAAATGTAATCAGGGAACCATAATAAACATAAACTTAGCCTATAACAATAAAAACAAAACAAAAAACATGATTTTGGCTATAAATACGATATCAACTACCAATCATGAGCTACTTTCACAATTTAATATTCAATAACTAGCTTATACATAAATACTTTTCGATTACAGAAACGACATACTAAATAAAGGACAAACCGCAAACACCATACATAGGATATAAAACATACTAACTACGTGATAAAACAACAAAAACAACGAAAAAGCGACGTACAAATGATTTTAAACAGAAAAAGTGTTGGAATAGTATTACATGTGCAGTAAGTCAACTTTACCTACAATAAAGTTGACTACACTAAACTTAAAGTTGAGTTTATTGCTTTGTGGAGACTTATCGAATTGAGTGTAAGTCGAGTGCAATACACTGCACTTCACTCTAGGGTATGGGCCAAGAAATTGACCACACAAATTACAGTGTAGACCGGCTAGCGGTCTGCCAAAGCTAAGACAATACATCCACTATCTGACCACGCAATACTACTGTTACTTCGACCACGATTCGAATCGACGACATTACAACGTCTAAAGCACTACCAATACTAATTAGTGCTTATTGGCTTAAGTACAGATTAGCTAAGTAGAAGAAGAAGCCACTTTCTGGTTACGCTCAAAGTCAAACCACCGCTGGAGTAGAAGAAAGATTATTGCGAAAGGTTTTTACTGCTGCATAGGTTTTAACAGTAGTAAGTAGAGAAGACTTCTAAGTTGCGCCGGTTTTTTATGGAAGTTTAGAGGAAGCGACGGTATCGTTACTGAAAACACCAAGAAATACTTATTAATCTTTTTTAAAACCGTTAAAATTAACTGTTAAAAGTCTTAAATTTCGGTAATTTAGCAAATAGCTAAGTTAGTAATACTATGTGAGCTACTATAATAGAAAAACGACTAAGTCCTTACATCGAATAATCTTTTAACCTTCGCCTTCTACTAATAATAAACCACCTCCAACTTTATTTTTTACACTAAATTTTTTCCCTATCTCACTTTTTTTACTCCAATTGCGCTAATTTAATCGTCAATTTCGCTGCTCTAAACGAAAACACCAAAAATCACCAAATCGCGCCGAGAAAGCCACGTCACGCGACCTTACACCAAGTCACCAACGCTAAGTCGTCAAGTTCCTACGCGACTTTATACCAAAACACCAAGTCCCTACGCTTAAAATAACCAGGTTCCTCACCCTACTCGTGCTAAATAAGCTAGAACATCAAAATGGCTACCGCAAGTATTCATTTTAAAGCTATTACCGACCCCGAAAGGAAAGAAGTAATTAAAAACCTCGAAATGATCTTCGCTAACAACTACGAAAAATAACTCTAGATCACGAATATTAATAAAACCTTTACCGAAGCTTACTTAACCAACTATGTTAGCTAGTATATCCGAGGTTTTAACGCCGGTAAAGAATTTGGCCGCGGCGCCTGCGCTTTGTTATGACCCAAACACGTTGGCGGGTTAAGAAATAGGCTAGCATGCAGCTGAGCTACCGAGAGCCTGAAGTCCAACAAATCAGGCGGAGAACATCTCTTTGTCAGCACCAGACTAGGCAACCCTCTAGGGTTAGGCTTATCTAGATCACAAGTGCTCACTGAGTCTCAGTGAGCACTAGTGAGCTTTAGTGGGTACCGGTGAGCCTCAGTGAGCACCGGTGAGCCTCAGTGAGCACCGGTGAGCCTCAGTGAGCACCGGTGAGCCTCAGTGAGCACCGGTGAGCCTCAGTGAGTACCGGTGAGCCTCAGTGAGCACCGGTGAGTCTCAGTGAGCACCGGTGAACCTCAGTGAGTACCGGTGAGCCTCAGTGAGTATCGGTGAGCCTCAGTGAGCACCGGTGAGCCTCAGTGAGCACCGGTGAGCCTCAGTGAGCACCGGTGAGCCTCAGTACTGAAGATGGTATGAAGGCCATAGGATATAAGGATGCGTTCAGCACCACATAGATAGTATTTCCTTCATAGCTCTTCAGTTGTCAATCTAAGTATTCAGTCTACACACCTGAATAGCCTAACGGCTAATGATCATTCTATAGCACGAACAAATATCTCCTGATATTGCACCTTTGTTACCTCTACTACCTTACTGCTAACATAAACCCCCTAACACATTCTATTTACTCACGGGTATTTAGTGTGATCATTACACGCTTTTCAAAACTTTCACGAATTATTCAACTACTGGACACCAAATGTGTGGAAGATAATCTAACGCATGGTCAAAACCAGGCTAAAGAAGGAGGTCAATAGCCTTAACATCTACATTTCAAAAAAAATGAAAATTCCTAAAACTAGCAAAAAAAAATATAAACTTGCCTAATAAGAAGACTTCTTTTGATATCCTAATCCTGAAAACCTTTAAGGAAAAGGGAAAAGCGTTAAGGGATCCCAACGCCTACATATACGTTTTAAAGGATATTTAACTTACCCTCAACTAAGTAAAGCCTTTTTAAGCGCTAGCTATAAAAAGATCTATTAACCTACTCGACAGTTTAGTACTCCTACGTAATAACGCGGAATATATCCTTAGCAGCGGTAAAGTATAGAAATCAAAGGCCGCCAACGCGGTCAAAGGTATTAACATTAGCGCTGTAGAATAGTTAATTAAACAAGATTATCAGGCTTTTCAAAACCTTTAAACATTCATCTTCTTTTAGCAATTCAATTGACAGGACCCTTAAAAACATTCTGCATTTAGATTTGCTTACAAATGAGAGTCCACTATAGGTCTTAATATAAGACTTTATCCCACGGGTAAGGCGACTGTCAATTACCCTTTACACTGTGCCTCGAAAGCCTTGAAAACCTAACTGCTGGGAAATACTATTTAAGACTAAAATAATTATCGCGACCTTTATTCAAGACCTGTTCAAATAATTATCATTAACTACGAACTTTTTACGGATTTCGTTAAGATCTAAAACGACACAAAGAAGTATTAGAGAAAGCCCTGTAACCTCCTAGATACCAAGATAATACCCTTTCTAAACGTTTATAAATGAATAGAAGTTTTACCTTCTGGTCTTTACTCACTATTTCTCGGAATCCTTATAGGGTACGCTAAGGAATAATACCTAATCTTTCTAACCCAAACAACTACGTTTCACGAAATCTACTATAATATAAAGGGTTACTTCGAACACGACATAAACTTTACGCAATACTACATAAACTAGGCCACCAAGAGGTAGTTAATAATAATAACGAAAAAGAAAAACGAGGAAACACCGATAAATATTCTTAATTAGATAATTAATAAGTTGGTACAATTCCAAAAAACAATGGGAAAAGCGCAAGTTAGCGAAGCTACACTTCCTAAACAGGTACGTGCAATAGTTATGGGCGACAAAGAGTTCTAATACACCTTACAACGCTTAGATACCACCTATAAAGGTTTTTTTTAGCCAATTACGTTCCTCGCTTGCCACCGTGATAGCAGGCACACCAAACTCGCTAAATATATACTTTCAAATCGCCAACTTTCTTAACGTGAATAAAAAAAACCTTACGGTAGTTAACTATATCGACCGCAAATACGGGCGCCTATAAAACCTAAGGTTTGACCCATGAACTTCGGCCTTAAAATAAAGGCAATAACCATATTAGTTCCAATAAGGCCAAGCTATAGGTAGATTTGTTAACCGCCAACACTATTGTTATGATAATGGCATAAGATATCAAATCTGTGGTAAATCTGACTGCTGGTCCATTCGGCATCTCCTTACCGAACGTAATAACAAAACGGTAGGATATTACATCCAATATTCCATTGCCAATAAACAGGATTACTTGGAATAAATCGTAAACTTTAAAGGCGATAATCTTAGTAATACCGCCAACGCCCCTAAGCAGATTAAGTAACACGAAGATAATAATCCTAGTACAGCTTATTAACTAACTGACTACACTTTCCTATACCGTTTGAGTGGTAAAGACCCCCACCTTTACCTTAACCAAGCCCCTCACCCTTTACACCCCTTTAATCTTCGCAATCTTTATGAGGACTACATGTTTTAAGATATAATTCTAGATAAAGGGGTAGTAATTTACTCAATAGGAGGCTTTTCGTAATATGTGGCACTACGGAGTAAAAGCACTACAGCCACTAATATTAATCAACACGATTTTAACAAGGTTAAAATTGCCTTCGAACCAGGCGAAGAACTATCGTTATTAGTGAAAACGGTAATTCAAACTGTTATAAGAGAGATTACATTTCATATCCTTAAGTTCCCGACCTCTTTCTCACTTTATTTAAAGGATATAATGACCTTCAACACCAACGTCAACGTTAACGTCGACGAATTAATTAAAAACGACCAAAGGTTTTTACTAGACTTTAAATGAGGGTATTTGTAATTTAATATTTAAGGCCCAGAAGTAATAGTTTCAAACCTGAAAAAACCGGAGATACGTTAACTATAATGGCACTTTAATTATCTATCCTTTCATAGGCTATATAAAATCCTAAAGCCCGCAGGGTTAAAAATGTGAAATACTACGCTGAAAAATTTATCAAAATACTTTGCTACCATTGCCAAACGTATACCTAAGCCACCCGGAGATTTGAATTTATATTAAAAAACGATAAGAATTTCAATTACGAGATCTTTCTCGATGTGGTTTAATTGGATAACAAGCCTATAGTTTACGTTTTTAATTCTGAAACCTTATTTCAAAGGGCCCAGTTTCTAAAGTCTCCTTCAGCAAAAGATACGTGGGAAACGTTCAGGATATTGTGGATTAACACGTACCTAGGCCCACCTAACGTCGTTGTTTACGATATTGATACAAACTTTACCGCGGTATAATTTTAGGAAAATGCTAACATAATTGGTATCCAATGTAAAAAGATACCTGTAAAAGCCTACTAAAGTATTGGAAAGTTTAAAAGGGTACAAGCTTTAATTCACCGAGAGTATAATATTCTTAGCCTAGATGTTGAAAGCTTTATGGATTGAAAAGCATGCCTAAAAATAGCGGTAAAAATCCTAAACGATACTGTACATCCTGATAGCTTGTTGCCAACACTTTTGGTATTTAGAGCGTATTCACGCCTAACGAGTGAATTTCCGTTCTTAGCAAGTACTTAAAAATGCGTTACGGCAAATAGAAAAACTTTAATAGAATTACGAAAAGAATCGGAACGTCGCTAAATCAATAACGCCCTTAATACCAGGAACGGCATTACAACAATCGACGTACTTATTTTTCCGTTGTAGAGTGAAGTCTTTATCTGGCGGGAGTCGGATAAATAGGAGGGCTGGTACAAGATATTGAATATCGAAAACTTTAAAGTGGTTGTTGAAACTACTAACAGCCCTATATCTTTCCGAACCATTTATATTAGGCCCTATATCAGGGCTACTAAAGATGAAGACCCTCAAGCCCCTTAAGTTAAATGATAAAGCCAATACAAACCTCCATCACCCATTATCAACAAGCCGATGAAACGCCGCTAACGCGGACGAATTCCGAAAAAGGAAAACATTAAAAAGGAGTAATACATACCAGGCCACATCTACGATACTGCTTAAGAAAACAGGAAAAAAAAAGATAACGAAGACTTGGTACTAAAGCTCCGAACGTAAGGGATAATTAAAACCTCTGGTAAACCCTTTATAGAAAGTGATAAGGTTGAGATTAACAGCTTATTAACTCGAGGGGTTGTATGATTCGTATCTAAAACCGATTTTAACCTTTAAAACCTAAACTTTACGATCTTGATATAGAGGATTATTTACGAAGTTAAAGGCAAGACCACGGGGCGGCCGTATGAATAATTACATTTAATCGATTAAGGATACGTTTATAAAGATAAAGACTAAATCCTTATACAGTCGTTAACTATCTGAAAGATTAGTAAACTTTAAATAGTCGCTTTAATAGTAAATTTATTAACCAAGAGAAAAGGCATGTTTAAGTTTAATAGCCGTAATATAACGTACGCTTACACGTAGTTAGCAACGGATTTACAACGAATAGTATTGCTCAAATTGTTATAAAAACTTTGTTTCATTTATATTTTAGATAAGGTAATACGTTTTATTAAGCCATTATACAGAATAGCTAAAACAGGCATTTACTAGTTGCTAATTTACCAATTGTAATTTAAATTACAGCAAAAGATAAAGTTTTGAATATACGATCCGTAGTTACTAGTAACGTTAAAAAATGACATCAGCGTAATAGGCATACATATTAACGATATCCTTTTTTTTTTTTTTTTTTTTTTTTTTTTTTTTTTTTTTTTTTTTGGAACGGCTAGCTTTATAATACTGAAATAACAGGCGATTAAGGACTTCAAATTTTGGAATTACAAGCCGGTAACGACGTTGAAGGATGATAGTCAACTTGACTTTAATTGATCGTCAATCTGCAGGCTTGGTGTTAATACCGGCCTTACATTTCGATAAAAATGTTAGGGCGCTGTTTTAGCTATAATTGACAAGACTGACGAAGCTAGGGCTTAAAGGTACTTGAAATAGCGTGTTCGAGACAGCGATATTGTTACCTTACGTCAATCGAAAGCCTTTTACAACGTATCCATCGCCGTACAAATACAAAAAAAATGGATAAGGACTTTAATGGGCTGAATGAAAGGCTCGAGTGACAGATACAGAATTTGGACCGCGTGATCAATATAATCCGAATCCACTTATTAAGGGCCAAATTAATGATTTTTACGGACGGATCTTTTATAAACAACACCAACTTGTCTTTACCGATCGGCTTCTTAATAATACTCGTTAACGATAACAAACGGGAAGACCAATTGAATATTATTGACAGGTTAATTTACTGGACCATTGTCAAGTGTAAAAGGATCCTACGAAACGTGATAGCATCGGAGGTCTACGTTATAATAGCTGGCTTTAACCTAGGAATAACACTTTAAAAAACCCTCAACTTTATCACCAGAAAAATAAAGATTCCTTTTATTCCGGTGGTATTCTGTACCTATTTCAAAAGTCTCTTTAAATTCCTTTCAAAGCTCGGAACCACCAGTGAAAAAACGCCTAATAATCGACGTAATGGCACTACGCGAAGCCTACGAAAGGAGGGAGATTGAGGAGTTCCGATAATCTATAGTAACGACAACCCCATTAATGCTATAACAAAGGTATCGCCAAACAAAGCCCTGCAAAGGTGTGTGGACAGCAATAGGCTAATCATTCTCATCAAGAGTTATGTTGATAGGATGCTCGGAAAGCCCTAATTATGTGACGGCGGATATAGAACTGCTGGCAGATTGGAAAACTACCAGGGAACTGATGTTGATTTGTTCTATTGACATAGTTGACGTAGAGTTTTCCAAAAGTTTGTGGCAACAGAACTTTTTCTAGGAGTTGATGAACTCGGATCTCGGAGTAACGGAGAAATTGATTTACAATGTGGTTAAGTTGCAGGCAATTACGTGTAATTCAGTATCAAAGTCAACTGGAATTAATGGGGGTCTGGCTAGTTAACGAGAAGGCAATTCAGTGGTAATCGGAAAAGATTGGTTAGCCATATTGGCGTGCGCGCACAAACTTAAAAGCCTTCAGTGTTGGAATAGTATTACATACAATGTAGTAGGTCAATTTTACTAACAATAAAGTTGACGACACTAAACTGCAAGTTAAGTGAATGGCTTTGTGGAGATTTACCGTATTGGGTATAAGTCGAATATAGTACACTGCAATCTACTTTAAGGCACACGCCAAGCAATTGACCATACCAATTACAGTGCAGACCGGATAGCGTTCGGCCAAGCCTAGAACAATATATCCATCATCTGACCACATAATACTACTGTTACTTCGACCACGATTCCAATCAACAACGTTGCAGCATCTAAAGTACCACCAATGAAAAAGAAATTACACATCGAATATCATACCTATATATTTATAAATTTTCCATGATTAGGATAAACGAGCCTACAAGACCATTCAAAATCTTCCATAATATATCCCGTTCTTCTTAATAACACTTACGAGGTGATCTAATTTAATGTATCAATTTTTAATACTACATACTTCTAATGAAATATTTTAAAGCCTACGTCAGGATCACCGTTTCGAAAAATAGAACCCAAAATTGTTGTTATACAAACCGGTTGTTGAAATTAAGCAGTATAATATGATAATGGCGACAAGTTTAATAGTAATACATAAATTGGTATATAATATACCCTAATTCAGAAATTTGTAAAAAGGTATTTACTCTGGACACTAAAATTAAATAACAACACAAAATATTGTTTCAGCCTCCCTAATATATCCTTGAAACAAATTATAAGTCTATAAGATCTAAATTTCAAATGAATAAATTGATCATAGCATGACAGACACAACAATTAAACAACACTAACTTTACTGATTCAACTCCACTTCTAAAATGAAAGAAAGAAAATCAAATGAAAAGAATACAAAGCACCCACTGTAGGAATATTAACTAGACCAATATATACAGACCTGATGAATATATGGTAAAATTGACAACTATATTTCAATATGAACCCTCTACAAACAACGACTAGTTTAATAATAATTTAAAGAAGTCACAGCTTGACTCTACAAATAAAACCTAACAACTTTAATAGCCGTTGTATAAGTACCAACAAGTAAGGGGAAACTGTCTGTAAAATTTACCATTGACAAACTAACTAACTAATCACAAAAATATTGATTTTCCCCCCGATCTCAAAGTATTAATCTTGAGACCACTAACTAACCGTGGCCTTACTAAGCTCTTTTTGAATACTATCGACTTTTATCTTCACACTTGAATCTTCTATCCGCTTCCCTGTTAGAAAACAAAAGGACTAGCCTATCTTTCAATTAAAGTCCAAAAACCAAATTTAGTTTCGATCCACAACAAATAAATGATACCATTGTTTTAAAACATATACAAAATATCAATACCCTTTATTTCAATTTATTATTCACTCATTGATAACATGAAAGAGTGAACAACTTAATTTTTTTATTTGAAATTACATGTTAATCTTCCATTTGCGGATCTCATAATTATTAACAGTAGTTTTAAAGCTTATGTTTGTTGATCGAATTAGGTTCTCCATTTTCACTTCTATGATGTAATTTGTTGTGCCATTGAATCATTAAACAATTAAAATACCAATAATAGCGGTAGTTTTACATGATATTGACGTTGTATATTCTATGCGGATGTAGAACTACTTCTGTCAGATAAGTCACATGAAAAATCTTTTATTTCGTGGTTAAAACCTAGAATCTTTTCATGATTGTTTGAATGAAAAGTCAACCTTATTAATGACTAAACGATATAAATATGTTGAAAACCAACTTTATAATACCCATTTATTTCATAGCGCTTTATTTACTCTTTTTGAGTTGTATAAATAAGAGGATATTATTACATTTTTTTCTATTTGTTTTCAAATCCAAAACGTAACACGTTGTATAGTTATTGTGAAATGTCAATATTTATGACTGTTGATCTCAAAACCTTTTCTATAGAGTTTTATGCCCTACTATACACGGATCAGGTATATATAAAATCGAAATGATTTAAAACTAATGAAAATGTTATACGTAACTGATATATTAAGGGTTTCTTAATTGAAAGTTTCGTTACAATCAAAAGTAATACCTTTTTACATTAATCTTTTTGTATTTCATTTCAGAGGTGAAATAAACCTTGAATTTTACACTATTTATTGCATTGGTGAACATTACCATAAAAGTCTTGAAATTAATAGCTTATAATAATGTCCCTCGTTAACTTATTTTCTTTCATATCTTTTACACATTAATATTGCATTCTTTAAAATCTTTTTCTGAATTTTAAGTTGAATCTTTTCGTAGTAATTATCTTTTAATGGTTTTCTAGCAGCGTTATCTTCATCTGCGAGAATTGTAACCACTTTTTATTATTTTTTCCGAAATTATTTCTTGTTAAGGATCTTGTATGACCTCGGTTAAACCTAGGTCAATTAGTAGTTATCAGGCCCTAACTATCGGTTGACCTAAATGCGACTTTCAATACTCCTTTGCCACTGTCAATATAGATAAAGTCTTTAAGTCGATTATAAGGAATCGTTGAGAATAATGGTTTCACTGAATTGATCAGATAAAGGAAGGTTAAAACTTGTTTAAAATTATCTATCTTTCTCTCAATAAAATTAATTGCTAATTGTTCATCATTTCAAAATCAGTCTAAGACTTTCACGCACTAACTTAACGTCGAAAACGCCTGTGACTTACTAGTTATTTACCCAACTTTCCCAGATATTTCATAATTTTCTCCATGTGATATGAAATTACGTAAGATGGCACGCACATTTAACATATTCAAAACTACCACTATGTCTAAGGTCCAACGAGAAGTTGCAATCCTATCGATTCAAAAACTTATAGAATACTCTGAAATCACCAATTCTAACAAGTCCTCCAACCACGAGATATGGGATCCTTGGGCAATAACAAGTGGCAAATACTGAAATACTAATGTAAACTTGAAACGTCAATTGCAGTTTAACTTTAAACATATTGAATTGATAATATTGAATGTTAGTAATTAAATGTTCGCGATATCGAATTACAGCATTGAACTTCGACAATGACCACTTCAAGTGAAATGGATAACAAGAATATATCAAATGATTATGATAACTTTATTTACTTGAATAATCTTCCTATAAATATAGGTTATACCATTTTAAATTGATGGAATATTTTAAACCATATTTTTCGAAGGTTAATTAATTTTCTTCTCAAAACGAACAAGGAAAATATTCCTTATATCCAAGTCTTAATGCAAGTGCCTTGGAAACCACAAAAAAGAATATTTTCGATTGCAAAGATTTTCAAAGAATTAAAGATTAATAGTGGTAGGCCTCTATTATTTGATCGTAGTAGATTCGATTCTCTGTTCGAAGTAACTGGTGTATTGAATTGAAAGTAGTGATGTGTTACTTATAAGTTTGGTAGACCGCTTGTCGGTCCATACACTTATTTGTATGACCAATTGCTTATCCTGTGTAATAGTTTAAAGTGAGTAACTACTACACTTTATTTGTAGTCTATGCAATCAAACCATAGACTACAATCAATCAATAATCAATATAATTAATTAACTATTAATATAATTAACTGGACTACACTAAAATTTACTAATATTCCAACACGTGCGGCGTTTTGTTTTGTATACGTACGCCAGTATAGGCTTTCAATTACATATTGTAAGTCCTAAACTCTCCCGTTAATCTATATCGCAACCTCTTATTAATTTTATTAATTCCAATTAGTTTACATGAAAATTGAATTTAATCACAGCTTTTTACCCTGTAATTATGAATTGCAAGTTGCCTAACTCCTATACACAAGTTTCTCGCCACAAATCTAGGCGTATTACAAATTTGTCCGCTACTAATTGCGTACCCTTTACCAATAAATCCAATTACCATTTTTTACACATTACTACCATCACCGCTACCTTGGAAATTTTCAATTTTTCCAACGTATTCCTACCTCTCCACGTCTTGTGCTGGGCGGTTCAGGTTACCCTTAATTTGTACGGTCAAACTATTAATATCAACCAATCTTACTAGGGCGTCATTTGACGTAGCCTTAGTGATAACTTTAACGTGTTGCTTTTACCGTTTATTCTCCGGAACTAATCGATTTAGAAGGTTTTTTATACGTTATTCAAAGGTATTGTGAATATTATTAACCTTTTTCATTAATTATACGGAATTCTCATAAATATTTCGAGAAGTTTCGAAGATTTATATATTCAATAATGAGTATCAAAGAAAATTTGATCTATTTAATGGTAATATTCAACGAACTATTGGTTACTATATTAATTTTAAAACATATTTTTTCAGTGTAAACCTCTTATCTTTATAAACTTAGTATTATACGTTTACATTTAATGAATATCCAGTATTTGAGTTTACCGGTAAAGGTAAGCTATCTATGTGACCTATTCTCAGGAATTAATATTATCAGAAATCCGATTTATTATATATGGTTAGTATTATATATAAAAATGTTGTTTATATAGGTTATGAATTTTATTATCGTTAAGTTTACGAACATTATTTTATATATATTTTTAAAAATGACTCATTCAACGGAACAAATATTCAGTTAACCTAATATCATTATTATTATTTCAATTATAAGCTTACATTGTAATTGATAGATCGTATGGTATTTTCTGTTGGTATAGCGTTATTTTGTAGACTGTTTAAGGTTTTTACCTTGAAAATGGTTTTAATTTTATGTGGTTGCGATTTTCCGTTTTTTTTTTAATTTTGCAATAGATCCTTTTTCAAGTAAATTCACAAAATATTTTATTGACGTCGTTAATATTATGGATATGGATTAATGATATGTTCAAGCTCAATCGTATAATTTTAATTGATATTTTCATTGGTTTATATTTTCAAACGTTTGATTTTTAATTTATATTGAATTTCGTTGTCATAAACTGAATACTCTGGAGAACAACGGCATTGTCAATGTATATACTAATTAAAACGAAATTTTCACTTTATAGAATTAAAAAATACGGGTAGAACTTTAATGTTTTTTCTCTGGATCCTCTTTCTAAAATACGTTGATACATCAAAATTATAGAGGCTCTTATTTTAGCTAATCTCTATACCGTTTTAGCGTATTACATTGTATTTCATACAAACAGCTTATCCTTCAACCTTATTGTTAATTCTAGTAATTCAATCCTTTCAAAATTCTCAACAAATCATATATATACTTACCTAATATTTCAGATATGACGATTAATTTCCCCTTTATAATAGTAGTTGAGCCAATGATAATTAAGATAATAGAACTTTAATTAATCTCATTAGTTATAGGTGATTAGGTATATATTTAATCATAACATTTATTCATATATTTTTTGACGATTGAATTTCATTTTTTGTTTAGTGAACTCGAAATGTTGATTTAAACTGCGTATATAATTATAGAATTAATTATTGTGACGCATTATTCCGTACATTATGTTCAAAGTATGACTGAAATTATTGTTCGTGTAAAAATTCCTGTCGATTTCAATTCGGTTACTTTCTTTGGACAGTTTGTCCAGTGAGTCAATCAGGCCTTGAATTCGCACCTCTAAAAAGACTTTACTATTTATGTTATTTAAATAACCTTTCACTTTATATATAGTATTCTAAACTTCTTTTTCTCGTTTCTAGTATTCTTCTTAATTTATATCCTCTTTTCAGGTAATCTTTTACCCCATCCTAGTTTTATTGGTTTTTTGATAATCATCTCGAAATTGCTATATTCATTGATCCGTTTAGCTCCCAGGTATTCGACTCCCAAATTATTATCATATTGAAGGTTTATTATATACTTTGAACTAGGTAATGACAAAATTAGTGAAATAGTTATCATGTTTCATTATTTCGTTTATGTTATCTATACTTAATATCTCCATAGGTTCATACTATCTATGTAGCCCTTTCCATGTGAAGACGTTATTTGAAAGAGACAAAAATAGTATGTTCATTATCAATAATCTATTTTTGATATTCAAAACTTCGTAATTCTTCCCGCCTATGGATTATTTTTTGAAATAATTTAATATTTCATAATATTTTTAAGGATATTTTCTGTATTTAACTTTCATGCTGATTTAATAGTTATACGGGAAGACGTTATAAATGATATAAATGATAATACTTCATGATGAAAGTTTATAATATCGTCACTTTGTTTTACTACCATTTATAACCGTACCTCTAAACTTGAAAGAATGTTCATTTTGAATTCTAAGATATAGTAGCTGTCTTCAAAACTATATACACCAGTTCCATTTTATCAATACCCTAATAAAATTTAATAAGAACATATTTACACTAAATTCTTATCCTTTTAATATTAACTTCGATATATATGATGACAAATTTAATATCGGTATCGTGAAGCAATGCATTCAAGGTTCCCAAATATATATAAATTTACAAAATCATCGATACCGTCCACATTTCTTTCACCGTAATAGCTGCAATAAACTCAACGTCATAAAACCCCGTTTTGATTTTATTAATGAAAAATCATGACTTAGCATTTGAATGAAACATATTGATGAAGAGTGTAAATTTTAAAATTTAAAGTTTTATCATATAATTAAACTTCAATGATGTTGAGAAATGTACATAATAACATTAGCAAAGTTGTTTCTATAATAATAACATTAATTAGTCCATATCTCTATATCTAGTCACCTTAAGGATTTGATATAATCGATTATTAGCTGCATGGACACACCATGAATCTTATCCATAAAGTACCCACTTCGTTAAATTCGACGTTATTACTTTGAGATTTGATAGATAAAATTATCAATATATCATTTTCTGATACAATGCAAACATTTGGCTTTTATGTTAAATCAGTTCGTTCATTTGAACATCGAATTTAAAGCCGAATTTCTCTATATTTTAAGTTGAATGTAAAAGGGGGTAAAAGTATACCAAACGTAAAAAAGCTATAAGCCTAAATATTTTATCACCATCATAACTTCTAAGAAGAAAAGTTATTTTTCAAAGTCAAAGTCAACTGTAGCTTTACCGAAATTGGTACAATTAAATTACTCAATACTATTAGTATCCTTTCGTGGAAAGACTTCCTACTAATATCGTTATATGAAACATTGTTACTCTAGTACTGTATATAATACTGCAAAAGTCTAATTTTGCATAATGGATATAAATGATGAATAAGTATGCAGGCTGATGGTTTTTATCTCTATAACGACGATAAGAGTCCTTACTTATTAAATCATATAAAAAGTTGTGGTTGGCCACTTATTACATTATTTTAGATCTAACACTAGTATCTTTTTATCAGCCGATAACCTCAGAATAATTTCCCTCATTTTATGCTTCCGCTGCTTTAACGATCATACCGTGTTTAATATATTCCTCATGAAAGGTAAAGTGGTTATCGGAACATTAGAAATTGCTTTGCGTTCCGTCAACATAAGTTGACTTCATTGACTGCAAGTTGAGTGTATCGTTTTGTAGATTTACTTTCAAGTTAAGTACAGTATATGACCACCTAATACTAGGGCACGGGACAGGAAATTGGCCATATGAATTGATGTGAAGACTGGGTATCCGTCTGCCTAACCTGGATCAATACATTCACCTGCTGGAATAGCTGTCAAATGCAGTGTAGTGAAATTAACTTTACTTGCAGTAAAGTTGACTATACGTACTACAAATTGATTGTAGTTTGTGGGATTTAAATACACTGCATGGAAAGTGCTGTGTATTAGGTGCCCACCTCCAAATCGGGCACAGGCCAAAGTGTTTGACTATACAAATTAGTGTACAAACCGGCTGGCGGTCTGCGAAACTCCAAATCTACCTCATATAAACAACCAACTTCAATACAGAACCAGTTAACTCAACCACAGTTATTGGAATCGAATACGTGGCAAATATAAAGGCCTAACAACATTGATAAGTGTTTATTAGGATGAACACAGATTGGAAGAATAGAAAAGAAAGCTAATTTCATATTACGCTCTACGTTAAACGATAGCCAAGGGTAGAGGAAACGTTTTTGAGAAGCGCCTTTATACTACTGTATCAGCTGTCGTATCAGTACGTATAAATGGCCTCTGGATTGTATTAGTTATCAGGGAAATTTCAGAAAAAGGCGTCGGTATCACTAAAAAAAAAACGGCATGAAAAAATATTAATACATTTCCAGGACATTAAGATTAATTGTATAAAAGTTATGAATATTATTAAATAGAAAAATTTGCTAAAGTCCAAGATAATAATTATATGGCTTCTTTTACTATGGGTTCTACTATAAAAAATTGTAAAAACGATCAAGTTTTACAACCTTGAACTTATACCCAATGTGACGGCAAACCTAAAACCTATTACTTTACACTACCTTTTCCCCTCCTACAGGTTTTAAACTTCGTTACAATAGATTTAAATTACACTGAAATTAATATTATTTACAACCCAGACCGTAAAAATGTAATTGAAGAACATGAAGATATATTCGTCAGACATTACGACAAAAACCTCTAGTTTATGAACCTTATCAAAGACTTTTTGATTCAATACCTTATTATCACAATCGGATCGTATATTTGGGATTCCAGGTTTACTTTAACCATTAAAGGCTTGAAACCTCTTAGTTAATGTTGAAAATGTTTTCGAAAATGAATTCTCAACATGTTGACAATAGCAAAGAAACACATTAAATCTAGGCTAAAAACTAAACTCACAAACTATAGTGATGAACTCCTAATACAAAAAGAGACAAATGACGATTAAACCAACGTATGTTACGAGTAAGCTACTGATAAAAATACTTAAAAAATCTTTAAAGTTAAAGAAAAAGTTATTGTTTGCGATAGTAACCCTTTACGCTATTATATGTATTCGTAAGAACTTAACCAAGCCAAAATGAGTTCTTCAAGTCATTTTACATCAAATTAATGGATTAATGCTACAAACAGTAAGAAATGAATTCAATGACGAGCTGTAATCCATTAAATTTACTAATTAATTAAATAAATAGGAATCTCGATGTAGCCATTATCAATAAGATAATTATTTTTAAGTTTCTCGAGGTAAAAACCACCAAGCCTTTTTCCCCCAAGGTCTTTCACACGTTTAGTTTCAAAAACCGAATTTTAAAAAAGAACAACATTACACGTGTGAGTACTGTATATATAATTACTGGCTTTTTCCTTTCAAATTTGGCTAAAGGTAACTATAATATCTTCCCAAATTAACCCTAGTTCTAACCGAGGGTTTCAAAAGGTTCCTCCAACTAATATATTATCTTTCCCCCTCGATACGTCCTGATAGTGATTACGGATTACGCGGTAATTACCACATTCTTTAGGAGATAGAGAGTAGAAAAGTAAGAATAAAAACAAGCTGTATAACCTCCTTAACATTAATTTACGTCTTATTTTAACATTTTCCGCCAAATAAGAGTTAAATTGCCAGGCTTTCACTCATTATTTTCTAATATCCTTACCGGCTATACCGAAGATTACTACCTTCGGTACCTGACGAATTGTTTTTTCTTTAGCAAAATACACGATAACTACAAGAGTTACTTCAAATTCGATATTGATCTTACCTAATATTACACATACTAAAATATTCTAAATGAATCTTATATATTAGATCAACCCAAAAAAGACGGAAAATAAAATAAACCTCTGTGATTAGATACTTCATAGGCTTATACTTTGCCACGAAGTAATGGGAAACGTAAAATCTGGCGAAGGTACCTTATATTAATAAGTTCGGTAAACTATAACAGGCTATAAGGAATTGGAATACGCCATTTAATATCATTACTCGACCAACGAAAGGCTTTTTAACTCATTACGATTTTCGCTGGCAACTATAAAAACTCGTGTTTCTGGTTCGACTAGTATATACCTTAAACTCTAGAATTCAATAAAAATGAAAAAAACTCCTCCAATACGTATTATATCGACCGTAAATAGGAAGGATCCGTCAAATACCTCCGAAAAATATCGGACCTAAAGATATGATCCAACTTCCTACGTAAAAGGTGATTCCTTTTCTAAAGATGTTGAAATTACCCAAAAAAATACAGTAAATATTGAAAGATATTGAATTTACAACCCGTAAAGTTATTAATCTACACGTTATATTACTATTGACGCGAATTAAAACAGGTAATATATAATTTTCACTTTCCATTTACGTTTACCTTTAACTAGGACTATATATTATACGTTATAAAGTTTAAAGGTAAAAAAGTTTTAAAAAAAGGGAAAAGGCTAAAGCCATTTGCTGGTATATAGATATTAATACTTGTCTAAAAGTAACATAATAACTCGCCAACTACTTAATTGGTAAAGACTCCTATCACCGATATAACGATAAAAACCTTGGCTTTATAAAACATTTTACCATTTCAAATCGCTACGTCGAATAGGTATTTTAAGCTATTGCACTGGATACGAAAATAGTATGGTATTTAATAAGAGGTTATTCGTAACACGTTACGTTACGAAGAGATACTAATACTATTACGAAACTTAATTATACGGATGTCGGTAAAGTTAAGGTTAACTTTAAGTTTGAAAAAAAAATTATTGATGTTGACTATTGTTAAGATTATTATTAACCTTATTATTTTTCATATCTTCAAACCACTTACCACTTTCCACCTTTACTTTTAAGATATAAAAAACCTCGGCCTTAACGTTTATATCAAAACTAATAAACTTGTTTAAATAAAGGTTGGTAAAAGGTTCTTGGTTAACCTTTGATGAATACACCTTCAATTTCATTTTTGAAGGTTCAAAGGCATGGTATCAAATACAACGGAGTCGGAAATTCGTTAAATATATGGTAAGTTTCATTCACTGACGACTAATAAGCTTCAAAAGGTTTCCAAGGTAGCTAGATGTAAAGATATGGACTTGCCGGTATTAAAGGCATTGAAATAGCTTTTCCTCAACCACTAAATACATTCACAAACCCCTTTAAAGTTTAAATTTACATTCAAGGAAAATGAAGATTTGAATATTAATGTTTTTATAAACGTATTTTATCTGGACGATAGGCTAGTACTTTACGTTATAAGATTCGCTACCGCTTTTTACGGCGCCAGATTTTTAAAATTATTACGGAAAAATAAACGTGAAAAGCATTACATACTTTGTATATTAACATATATTTTGGACTACCAATCGTATTAATTTACAATACTATTACTAACTTTACTACAATGAAGTTTTAAACTAAAACAAAGTTGATATAAATTTAATATATATAGGTTTCCATTCCGTGATATTGAGGAATTACTAAGGTCGAAAGAACATATACCCTTTTACGAAAGGTTTACGATATTCTAATAATGGAAAGCGGAAGTTTTACAAATTAAAAAGTAATGCTTTAAATTCCGTTCAAGGGTCTTAATAATACTATTGATCCTAACCGCTTTATAATAATATTACTGGTATTTAGGACTTACCTACGTATAATAATTCAGTCTTCATTATCGTCAAATCACTGAAAACAAGTCATTTCATATAGTAAAGCCCTAAAGAAACTAGTTAAAAAGGAATCGATATGACGCTAGGTTAACAAAACCCTTAATAACAGAAATTGATCAGTAATAATAAACGTGTTATCCCTCTCCATAGGTAACGAAGTATTTACATAGCGAAAACCAGGCAAATAAGATACAATATATAAAATCATAAGTATTATGAATATAAATGTGGAAGTTAAAACTGTTAACAGCTCTATTACTTGTCGAATTATATAAGTAAAGCCGTATAAATTTCCTTTTAAGTCCGATAAAACCCCTAATGTTGATAACCTTTAAGTACAACATATTACCTACTTTCATTCCGAATCGATCGTTAATAAGTTAATAAAATATCGACGACGTGAGAAACCAACCAAAAGAACGATTTATACTCAATAGAAAGACGGCGATGTGAACTATAAGCTTGGAAAGGTATATATAACATCGTGAGTACTTTAAAAGGAAAATTGAAACGGAAAACTTACCTTTAAGCTACATACTGAAAACATTATTAATATATCAGATAAAAAATTAAAGGATAACGACTATATGGAAATGAATGGCTTGTTTCACCAAAGGTTAGACAATTTCTACCGTTAACGCAATTTATAAGATGAAAGGCTCAATCTTGAATGAGCCGTACAAAATATTAGGGTAAATTGATTAAAATACAATAATAAAGGTGAAACTCAAATCCTTATTTAATTACTTATAATTTAAAACAATTAACAACATTTAATCGTTGTTATAATTAACATTTCACCTGCTATGACGAAAGGTTAATTTACACTTAATGTCCAGAATTTTACGTTCATGGATACGTAAATTATTACCAATTTTTAGCGGATTATACTATTAAAATTGCATAAAGAAAATAAGGAACAAGTTTACGGATAGCAGAGTAATAAAATGTATCAATCTTTATACGAACTAACCGAAGTAAACGTTTATTTCTTTCTGATATACTAGGTATGTCTTTTAAAATAAGTTAGTTATGAAAACTTTAACGTTTAACATGTACTTAATATTTATATAGGGCAAATCTTTTAACATCGTAGGTATAAGAATTAATGATACCATTATTCTCAAAGATATTGAGTTTATAGCGACAAAATAACGTATTATTGAAAGGTCATTCTTTTTAAAATATGAGCTAATCGAAAGGTTTTCTGAAAGTATATTACTTAATTTCAATGAATCGTTAATTCATATTTATAGTATCGCGGCTCAAAACGGCACCTATTTCAACCTAAAATTAAAAGGGAAAGCTTTATACCTAAAGATTACTGACAAAGCCGAAGAGGCAAAATTACAAATACATATAAAATAAAGGGCCCGTATGGCCTATATTACTATTCTATGCTAACTGGGGACATTGTACGACCTTTTTATCACAACGTTAATACAAGATTCATAGGATAAGAACTTTAATAAGCTAAATAAAAGAATTAAATAATAATTGGAATACTCGGAAAAAGAAATAATCATGGGTTCGGTAAATTTGACAACGTTTAAACTAATAATCCTTATAAACAGGTTATTTGTTGATAATATAAACTGTTATGGTTCGACCTACGATGGTAAGCTAAGTAGGTGCCAAATGAGGGTTACTATTGAAGTATAGGTGGAAAACTAGAAGAGGATACAGTTGCCGTTGGTGCAGGACCTATGGATATAGCCAATGCTCAGACCATTACGTGCCCTCGTATGTGCCGTGTACGGTTCGAGCATGGTCTACGCCAAGACCGAGCCCGGACCAGGTACTGCATATCCCGTTATGTGCACAGTCACATAACCTATAGACTCAATAAACAATGACCTAAGTTCATAGCACTAACATCGCATCGCAAATCAACTTCCTAATAATTCACGTTAACGAGAAAAAGGTTAAAAAGACAATTAAAAACCACTGGAAAACTTATTTAATACTTATCCGTTAAGTCAAAACGTATAATACGAAACGTACTAGTTTTAAAAGTTTACAGTATAATAATAAGTTTAAAAATCAGATTAAAAATTATCAACATACTAAGAATTATTAATAGATAGCTAGAAGTACCTTCAATACCTATAGTGGTGAATACTAACTTCTAGAACATTTACGAATCCCTATTAAAGCTTGGCAGGATTAATGAAAAAAAGTTTAATAATAGACGTAATAGCTTCAATAACGGTATACGAAATCCGGGAAATAAATAAGTTCCGATAAATTAACGGCAACAATAACCCCGTTAAAGCTATAATTATGGATATACATAAAAGGGCCTTCGAAAGGTTTGTACATAGCAATACACTAACTATACGAATCGAGGGCTACGAAAACCGACTGGCACGTAATGTGGAGAAAAATGGTTGCCTTGGAAAACTTAAACACTACTAACGTAATAATATTAATGCCAAATATGACAATAGCAGTAGTTTAAACTACTGGAAAAAGGTACGTAAGTGGTGAAATACGTAATATATACAAGTCAATGGCAAAAGACCTGTGTACGGAAGTTGAGAAACAAAGGCCTCGGAAGTGTGAAATAAAAGGGCCACAAGGGGCCGTAATTAATGTCGATCTCAATACAGATTAATTGGAATAAACAGCGGTCTGGCTTGTTATTGACTTGTAGATTAAGGAGGGAATTAAGAGGTTGCCACCAATTGATACCAAGCTACGTTAGCGTGTAGACAAAAAAAAAAAAAAAAAACAAACACCAGTATTGAAATAGCAGTCAAATGCAGCGCAGCCCAGTGAACTTTACTTGAAGTAAAATTGACTATACGTACTGCAAAAGTACTGTAGTTAGTGAAATTTGAATATACTGAACTGCAAGTGCAGTTTAGTAGGTGCCCACTTCTAAGTGGGGCATATGCTAAAGAGTTTGGCCATAAAAATTAGTGTGGAGACCGGCTAGCGGTCTGCCAAACTCAGAACTTACCTCGTACAATCAACTAACTTCAATGCAGCACCAGTTACTTCGACTACAGTGATTCGAATCGAATATGTTGCAACGATAAAGGCCTACCAACATCACCACTTAATCATGTAATAATACTGTTACTTCGATTACGATTCGAATCGACAACGTTGTAACATCGAAAGGCTTATTATTGACTAGGTCTATCAACATTTATGAGTTATTATTATGTGAAGCAAAGATTGATTAGGTAGAAGAAGAAGCTATTTTTCGATTATACTTTGTATAATACTAAGGCAGAGGAAATAATCTTGCAAAGGGCCTCTATTACTTCGTCGGGTTTTCACGGCAGTAAGTAGAGAAGACCATTTTTTTTTGGGGGGGGGGGTATTCTACTATTACCGGGCAGTGCCCACTATATCGCTATTATTGTGCGACCCTTGCTAGTGTTATGTTACATATAGCGGAGGGAAGGCTCGCAATCTGAGTATCTTTACCTTACACAACAATCAACCTATTCAATCCCCCGTTTTCAGGTTATACACCTTAACGTATTGAAAAAAACACCCTATTCCTTATATTATAAGTATGAAAATCGAGAACGTATTCTTTCCACTCATAGCCAATATCCGAACGCTACGTTATATGTAATTATTTAATGCCGTCAGGCCTTATATCAATTATATACGTCACCGCCTCATGGAGAAACCATCGCGTATAACAAATGTGGATCGTATTCGTATACGTTTGTTCCATATTATTACATGAAAAGAGAGGACCCAACACGAGGTATATCGAGTTTTAGTTTCCAATTTACTATACTTGTAGTATAACGAAATAGAGTTTTTACCCATAGAAAACATTGTTAAGCAAAACCTTTGCCTGGAAACCAGACCTCAAATTAGCCTTCAAATTAAGATTTGAAGGTACGTTACAGTTTAGAGACCAATTACATTATACGGGCGTAAAAACTGTAGCTTTGGCCGGGCTATGATGTGCGGCCGTCGCAATTCCCGTTCGACGCCTATTCGCATCGAATATCTGACAGCCATAAAAGAGTGAATGGCTTATACAACACATATACCTTGGTCGAAAGCCCGTGACTATAAGGAAGATATACTGCTCCAACCACCTTTTTGCTACGGGCCGCGAACCTAAGGAGTGTCAAAAACCATGAATGGTTGATACCATTAAGCGCATGATATTCCGAAAAAAATTCTTTTGTCGACAGCTAAGTATCCAAAGTATAGTAGCATGCGAAAGCCCGTATTAGAGGGCGGGGCGCCGGTCGGTGATGATGGCTCAAAAGAAATAAGTAAATAAAGAAAGCCTTTGAATGCGATCGTTTATGATAAAGGAATTTTCAAAATCTTAAAATGCAAAAGGAATCAGACTTTGGTTGTATTGTAATGCAAGTCTGAATGGTTACGTTGTCTCAAGTAACGGGGGACGGAATCTTTGTTGATAAAGGCTGTTCTTTGGATGCACCGCTGCGTGAGTGATGCGCTGGGCCGACGACGATCTTCATAGCTAAAAAGGGGTCGCCGCAAAAGATTCAAGTGGTGGTAGAACCGATTAGTAGGGTTGTAGTGGAATAAGGTGCATGTGAAATGATAGTGTTAGAAGCGGCTAGACTGGAATTTTTTTTCTCCAAGTTGGGCACTGTTAGGGATTACAATATAAACCCCTAACCCTTCTTAACAAAGTGGTCCGTACATCCATGCCATGAAAGATGATGTCAGGTTGAAGATGTAGAGAAGATATTCGAATTTCATCGGGTTTTTACGGTAATCCAAAGGTAGCGACAGTATCGCTATTAAAAACACCAAGAAGTCTTTATTCAACCTTTTTTTTTTTTAGGAAAAAACGTTGAGATTTAACGCTAAATGTCTCGAATATTGTCCATTTGGCAAACGGCTAAGTTATTGATACTGCGGGTACTACTCCTGCAAAAACCACTAAGTTATACAGCCTTCAAACTTTAACTACAAATAAGAATGACAAACAACCTTCAACCTTACTTTTTACACTAAACCTTACCTCCTATACCAATCTTTCTTCTCTACCCTTAAATCATAAGATAGCTCATAGTTGAGGTTGCTGTTTTAAAAAAAAATATCCAAATCACTAAGTCTCTCTCAAAAACCTATATTGCGTGACTAAACGCCAAATCGCCAATGTTTTACTTCACCCAAATCGCTGAGTACCTTAATTTGAAAAACTAATGTAATATAGAATTTAACCAAAATCGAAAAAAGCAAATTGAAGACCTTGGATCCATTTTCTTTACTTACTGTAACAAGTTGCTAAGGGGAATAAATAGTGATGAAACGTCTTCCAAATAACATTTAACTAATTACGGCGGCGCCGGCGCCTTCTTAAACTATCGTAATTCTTCAACCACTGAAAAATTAACATATGATCTATGTTTTCAAGGGATATTAAGGTTGAGTAGAAGAAGGATGTTAACTAACATGGTTTTTAAGTATTATAAAATATACAATTAGGTTTAGAAAATATCTTTTTCGATCAGGAATTACTTAGAAACTGTTCTCGGGATCCTAATCTTTAATATCTACAAATTAAAGGAAAGAGCATTAACAACTTCTTACGCCCTTTACATATTCTAAAGGACTACTACTTTTCAACCACCTGTTAAGGTGAACCTTTAACATCTTTATTAACACCAACCTTCTATACGTCGATAACAAAAGACCTATTAATTTACTTGGAAGCTTAACATTCTTTCGTGATAGCGTAAAATACGCGTTTGGCTAGGGTAATGCATGTCAAGCAACGGCCGTAAATTCGACAAAATGAATTAACATCGGCGTTATTTATCGGTTAATTAAGTAAAATCGTTAAATCCGTCAAAACCTTTCAGACGATCGTCAAATCCCAGTAATCCCTTAAAATCTTCATCAAAATCGGTAAAGTGTTTCCTCAAATTCTTAAATCCTTTAAAAACAAACTTCCTACGATAGGTACGCCTACACGCGTGAACCCAATATAAGTCCTGCTATGTAACTTTACCCCTCAAGCCAAACGACTGGAACCTACCCCTACTATCGCGACTTTAAAGCTTAAAAACTTGAGTTAACGGTAAGAAGTATTATCTACGATTGGAATAACTATCGTAACCTTGCTCTCAAACCTGTAAAGATGGTTAAAATTAACTGTAAAATACTTTCGATTTCGCGAAGACCTTAAACAATGTAGGGAAATATGAATAAAACCTTACTAACTTTCTTGATATAAATATAATGCTCTTTATCAACATCTGCAAGTAGATAGAGGTTCCTCTTTTAGGTTTTCACTCACTGTTTCCTCAAATATTTATAGGTCACGCCGAAAATTACTATCTAACCTTCCTGATGAAAGTATAGCCTTCCCGAAATATTTATGAAGATATGAAAAGAAATTTCGAATGTATATTCTACTTTGAAGAATACTATGCAGATTTTACCATGACAAGGTGAATGACAAATGTAACTAAGAAAGAACAGAAGAAAATATTTATAAATATTTTTAACCAGATATTTGACAACTTGATCTTGTTTCAATAAACAATATAGAAAGTCCACGTTGGCGAAGCAATACTTTGTGAATATATAAGGGCAGCTGTGACGTGTGTTAAAAAGTTTAAATACGTCTTAAAACTTCCAAATACCATTAGTAAATGATTTTTCTTTAGCTTATTACAATCCTTGTTTCGATTTTAATAGCCCTAACGTCAAACATAGTTCTCATAGATCCATAAGTTAATAACTTACGTGGTTTGGATAATCAAGACCGCGCGATAACACACTATATTAATAGTAAGTGGGAAAGGTTCCAGCGCTTAATATCTGATTTAAAGCCACAACTATAATTGCGATAATAACGAGGGAAATACCTGAGAAGATTTTTTAACCGAAAATAGTTTTATCGGAACAGTAATTAGAAGTGTCATATTTATAATAAGTCCGATTATTAGTTGACTCGTCTTCCTTTTGCTAATTTCTATGAAAAATAGGTGATGTATTATACCTAGTACCTTATTGTGTCAGTGTAAAATGACTTGTACTATACTTCGGACTTTGAGGGTAAACAGGCTATTAACGATGAAAATATACTATTGTGAGTTACATAGAATGAAAATTATATTTTTGAAGCGGCTTAATAGCTTGCCAACCGCGTTTTTCTATATCTTTCAGTTGCGAAAACCCCTATATTTTTCTTGATAACTGAGTTTTTAACCCTTTACACACCTTCAACATTCGCAATCGTTATGCGAAACACATTTGTTAAGGTATTATTCCGTTTATAAGGGTAACAAGATACTCAATAGGAAGCTATTCATAATATCTTGCCATGAAACAGAAAAGTAATGTTTCTACTTAGATTAATCGTTGAAATATTGTTAAAGCAAAAGTTGGCTTTAGCTTAAACGAATAACTGTTGTTACTGGTATCTATAATTATATAAATTATATTTGGGTCGATTACGCTTTATATCATTAAATAATCCCTATCTTTTCTGTTTCAAATACATAAAAGTTAGCGGTAATAACTTCTATGGTAAAGTTGATAAACTCATTGAAAAAGGCCAGAAATTTCTTATCGTCTTTCAGTAGGAATAATGGAAATAACATCTTTGAAGCATAAACAAAACGTGATGAAATCTATTAAAAATGAATATACATGACTTATATTGAAGCTTTGATGAAATGGACGTAAATAATCTATATAATATGCTTAAGTTCACAATGTATAAAAGTGTAGAGTTATTTGATTTGAAGACTACCAGAACATTTGACCATTATTACCAAAAATATACCCCAATTTTTTGAGAATATAAGTTTTCATTTAAACAAGACAATGTTTTTAATCATCAGATATTTGTTAACGTATTTTAATCATATAATATGTCTATTTTTGATGTTGTGAATTCGGATACCTCGTTTTATCAGGTTCATTTCCCCAAGTCTTTATATTCGAGTGATATCTTGGAAACAATAAGAATATGATAAATTAATATGTTTTCAGATATATTCAATGTTGCCGTTGATAATATGAGTACTACTATTATGACGGCACAATTGAAAATAGATACTAAAATAATTTGAATACAGATTAAACAGATACCTGTTAATGTTATTATTGTATTTATAAGGTTGAAATAAAACTCGTATCACTTCGTAGAGCTTATAATATCATAACGTGCAGGATTGAAAATCTTATGGATTACGAGGGTTGGTTTGAAATAGTGGTAAACGGCTTGAATAAATTCATAAGTTTTGACGCCTTAGTGTAAACGTTATTTAGTGTTAGAGTATATCCACATATAACGATTGAATCGACGCTATTAGAAAATAATGAAAAGAGGGCTGTGATGTATAGTAAAACATTAAAGAAACTATGGAAGGAATCGGCACGTCGTGAAATCAATAATACACTTAAAATCAGAAAAAGGCTTACTAAGATTAACGCTCTATTTTCACCTAAGTCAAATAAAGTCCTACTATAACGAGAACCAGTTACATTTGATAACCTATTTAAATTCTAAAGTAATACCAACTATAAGGTAATTATTTAAATCATCAAATTTTTACGATGTTCTATACAATTTAGGTCAAACCATATATAAGGTCGACTAACGACCACGATAACGATGAAGATATTTAGGTTAGGAAAATTAGCCAAGATAATCCTACCCCTTCCTTAATCCATAAGTATATGATACGCCGACGAAGCTAATGATTGATAAAAGAGGAGAAATACTAAGGATAAGGAATATATACCTGACTGTATTTACAGTATCATTTAGTTTAACAGGAAAGTGATGGATAAACAAGACTTGGTAGTCAAGCTCGACATACAAAGAATTATCAAGAATTTCTGAAACATTTTAAAGAGATCCATAAGGTTGTGATTCATGGACCTTTTACTCGAAATTTCATACAGTTTGTAAATAAACACGACTTCAACCTCTAAAACCCAAATGTTACGATTTCAAAATTGAGGATTGTAGATGAGGTAAAAAGTAAACCCGTTGGGAGGCTGTAGAAAAAGTAAAATCTAATAGTTTAAAGATACAGTAATAGATGTAAAGACTGCATCATTATATGATTACTAAAGATTTGGAAAATCAGTTAACGTTTGGTATTTCTATCTATTGTACATAATCTTCATAGATAAAACTGATGGGAAGTTCACTATGAATAGTCGTGATATAGCTCAAACGATTATATACTCGGCGATTGATTTTTGAATTGACCGTTTTATTTCAATTACTACAATATTTCTGTAATGAATATCCTTTAGAGATAGTTACACTATATGTTAAACTATTCTACCTCTTTATCGAAATTGAAGTTTTTGATTTCTAACCTACTATTCAAATTTTAAATCAAGATTAGAAATGAAATTTTGAACTTACGACACGTGTTTACGAATTGAATAATATGAACATTTCGGTTTCATTGGTATATACATAGACTATACCCTTTTTGTCGGAATTGATAGCTTTATGGTATGGGAATAATAGGTTGTTAATAGTTGAAAGTTTTGGAATTAAAATTAAGTTGTGATTCTAATGAAAACCAAATATTGAGATATAGATAGATCGTTCATCCGCAAATATATCATTGACGATATTGATATCAATTTACATTTAAATTAAAATAGTCATAGAGTTAAATTGGGAACAATCAACTGGACCGACGTGGCTAGGTATTAAAGGTATATGGAACAACACGAATGTATGTCTTCATCGCGAATTTATGCGGACCGGAGGCTTCCTATGATCTCACGACTACAACAAGAGTTTAAAACCTAACGGACGAGATCGACGATCAATTAAATAAGTAAATGAATTGATAAATTATGAATTTAGAGCAAAAGATCAATATGAGTCCGTTTGAATAGTCACAGGCCAAATTAATAATTTACTCAGATAGCGTTATTATAAACAATACTCACATATATCTAGAAATCAGATTCTTGATAAAGATGTCTAATGAAGACAAATTAAAATAATATCAATTTGAAATTACCAGAAACCTAATCCACCTAATTTCCATCACATGAAAGAAGATCATCTAGGACGGTCTAGCTTTAAAGGTTCAAGCCATGATAATCGGCATCGATATAGGCGTAATGATTTGAAAAATCTTTAATATCGTTACTAAGCAACGAAAGATTTCAGTTATTATGATGGTAATTTGTGCCGACTCGAAAATCGTTTTTGAATACCTTTCGAAATTGGAAACAACTAGTAAATAACGTTTTACGGTTAATGCAATAGTACTTGATGTCACCTATAAAAATGAAGAAATCAAGAAATTTAGGTAGATTGATGGCAAAGATAATGATGTTAATGTGAAAATAAAATCATTGTTAAATGAGACATTAGAAAGGTTCGTAAATATTAATAAGCGGATCATACGTATCGAGGGTTACGTTAAAACGTCACATGACAAGACTAAGTTATGTGTGGATAAGAAAAGAAAGATGTAAAGGTACAATAACAAATTGGAGGACTGTTATAATATTAGAGCCCATTATATAATTGATCAACACGGTAAAATGAGTAATCTATATACGTTTATGGCGAATATATGGTGTGTGGTAGTTTAATAAATTGGATATCGTAATTATAGGGTAAATAGGATTAATGTTTTGTTCGAAATTGTCTAGAATTTAGTCGGTTACCGAAGAGGTACTTTAGTAGATACCGGAAGTGAATGGTTCACCATATTAGTGTGCATGAAGGAAATAAAAAGCGGCTTGTGTTGGAATAGTAGTCATTGAAGTAGAGTCAGCCAACGTAAGTTGATTGTAGTGACTACAAGTTAAGTGTATTGTTTTGTAAGTTTACCATAAAATCCAGTACAGTATATGCCCACTTCATACTAGGATACGACCAAAGAAATTGGTCATACAAATTAGAATGGAGATCGGCTAACGTTTTGCTAAAACTAAAATAATATATTGACTTCTACCACGCAATACAACTGTTACTTCGACGATGATTCGAATCAACAATATTGAAATGTCTAAAGACCGATTATTTGCAATACCCATCAACAAAGATAATATATGCAATGTACTACCTGTTTCGATTTACGTTTAGAAATAATATATTATATTAATACATGACCTTCTTCACCATCAATATAATACATTTCAATATTTTTAAGCAATTTACGTAATTAATTTAAAATATTTCTTTAAAAAAATACTCTTTTCTTTACGTATATCAACAGTTAATCTTTCAAGTTAGGGTATTATGTTCATTATATTACTTAGGCTTACAGTATTTGTGGTTTATATAATACGTATAAGCGAATTCTTTATTGTTGTCTTAACAGTTGTAAGCTTATAGGTATATATTAATCGAATATGGAACTTATGTGATTATGATTGCACATGTAAATAGCAATTGATTGAGAACCATTCATAAGTAGAGTTAAGACATTATAAAGCATATTTAATCTTTTTGAATCCTGTAAAAATTTGGCAAACTTGTGAGCCTAACTTGGTTTTACCAAAATTCATATTTTTTATAGATTGTTTGCAAAATATTAATCAATTCGATATTGAATTAAATTTTCTTTTAGAGGATCTTTTCTTACCATTTTACATATGAAAATATTTGATGAATATGTTAATTTATGAAATATGGCGTCTCGTTAATATCGTACTTGATATAATCTTTTAGCATATTTTCAATATCCCTAAACGACGAATTTTTTTTTTCTGAAGTAATAGTTTTCTGATTTGCTGGGGGAGATTTTAGAAAATCGTAAGTGAAACCATGGGAACTAACTCCTTATCTGACGGAAAATATTGAAAAATTAGTAATTTGATGTTAATGAAGTTATTCGGTTTACTGTGATACTTTTTCTTTTCTTCACAAATCTTAAGGAAAATCGTAATTACCGCGTAATCCGTATTTATTATAGAAATGTTGTTGGGGGTGAAATTCATATATTGGGTGTAAAAATCTTTGTGATCATTCAACAGGTATTGCTACGGCAAATATTAATACGCACGAGATTTGTGAAAACAAAATTCCAATATTGAATATATATTATGTATATACAACTGTGATTACTCAAGATAATCATTATATTTAAATTCATTTATCACGTATTGATATTGAGACGTTATGAAATGAATTACTAATATTTTGAATATTGCCTAAGCTCAAAACGGCAAAACTAATATACAACTCGTATGAGAAAAAGACGTACTTGACTGGATATGTTGAAAACATACTGTGGATAACTGTCATGACCTTTAAGATATTCGAAAATAATGCTTTATATTGCTAATTATTTTTGTATATGGAGGCACGTAAAATACCGTTCTTACCGGTTAGCATGTTCAATGTGTGTCAAGAGATGAACCTATAATTTATATCAATACAATATCCAACATCCTAAAGGGTCCGAAAAACGTCTTATCCCGTTTCTGGCATGAAAGTTCATACAAAATGAAAATGATTTATGATTTGCATGAATTTGAACATCAAATTGAAAAAAGGCAAAATGATGTCAGAGTTGTTTATTCTACTTTATTCCTCAAATAAATTTCAATATTAGAAGAAGAAAGTTTTTCTTCGTCCCAGTATGTGATCCGATTAAATTGAATTTCAATTGAAGGACTTTCATCGTCTTTTTTAAACGTAAATTAAATGTTTCGTTTATACATAAGTATCCAGTATCAAAAAAATGTACGGTCAATCAACTATATATTATATTTCTATTTTATAGAAAATGATAGATATATTTCTCAAATTAATGAAGTTTTAAAGAATATCTCGTCGAAGTACAATAGGTACCGTCACCCAGCACACATTCAACGACAGGGACGCAGTAGGACAAGTCTGTACTTAGTACAACTTCAAGTACTGAACCTCTTACCACCAAAGGATAAGGGATTCAACGGAGATGTAGACATCTTCCAGAGGTACTAGTATTAACTAGTACGGAGCATCAGCATGGAAATGCTGCCTGAGCTAGTACTTACTAGTATAGCGGTACTAGTATTTTCAAGTATACACCAGTATTGACTAGTATGTAGTCAAGACCTTTGATATAAATCTCCATAAGGATACACTTTATTGTATATCAAGTCCTCCATGTAGATTCTAGAATACTTGAATCTATAATATTTCAAAATATCTTCTTTTGTAACAACTTCATTATATTATCAGTTCGATTGTGCCTTACTGTTGTCCCATTCAACCGAATCCAGTTTTTTACCTTTTTCTTACTATACATATCAAATTGTTTTACCTTTTCCTGACCTTTTGATACCTTTTAGAATGCCTCTTCAGTATCTCCAGAACGTGGCTTGTTTCCGCCACTAGAGCTGTTTTACAATAGTATTAGTAATGATAGTTATCCTTCAAAGAAAACTGTCATTACTTTCGGCCACTCAAAACCTCTGGCTGAATCTTCATCCCTTCAATTCCTACGCTCTAAGGCTACTCCCGTTGTTTCAAGGGATTTGGACCCTAAAGTTCTATTAAGGAAAGGACAGAAGGAATCTCTTGATGCCTGCAGGTCTAGAGCTGAGCAGAAACTTCAAGCTCATAATGCTGATGATCTTGCTAATGAGGAGGCAGATGTTGAGATCACTAGTGCTTTAGACCATGCGGAATAGATAAGATTCAAATTAGGTATTGATTTGTACGAAAAACTGACATTTAAGCTTGACAAATGCCTTAAAGTAATCACGAAGCCGAAATTATACACGAATATAGCGATTACACCGAAAAAGGAGGTGGATGATATTAAAAATCACTTTTTCAACGTTAAGAAAAGAAGGAAATTATTAAATCTTAAGTTAAAATCATTGACAGACCTTGAAATGTTGATTTTCATAAACATAATGTTGGTAGGGCTTTGGATGTTACAACGTTGTCGATTCGATTGGTCGAAGTAATAGTAGTATTGTGTGGTCAAGGGGTGGATGTATTGTTCTAGGTTTGAAATCTGTATAGCTAATTGCTTGGTCGTGCCCTAGTATGATGTATGCGTATACTGTACTTAACTTATAGCTAATACAATAGGCTCGCATAAAACAATACACTCAACTTGCAGTTCAGTATAGTTAACTTTACTGTGGGTAAAGTTGGCCTACTACACTGCAGGTATTACTATTTCAACACTAGCGGCTTTTTAGTTTGTGCGCGCATACCAGTGTGACTGACTAATCTTTTCCGGTTACCGCAATACTACCTTTTCGTTAACTGGTCAAACCTCTGTCAATTCCAGTTAACTTTCACATCAAACCGTATCCATTTGCACTTAATCTGACCCCATTTAACCTTAATTGATCCGTGGCTCCGAGGTCCGGGTTCATTAACTTCTCTAAAAGTTCGTCCGCCATAAGCCTTTATAAACGTTTACTTTAGCCGTACCAATCAAATAAGTCGCTATTATCAGTTCCCTAGTAGACTTTCAGTTTGCTAATACATCCCTGACCGCTGGCACGTGACTTGGCTAGGTCGCGCTAAAAGCAATGTCATTATATTACGTAACTCGTTTAGGAGTATCGTTATTGCTGTTAAAATATTTTTTACCCTCGAAATCAGCAATACGGTTGAAATAATCTTACCTGAAAGCGGTAAGGTATTAATGGTAGTACATTACCTATTCATCGTAACACTTATCAGAAAGGTAACGAGTTAACAAATAGATCAACTTACTACAGATTTAACATCTCTTACCAATATTACGACAATAGTTTTTACAGTTAATAGGTTCGCTTAAAATTTTCCTACGTTGCTTCCGCCAGTATGGCTTCCAATCTGAAGCTATTAATCCAGGTTTTAAGCGTTAAAGACGCCCATAACTACTACCCGTACCTGTTTGTGAAGTATATTTTCGCTATTGTAAGCCTTTCCCAGTACCTGCTAACATCACGTAAGCTTATCGGACATCTCATTAATTATTTCTTTCGGTATTTACTTCTTTTTATTTTTAACTATTATTATCACGCACCTCATAATAACTTTATTCATATCTTATTTAGTAAGGTGAAAGTCGTATTCGAAATAGCTCTTTACACCGTTATAAACCTCGCGAAAATTTCGTATCCGTGTTAGAAAAGTTAGGTAATAGTCCTTAGTGAGCTCTAAAAGAATTCTGGAGAATAATAAGTAAAAACTGAATGAAGGTACCTCCATTTACTTGAAGATATTTAGAAAAGGTATTATCTTCGTGTCAAAAAGATTGTAAAGTTTCGTATTATACTTTTGTACGTTGTTTCAGATTCCGAAAAAATCTCTATGAACTTTGTAGTTAATATTAACCATCGTAACAGGTTTTGGGAAGAGGTTACAATAATCGTCTCAATCTCTAATAACATTTTATTGTATTTTAATTTTTGGTACCTTCGAGCCACGATATTAAGTATTGTTTCCAGTGGCCTGGCCCAAGAGGTAAAGTGCTATAGTAGGACTTGTGTAAAGCTTGCGTTTATAGGTATAAGCTTCGGCCTAAGTGATTTGACAAGTTTAACCAACGTTTTGAAAGGTTTGGTGATTTAATGATTATCATTTTAGTATCAAAGAGATTGCTGAGGTTACTGTTTAGTTAAGCAGTAGAGAGCGCTAACGTTAATACCTTTTACCGCGTTGGCAGCTGTTGCTTCGCGCGCTTTGCCTCCATTAATGGCTTACTCCGCGTTGTTATTTAGAGGTGCTAGGCTGCCAAACAGATTAAGAAGTTCTTTATCGTTAACGTGGAAAAAAAATTAACTTAATTAATGGTAAATAAAATGTCTTTTAAAACGCGTGTTGAGGTGTTAAGGATCCTTAATAGCTTTGCCTTGACCTCAGGGTTTTTAAGGACACTCCTTAAATTGGGCTAACTCATAGAGAATTTTGTCTCATCTTCTTTCCTATTTGAAATAAAGACTTTACAATTTCTTCAGTGTGTTTTTAATTTGCATTGAACTGTTTTTTGAGTTTTGTTTCATATTTAAATAATTCAATTCGTAAAGAAGTCATAGAAGTCTTAAAAGATATTGATTCCTCAATTATTTTTACTAAGGGCTGAGTCGAGGATAAATTAACCGATAACGTTAGTTAGATGCTTTTCTGTTCAGTAAGTATTAAGATATTTAAATCAGAGGTTTTCATTTCAGTTTTTAGAAACGAGAGGTTCGAGGGCCCTGATTGCCGCCTTCTTAGTAGGGTTGGCGATATCTTTGAATTAAGTGTTTGCGTTACCCATTTTAACGTTTTGATTCCTATAGAATGTTGTGTGCAAGAGACTTGAAAATCTGGGGCGTAGATAATTGGTGTTTTGGCGTGAAGTCGCGTAGAGGACTTGGCGATTTAATGTAATGTCGCGCGACGTGGTTTTCTTGGTATAACTTGGTGTTTTCGCTCGAAGCAGTGATCTTGATGATAAGATTGACGTAGTGACAGTGGAAAAAGTAAAGTAAAGGGAAAGTTATTTATTGTGGTTATTTAGCTGTAAACCTTAGTTGTTTTTATAGTATTAAAACTTGTAGTACTACTTACCTAGCCGTTTTTAACTTGTCAATCTTTAAGACTTTAAGCTGTTAATCTCAACGCTTTAATTCAAAAAGGATAGATAAAGATTTTTTATTTTTATTTTTTCGATAGTTTCAATACTATTGCCACTTCTAAGTCCCTGTAATCGCAAACGCACTTAAAAGTCTTGCTTTTAGCTACCTATAAACCGTAGAAATAGCCATAGGGTCTTTCGTAAAAATCTTTCAATGACTCTAGCGATAACGTAAATTATAACCAGAAAATAACTTCTTGTTCTACGCAGCCAATAAGTGCTTAGGCTAATCATCACTGATAAGTATTGGTAGAGCTTTAGACGTTGCAACGTTGTCGATTCAATTTGTTGAAGTAGCAGTAGTATTACTCGATCAAGTGGTGTATGTATTGTTCTAGGTTTAGTAGACCGCTAGCCGGTTTGCACAGTAATCTATATGGCCAATTTCTCAACTCGTGCCCTAGTGTGAAGTGGGCACATACTGTACTTGACTTACAGTCAATATAGTAGGCCTATAAAAAACAATGAACTTAAATTTCAGTTCAGTATATTAAAATTTACTGGAGGTAAAGTCGACCTACTACACGACCGGTATTAATATTCCAATACATAAATATATACCTCATAGAAATTAAAAGCTATGTTGTAAGTAATAAATGTTCGGATATTTTGAGACGTATTTTTACAATCAGAATAAATAAAGGTTCTACAAATTTGAACTATATTGGCTTATTTATACCTTTCGATTTTATTTTTGCGAATACTTTCAAAGCTATTCGTATAAGAATAAGGGAATATTGAGTATTTATGTTTTTTATTACTTTAAACATTTTAACAGTTACCATAAATATTTAGGACCCGTATAACGCTCCGTGAATATTTATTAATATTTACTATGGCTTTGAATCGATTCACCATTAGAAACTTCGAATGAAAACTTCGTTTCTTATACCACTTATATTATTCCGCCTCAGCTCTCTTAAAAGTAGCGTTTACAAACACTATAAGGACTTTGATCTATTAAGGCCGTCAGATTAAAAATGTTGAGTGTTCCTTTCAGTTTTTAACCTTTACTAAGCGCAAACTTTCAGTTCGTATAGTCTGTATATGAAGCCAATTAAAGACAACAACTCCCGTAACACTACGTAAACTACAGTCTAACGTCCAAAAAAAGAACGAGTTTTATGAAGGAAAAGAAACGATGAATTCCATGCCCTAAGAAAATCGAAACACTGGCTATTTGTTGACCGCCATCAATATATCAGTCAGTTCAGAAAGTATCACTCTATTGGCTCATACAAAAGTTATTTAATTCGGGTTAACTGGTTATTATACCCAAATCAACAGCCTTCCAATGCTGGAAAATATATTTGAAAGAAAGTCAAGGCAGATGATGCAGGTGACCACAGCAAAGTGAAAGACTCCCACTACATACAGCATTCAAAATTTATAACTACCATCCTTAATTTCGAAATCAAATATTCAATTTAACTGGTCCATTGCGTAAATTATCGCACATGACCCTGCACTGGAAAATTTTGGCTAGTGAGAAACCGTATCTTACCTGAGTGAATCCGCTTTAAGATATATACTTTCAACATCTAAGGATTCACTTTCCATATCAAAGTCTTCACTCTTAACGTTAAAGACTCCACATTTTACGTTGAAAGCATGAATTCTTACCTTTTCCTTCTAAAATGAATAATTAAAGGCTGTACTAGAAGTGGATAATTCTGTCGTACAAGTTCTAATTTAAACCTTAAGTTCTAAGAACTTAAATTTATTTTTTTATTTTTTCACTTTTTGTTTCACATTCCGTCATTTTTTTGTAATTTGAAAACTCCAATTTTGACCTCTTTTTTAGAATCAATTCAGGTTCATTCTGTCAAATTTTCAATGACGAAATGTTTTTTCTATCATTTTTAAATATAAAGTAAACATTACCCCGATTTTCGAATAGGAGATGATGTTATTCAACCCACGTGGTAAGGGATAGTTCAGATATTAGTTAAGTTGAACACGGATTATAGATATAATACGTTAACCTTTTACAACTATTTTTATTACCCAAGATTTATTAAAAACCCGGTTAGCTCATTCATGCTTTATAGTTTAGATATTTTAGATCAAAACTTATCTTTGGTTAAAAGATAAATAGAATTTTTTTTATCATACCAAATAACTTTATAATGGTGTAGACTATTACGTACAATTTCATTATAATATTATCATCATAGTATCTATTAATTCTACCGATACCTTTCTTTAATACATTCGGTTGGGTTATACTAGCCTGAATATAGTAGAGGAATTACTTTAATTGTTGGACGGTTTCAATAAGCATTAGGAAAAGATGCGTTTCGATTTTATTTATACTTCCTATAATCTTTTTTAAAGAATTCTATAAAAACCAGATTTTTAATACGAAACTCTGGAGAAAAAAGGGTGTATTCAAACCCTCAGCTGCTTTTCAGAAGAAACTGTTTGCTCAAATAGGAAACGCTGTAGCCTGATGGCTACTAAGATTAAATATAACTTCAGGGATTATACTACAGTTGTTTAATCCCTTGATACGGGAGTGAATGCTGTTTATCGGATATCAAAAGATATTATTAAACGTATTCTATATATTATATGAAACTAAATCATTAACGCAGGAAATAAATTTACTAATAATTTAATCAGGAAGATATAGAGTAATTTGTATTACCTTTTAAGTTATATTCGTTCAATACCGCTAAAAACGGGAATTCCGAATACTCTTATTAAGTAATCATTAAAAAAAAAGACTTGAACCGTTACTGGAAAGTAGCCACATCACTTATAGCTCTAAAAATTTTAAACAGCGGTTGTTATAGCCAACGTAACAGTTGATAAAAAATGAAAAATACGGTACAAAATATATCATAAGGTGTTTACGATAAAATATAGGGGTATATGGGTTATAAACCTAACGTTAAGTTCATCTTCATACCTAGCTCTACCATCATTGTCTACATACCATTTATATTACAAGTAAATGGTTAGAAGAATTATTCACCAAAAGAAAGGTGAATTATTGTTTAATCACAGTTTTTTAATATCACAAATCCTAGACACATCTTGAAGGTCTACTTGTCAAACCGGCTAATGAACTAGACGAGGAAGATCATTAGTACTTTTAGCCTGAAAGTTTTGAAAAAAAGAAAAAAAATCTATTACGCGACGCCGTTCCAATTATAAGGGAAGAATATATCAAGATTATAGTAACTATTATACCCAATAATATTATAACGACAACTTCAAATTCTAAGCCAAAAGAAAAGTATTCGCCCAAAAAAATTGAAAACAACAATTAACCTGCCAGAAATTATACCAGTAAATACCGTTATTAACGATTACATAGTACAATTAAGAATTCAAAATATTAAACAAAGGAATCAAATGCAAAGGAAACTTGTGGGGACCCAAATGATAAACACTTGGAAAAAACTTTACAAAAAATATACGGAACTTATTCTTTATCAAAGACTTTAGGGCAATTCAAATGAATGTTAACCTTTATACCCTAACTGTAAGAAAAGTTACGAGTGTTAAAAACTGACTCCGAAGTTCAGATCATGAAATACAAATTCAAAAAAATAATACGAAAGTTGAATCAAAGGTATAATATTTATTATATTAAAATCTCTGCTACTTCAGCAAAATTTTATATGTAAAGAATCCTTCTCATGATTACTTTTTCCATAAATAGAACATCGACTAATCGATATTGACTCGTTTTTTTTTTCAACTAGGGAACTTAAAAGCATAATATTCATCATGATTGCGAATACCATTATAAACCTCTTTTTTGTCGGTAAGATATCTATTACGTTAACGTAGCAGAAAAGTAATCAGAAGAATTAGTATTATAGTTGTAAAAGTAGATATATAAGTTAGGAAGAAGCATTCAGAGAGTGCACGCCACGGATAAGGGGTTATAAACCTCTTATTTGGGTAGTGGCACTTTTGGCATACACTCTGGAACGCCCCTTCTAAACCGCGCTACGCATAGTACACTCTGTGAAAGTGTAATCTGCAGCATTTCACATTATCGTGTACTCTATAAAATTGAAACCTATAGTGTACCACGTTACCGTACAAGCTGCAGGAGTAAACTTTACAGCGTAGTGCACTGTCATTTAACTTACGTATACTAACTATAGGGATGTATAATAATATTATCACAGATAATCTTTTCTTCATTTTTTTTACGCTCTGTATCTATAGTCCAGTCGTAATAGTCTAATTGTAATACAGTCCGTAGCCGCAATTTTGTCGTAATAGTATAGTTATAATACAATCCGTATCTATAGTTTTGTAGTAATAGTATAGTTATGATATTGTCCGTTTTTATAATTTCATAGTAATAGTATATTTGTAATGTAGTCCGTATCCGTAGTTTTGTAGTAATAGTGTAATTATAATGCATATTCCAAAGGTTCGAATTAGTAGTTTCTAGTAGCGTTGGTAATTATAATAAAAGCCTGGTTTGTATAACCAATCGGGAACGATATGGTTATTATTAGCGTTTTTTATTATTTCCGATGAGGGTGTAATGAAGAAGGTGTTATTAGAGTGATTATGTCAGGGTAATTGCGCCGTTATGTATTTAAGGTTAGTATTAAAAGATATATCGCTATCGGTCCGAACAAAACATCTTTTTTTTTCCTTAACGGCGCGTACCTAATGTTAATACAAGTCTTTATTTTAATTCAATTCAATACCATATTTCAATATATTATTCCAAATCGCTCCGATAGGTAGGTTATTAGACTGATCTCTATAGACTTACATTACCTCCAAAGAAATCACGCGTAAAAACCGGATTGTCAAGAGCTGTTTGATGCATTAGCGCCAATGCGCTGTTGCCACCGTTACCGTTACCGCCGTCACTGCTAACACTATTACTACTACCTATATCCCCTGTTCCTCAGGTACCATTTCCTTTATCCCCACCTCGCCCTCCATTTCGCCGCCCGCTGCCGGCTGCCGCTGCTGCCCACGGTATCACCACCATTTCACCTCCCTTTCTTTCCCCTTCTTACCTAGCTTCCAGGGGGAGAGATAAAAAATTTTGAACAATATTAAACTGACCGTTTCCCCGCGTGTAAAAAACATCTTACTCTTGGAGACACTCCCTCCTCGTCGTAAATATAAATTAGCGGAGTTATGTTGAGATTTATGTTAATTATATGAATCTGTTTGTTATCCTTTAATTTTTCTTTAAATAAGGAGGTCGATAGCGATTGCCATGAAAGTAGATGTCGTTTTGCATGTTACCACTATAATAAGCGAAATAACAGCGGATATTCCCTCGTTCTGTTAATCCTAGGGCCGTGAACCGAGTCCTTGTTACGCGCCCCCTGAATTTATAGTAAGTTAATTTCAAAAATAGTAATTTTAACCGCGAATTTTACTTTTTACTATCAAATTCAAACGTTTTCGGGCGCTTATAAAAACAACTACTATTTAAAATAATCAGAATAAGCTGATATTGATTTATAATAAACGTTAATCGGCGAACTAAAAAGTCGGTAGCCGTTATTATAGCCTTGAAACGCGACCTGTATATATACTACATAAGAGTTCAAGAACATTATTGCGCGTCGCCATGAAAAGAGTGAAAACCCTTCCGCGCCTCTGCTCAAGATAATACGACCTAAAGCGCGGGGCTAAATTTTTGGTGGTGCCGATAACAACGTCGATAGCGGTGATAGCGGTAACGCCAAAATAGAGGGGGATAGATACAGGAAGGATAGTAGGGATGCGACGGCATCACCTTTTCCCTTTTCTTTTAATATTAAATAACTGTCTCTTTTGCTCAGTCTAGCGCGCCCGGAAATAATATAATACGCTACATAGTCATAAAATTCTTTTGTTTTTTGAAAAAAATCAATCATAATAAAATGAATAAATGTAAAAGGTACAGAAGTTTTCAAATATATAAAATGAAGAGTGATAATATATTGAAAGCGCTGTAAAATAGTAAAGTTATATAAAAAATGTAAAAAGTTCGAATTCGTAGGGTTAAAGCATATAAAATAAAGAATGACAATATATTACTAACGGTGCGAAATGGTAGATCTAAATAGAAAAAAAAAGGCTGAGAGTGTCGTAAATAATGGGGTTCGGACTATTAGAAAATGTTAAAAGCGGTATAATCGTACGAAATATGAACATAGAAGAGAAAAGCGTAAAATGTTAAGCTTGGTAAAGACGTAAAACATTTTTCAATAATATTAACGAAAAGGATACTTATCGATATTAACGAATTTAATACCACATTCGAGACGCATTAGTTATTATATCTATTAGGTTTGATTTTCCAACGATTTATTTCGTCCTCTTAATTTCGCGGCGCTTATATGATTCGTATAGAGCTATAATTTGTATTATGAAATATTGTGCGCTTTTAATGCCAAGTTGATCAAAATATTCGTAAAGAGAAAAAGAATAAGTATATATAACGAGAGAGATAGTTTTAAATTAAGATTAAAAATATTTATCCCGACCCTTATCATTATAATAATTTTCGAATCGAAACTTTTCATTGCATCATAAATTTTTCAAATTGAAACTCTTTTTGTAACCGGTTTGTATTTAGTAGCGTTAAAATTAATAATGTTTCTATAAAGCGTAATATTGTTTCGGGCCAGTGTTTCGTTACTAAAAACTAAAATAAACTCTCTTGACGTGTTATAGTCGGTATTATTAGCAATGGAGCCGTTGACAAAAATAAATAGTTTTACTTTAAGTTTATCCAACGGTACAAACTATGAACCGCGTTTTAAATTGGGTGCTTGTTACGCATGGCGTTTGTTAAGAGCTTTACATATATCTTCTAATGGGGAGGTTTGGTATTACATGGCGACCAAAAAGTCGAAAGCTATCTCCGGTTATACTATTAAGGAAACCTAAGTTCCACATACGAGTTAACTACTCTATTAGTCGGCATGTTTCATGCTATTTAATGCGATAAGGATGACTTTGCTTAATTTCCCCTTTTACGCAAAGCCTAAAACGCCGTTCCGGAAAGCAATAATCACACTATTGAAGTCAATTATATGGTCTTCCGTTATGTGCGTCTTAGGTTTTACTCTTAGGCCGGATTTTAACAGTTTTTACCTCTTCAAATACGGAAAACGACGCGTTATAGAACGTCAAAGTGTTATCCGTTTGTATACAAATTGATGTAAAGCAGTTAAAACAGGCAAATAAACCAATATGAATGAATAGAAAGTCGAGTTATCTATTTCTAGCCGCTTTTCGTAATATATTTTATAGTTGTTATATTATTAAACACCAGTGTTATGAAACCCAAATAATCGTTTTATAATACGTAAAATCGTTTTAAGTGGTTTGTATTTCTAAAAATCCATAGGTATACCTGAGTAAATACGTTGTTTCAACCGCTCGTTAAATTATATTTAAGTTTACGTTATATGACGAAGTTTAATATATAAGCTATAAGGTGTATTGAGGGAGGTTACCAACGTAAAAATCAAACGGTGGTTCGCCCGTTATAAAATAAGAAATTAGTCTATAATAACTTTTTTACTATCTTCGTTATACTATTTTACAACTTGATGGTGTTTTTTCTTATAGGTTTCCCGCCTTATTTATTACATCATATATAATTCTAATGTGAAAGATTCTGTGGGAGTTTTAAACTGTTGGGTCTAATCATTCAATGCGAAAAACGTCTTATTCGATTAAGGAAAAGATTTTATTTCAGGTGGATTATTCGAACGGGGTACCTATGGTAGTAATAATACCTTTGCGGCGGAGCTTTAAGATTAGCTCGAAGTTTATTATTTCATTTTAAATAATAAAGGTGTTTGTGACAAAGGTTTTAGGGTGTTTTTTAGTCTTCGAGCAAAAAGAGTGGCCCCAACAGCGAAGTGCTAGCGGTGTTAGTATAGACAGCCGCTTTAGTATAGTGGTAGCGAACCAAAAATGTGATTCGAGGGGTAAATTAAAATTAGAAGCAGTTTGGATTCGTCGTTATAAAAGTGGTTTCGTCGGTGAGTCTAGTCGGATTACGGTTTTGGGTCGTTTATTACACTTTCTCTCTTTTATACTTCTGTATCATTATCTAGCGAAACGAATTTATTTCGCTTAGTAAATTAATGTGTATAGTAAAGCTTTACAATCCGTTCATCTTCTAAGAGTTGGTTGATATATCCTTAGGTTTCAAAACCAAGATCTTAAATTGTAGTCGTAGGGTTAGAAATCTAGTTTAACGTGAGCTATTCCTCGTAGCTAGCGCCTTGAAAACATCGTTATTAATCACTAGAAAACGTGATGCTATTATAGCTTCCTCTATGGTATTTTCCCTTTGTTATGTATTTTGCAATAGATAAAAGTTTGTATATGTCTTCGGGTAAACACTAAAGATAAGAAGCGTAAAAATTAGCCTACTCGCGTTGAAAGTGTTGTTAACGGCGTTAACAGCTGTTTATAAGATAAATTACTTAAACTCAATTCCCTTTAGCTTTTTGAACAACATCGTATACGATTTTTAAGTGGTTAATAATATTATTTACACTTGTTAATACCCTATAGTACTTTAATTGGTATTGGTTTATATTTGTTACTTGTAAATATAGCTTTTATTCGTTACCTAGTCAAGTCTCACGCCGTCTTAGAGATATGAATAGTTTAATCTAGAGGCCTTAAGTAAACGTTTAACCTGCAATTAACTAAAGTATTCTAAAAATTCATATTGAAAGCGTTTCTAGTCAACTTATCAGTCTAGAATAAAGTTGTCGCGTTAACGGTTTACAAAACCGGCAACCTATTTATGTATATAATACCGATAATTACCTCATAATTAAAGGCCATGTTGTCCTAATGACGAAACTCAAATCGTTGTAAGGTTTATAAATATACTTAATAATGATGGAAAAACCTTTCGATATCTTTAAGTGTATCTTTTTTTATATCCGTATAACCTATGACGTAAAGTAGCTGTAAAAGGCGCATCGTAGCTAGGTATCCAAATCGGCGGTATAACGTCCTTAATTCTGGCTAAGTCGTGTAAATAATTGTAATCTTATATATTTCCGAGAAACATCACAAATAGCCGAATTTTAGCCGAAAAGGTACTTATACATTATCTAAAGCGCAAATATGTTGGTTAGCCGTTTTAAACCTGAATTCCGGTCTTCCTTATATTACACAACTAAAGGAGGAATAACGTTTTCAAATTCATTACATGAAACTCAACCGGTTCGAATCGTATATTTACAACGACGTGACTAATTGATGATGTTTAATCTTCATCCAAAAAGACCTTCCTATATTCCCCTATGTAGTCGAGTAAAAACTACCTAAATTTCGTTGCGAACGCGTCAAATTATCATTTTCCGGCCGTTTAGATTTTGACTGCGCCGGTATTATGTAAAATACTCGAAACCGATTGCCGTATTTATTTGAAAACGTAAATTACGACGTTATATAGGTGTTTAGCACTTTGTTTTCGTAGTCCAGGTCAATGTTATATAGAAAGGAGACGTCTTATTGTTCTATGAGAATACGTTGGATGGTCTTGTCATCTTAGACTATTAGGGAAGTATTATTACTTTTAAAGTATTTTTCTCTGATAATGTATTCGTATAAATAAACGTTAAACTTATTTTTCGCGCCTTCGTACGCGGCTACGTAGGTTATATAATTGGCGTTTATCCAGTCATTTATTGGCTAATCGGCTTAAAATTATCGTTTCATCAGAAGTTACCCGTTATTTAATTGGGTAATAAACTAATAGTAGATTTTATCTTATACAATATAAGTTTTTTAAAAACCCTTAGTGCTTAGTATATCCCTTTGTATGTATTAATTTAATTGTAATTCGTTTCGTCTTTATCCGTATAATCGTCCTTACCCTTTATTGCCAGGGCTGCTTCTCTAGTTTTCCCCTCCTTAATAGCCATAATCTAAGCACTCTTTTGGCTTTAGGTATACCTTAAATCTTCCATATATAACGTAGTAAATAGGTTGGGAAAAGATTACTTTGGTAATTTGGCCCTCGCCTTTAGTTTCATCGACTATGAATACTACTCTGAGGCTCTCTTATCTTAGTATAAAGGTTTCAAATAATTTTTTAAATCTCGTATAAAAACCCTTCAAGTTTTCTTCAAGTTTAAATAATCAAATATCGAAAATTCGGCTTTCCGGATTATACCTTTCATCATTACTTGAATGAATAATTTATTACCCTTGTATTCCGGTCTAAAAGTGACCTGACACTTTCTGAACTTTATGAACAAGGCAGAAAATACCTCATATAGGTTTTCATCAACGTTTTCGTACTGATTTTTCAAGGATTCCTAGATAATATTGATTTAGTCACTATCGTACAATTGATAATTCAATTCTATATTGGGGTATAAAATCAAACAGTTATTACACTGCGTAAATATGTCTATTGACAAAAGTTAATAAATTGACATTTTTTTGTTTCTTTAAATAATATAGCAGGTTAGAAACGTAAAATTGAAAAAAGTTTGATATTTGGTCATTTACTCGCATTTAAGATAATACGTATTTTGTTATGAAATATATAGTGTAGTTCTTCGTTTTAGTTCTTATCTTTGTTCCACAGCTTTTTGAAGTTGGTAAGATTTATAAGGTTGTTCCTGTTAATGGAGACATAGTGTAGTAAAAGGTTACGGTAAGGATAGTAGTTAGCGGGCATTTGTATATAAGGTACATATTAACGTTTTAAGTTATTCATTATTTTTTGGAACGGGGCGTTTCCTTCCTTTAAGCCGATCTTATCGTAACTAATCTGGTTATTAACGATATTTGAAACGTGGTTTTATTTCAGTTTATATTTAAAAATACGTTTTAGGAAGGGTTCGTCTTCAACCCGCATCGTAAATAATCCTTACGGTACCTCCTCCTCTTTTGTCGATCCATCAAACTTCGTTTCCACTTGAAGTCAGGCGTTTAACGTTGCTAAACGCCTCTTCTCTATTCACGAAGGCTTTTTGAGTTGACGATCTGTCATTTTGAACAGGTGATCCTGATAGGTTTTCAGCTAATATCTTTTTATAAACTTCACTTACATTACTTTATCGTGTGTCTACTTCAGCATTTATGTAAGATAAGGCGTTGCTATCAAAACCTTTACAATTCGACTATTATTTTCACCGGTCGTATTAATACCTTTGTTCTGTAATCATATTTGTAATATTTTAAAAATCGTACCATCAAAGATACACAATATATTTGGCATTTAATTTGCAAAATACTGTCTCAAATCGTCAAATGAGTCGCGCCCTTTCATTTTGCAGCTTCATTAGTTATAGATTATGTTAATTACATAGGTATTCTTCGCAAAATTGTCCAAATATTCCACTAGTATCTCGATCTTATTATCCTGTAGGTTAAGGTTCCAATACTTTGAGATGCTACTACGAAACAATGTATTGCTAAATTGGTACTTCCTATATTCGTTAACATTTACCGAATCCTTTACTAATGAGTCTGTAGTTTTGAAATAAAGCGGTTATGATATGTGATTCCTATGGATATCTGTAATGCTAAAGCGGCGTCAATGGTTAGTTTCGTTCTGTAATTGGAATTTTTGTACGTTCGTGTTTTAATAAAAAAAACCTACAAATACATAGATACTTTTGAAAGAAGGTATAATGAAACGATTAAAGTAAAATCACTAACGCTTACGAATACAAATAAAGGCAAAATAATACGTATATCAAGTGTAACCACAAGCAATTTAAGCGGTTTAAATTAGTTTTACCAACGCTTACTAATGCTTGACCAGCCAAAAAGCTAAGAAAAACTTTAAAAACCCGGTATGGGGCAGGTGAATGGAGGCTAATAGGGCAAATAAAAAAAGGGAAGGGGAAAAAAAGTGTATGGGTAAACCCGGAATATAAGGTTTAGTTCGTATTTAGTAGGCGATCCGGATATCGTATTATAACCGCTCCTATTAGTTATTAGCGGTTTGTGTATTACGTCCGTAACCGCTTTTAAGTTTTGCGAGCGGTTTGGATATTGCGTTTTTAACCGCTTTTAAATTTCGTAAGCGGTTGGAGTACTACAATCAGATCGGATAGGTTCTAACCAAAAGTTTCGAAACTTAGTAGTTTTGAATTAAGTAACTTTAAACTTGATCGGACGATTTTTAAAATGGGACCAGGTTCGTTCAACATGTTAAAAACAATTGACAATTAATGTAACATATCTTTTAGTAAACAAGACACCAATTGGTTAATAATATCGTACAAAAGTAATCCTTCTTAAAGCTACTCCAGATCTTACAATCTTACTACGCTTCGGGTTTTAAAGGCGCACCAGCATAAATCCACACTCCAATACAGTTTTTATAAGGCGTAAGAGCAAAACACAAACAGTTGAAACCGCTATAATATCCCGCTATAGGCATTCAACCTCGATTTATCTCTTCTTTTCTTAGCTGTCTATAATCAACCTACTCAGCTTCTAATTAGTATTGGTAAGGTCTATATTAGTTTAACATAATAGAGAAGTGATGAAAAATTTGTATTTTATTGTAAAAATAAATATAAAAGGTAGGAAAAAGCATTGAAAGAGTACATGCAACGAATGATAGGTTATGAACCTCTTATCCAGGCAATAGCACTTTTGCCATATAGTCTGGAACGCATCTTCTAAACCGTTCCACGCATAGTACACTCTGCAAGAGTGCAATCTGCAGTGTGTCACGTTATTGAGCACGCTTCAGGAGTGCACCTTGAAGTGTAGTGCATTGTCATTTGACCTACGCGTAACTACAATTAACCAAATTTTTCAAATCCACGCCTCTCTTTACGGAGTTAAATAAACTTTCAAGTAATAGTGAAAGAGGTTAAAGAAAATAGGTAATACACTCAGATTGAAAAAGTTAAGCTTTGACAGCGCGATTATATTAACCGTGGTCGCTAATTGATTATATATGTTTATGTTAGCAACTTTCTTATTATGAGCCCTAACTCGATGGTTATTACAACCTTTCAAATTAGTGTTTGGAAAACTTTAGCTACAAAGAACTAAGAAACGAAGAGAAATTTCTAGTTGTACGTCTTATGAGGAATAAGGACGTATACACGATCATCTTAACATAAAATACTTACATTCAAAAAGTTTTAGATTTTGATGCAGATGAACTAAGCAAACGATCCGCCGATATCGCTATTTCTAGTAGATCACTCGTCAAAAATTCTCCACATTAAGATCTGGTTAATATACTACCAATTGAAAAGTATCAATCAAATAGTAAGATTTTTAGCCATTCAATGTATTAGATTAGGCTGCATATCGCCTTCCTTATATTCGTACTTTTTTCTTGCGCCATTATCCTTCACTTCACAATATCATACTTATCAGTTACACCTCAAGTTAATCTAAATAGTATAAAAACCATTAACCAAAGGTTAATAGTGAAGAAAATTATGAGGAAATCATTATTAGAAGGCTATAAACTTCAGTGAAAACGATTATAAAGAATGAAGATTTCAAATTAACGGTTAGTACAATTCCGATTGAAAGGAGAATGAGACCAATGAAAATTCTACCTATAAATATGAAGTTCAAATCGTTAATCATATGGTTAACTACGTATTTAAAAGAGCATTAAAAACATATTTCTCTTTTGTAAATACTTAGCACGGGGCAGTTATAAGGTTTTTTTGTAATTCCCTTTCAGTAAAGACGTTATTTAAAGAGTTACGTATCCCAATTATTGTCACACTATATTATAATATTAATAAAACGATTAACGTATTGACGAACCCTTGATATTAATATATTATTAAATATATACCCGTTAAAGAATAATTTGTAAGGGATAAAGTGGAGTGGTGTATAACACCAATCAATTAGTATTTGACGAAAAAATAACTAACCGATAGGTTAACAACGCTACTATAGTGGGCAAATTACGATGTAATGATACAACAGCTTAGGTTGGTTAACCTGAGTTCAGATAGATGTTATAGTTTATACACCTTCTTATTCCAAGTTACCTTATGGTATTACAGGTGTGAAATAGTGGAGTGACTTTGATACAAACTTGGGATATTGACTGAAAATATATTATAGAGGTCATCAATTCAAATGGGACTACACATATTTTCTTTCTTTTTTCATATACCAATTTTATTTTCTCACCGCTATACTTCCTTCCTTTTATCCTCTACCCTTTGTTGTTTACTTCTCTCTTTTCCATTTCTTAGAATACGATATCTTTTGAAGATGTTTTGAAATACAACAGGTTCAAACACTTACCACAAACTAAACAATAGGGCTATAATAGGGACAGTCAGTACTTGGTATAACTTTAAGTACATAACCTCTCAATAGCTAATGATGAGGAATTCACTTGAAATGTAGATATCTCTCAGATAAACAAGTATTTACTAGTGCAAGTACTACAATTGATTAGTACAGCGGATCAGCACAGAGATTCTGCCTGACCTAGCACCTACTAGTACAAAAGAATTGGTATGCACTAGTATACACTAGCATTGACTAGTATAGAATCTCAACCTTTGATCGAGATTTTCATGAGGATACACTTGATCATATATCAAGTCCTCTACGTATATTCTAGAATACTTGAATCCATAAGCCTACACAATATGTTTTTGTGTAGTAACATTAACTAACCTGATGAACGTTCGCCATCAAATTGTTGTTTCCGAAGTTATTAAAAGACAATCAGCTTTTAGAATAAGGTACGGATGTAATCAGAATTGAGAAACATTTTTTCAATTAACCTAAATTTTGGTAATACTTCAAAATTACATTTCACACGAGTTGACTCAATGTATCAAAGATCATATAATACTTAATTTCAATTTTACCAAGGTATATTTCAAGTTGTTAGGATAGGAATAAACACATTCAAAAATCATTATATCAAATTAATTGAATATCGTGTTATACTTTTATAGATAAAGGTGTATTTTTGAAATATAAATTGCAATGTTGGGAATTATTGAAATTACAAACAATATTTATATAAAATTGAAACACGTAAAATTATAGCCAAATAGAAAATGAAGGAATGGTTTAGATATATATAAATATATTATTGAGATAGCGATGAATTGTAGTGCAATCATTGTTACATTCAATGACTTCAAATCAATTTCAGTTGAGCTTTTCATTGAATGTGGGATAAGAGCCAAGACATTGAAAACACAAAGTATTGTGTAGACTAGCTAGCGGTTTGTGAAAGTTAAAACAATTTGGTATTACCTGACCACAAAATACTAATATTACTTCGAACACGGTTTGAATCGATATTTTTGCAATATCTAAAGGTTAATGAATAATAAACAATGATTATTAGGTTGAATACAGATAAGATACATTAAAAAAGAAGCAACTTTCCGGTTACGCTTTATGAAATACCGTGATAAAGGAAATATTTTTAAGAAGAAACCCTACAAGCGGAGACGGAATTTCATAAAGAAAATAGTAATAAACCTTTGAATTGCGTCGGTGATTCACAGGAATGCAAAGGTAGTAATGTTATTGTATTGAAAAAAATCAAGGAAATCGTATTGAACACTTCTTGGTGAATGTTGAAAATTATCCATCAAATATATCAAATCGTTAAAAAACGATCAAAAAGTTTCCAAAACCCCTACAGTTGACAAACGGCGAAGTCGTTACTATTATTACCATCGCGAACAGGCAATTACAAGAACTTTTATAATACTAAATAAGAATTTAGGCGGCAAATAACATGAAAACTTATCTTTCACACAAATCTTTCTTTTTTTACATTATTATATTTTCAATTGCATACTTTCAAACACGTTAAGATTGTTACGCCGAGATAAATATTAAGATCTATATATCGCGAGAAGTACTTATGTCACATTATTTTCAAGATTCAAAATCCATACCCCACCTAATAACCACGTTATTCCACTCCAAAATCTTCAAATTAGTATCAGCCATATGAAACATCATAATATTTTCTGAAAGCTCCAAGATCAAAACAATTGAGGCTTTCGGATCCGTTCGTATAGGGTAGTAAAACAAAAATTTATGAGGTTGAAATATTAATGAACCGCTCAATAAAAAAAACGTAACTTCATTTGTCTTTCAATTTTGAGTTAAAGATTTTATAATACAGGTGCTTCTCAAAATTTCCGTTATTTTTTTAACAATTGGACTGTTAACATAGGGAAGAACATTGAAATAAGATGTGAAAACAAACTTAAAATAGAGTTCTGGTCTTGTAGAATTTTCATTTGAGTTAAAATTAAAAATGTAATAGCAAAGAGCCCGTTCGAACTGGTAAAATGTAAGGAGTACCATTAATATAATTGAAGCTAAAACTTATGAGGAAACGAAAAAGGTATTCCTAACGAGTATTGACACCCTTACAAAGGGTTTTACGAACCAATTTCCAATTTTCAGTTATGAAACATTTGAACACATCGTTGAAAACTTTGAACACCACAATAATGAGTCACTCATTGATTGATAGGGAAGTTCAACGCTTGTATCCGCTCGCGGTATATCAAAATATACGCTCGTTAGATGAATAGAACGTAAAGTAATGACTGATAAAATGGTATGAGGAATTAATGTCTGCACTATCTAACGCCTAATGAAGGAGGATCGTCAGATCCTTTAAGGTAAATATACTCGTGGCGCGACCACGTAGAACTCGGAAAGTTTCGCCTATATACGCGAATCTATTCTAGGCCTTACCACAAGACATTCCCCCTGAAGCTACACAACTGTGTAATACCCTTACTATGGTGACTTTGAAGGCACACGAATTGAGTTAATTCCAAGAAATAACATCAACGACTAGGATAATTATCCCGATCTAACTTCTACACCAGTTCAAATAGTTAACATTAATTATTCATTCGTTGTAACCTTCGCTTAGGTCTGAAATAATGGAAAAAATTGTAATGGAAAACCTTATAATTTACTTGACATAAAGAGAATACCGTTCTTCAATATTTGCAAGTAGATGAAGATTTAACCTTTAGTTTTTTACTTATTGATTCTAGGAATTATCACGGGTAACGCCGAGGATTACAGTTTCACTTTCTTAATAGAGTCATATACAATTCATGAAATGTATAACGTGATAAAAATTTATTTGATGCACGATTTTTATACTATGTAATACTACACTAACTGGATTATCATACGTTAGAGAACAGTAATAACTACAAAAATGAAGTAAGAAACACCATGAATATTATTAACTAGATGATGAAAAAGTTGATTTTATTCTTATAAGCAATGTGAAAGAAACATGCTCACGTCGCTGTCCTCCGTGGTTAGGTTTGTGCGGCTGTTATTGTTGTTGACGAGTTTTAATACGATATATATCTGTTAAGTGCCATTCATGGAAGCCCTTTGAGTTAGTTACGGTACTCTTTCCGATTATCTTAGAAAATACACCAAATTCAATTAATACATACCACTAATTTGACAATATTCATGATTTGAACGATAAATAACTTCTAATCAAGTATGATACGGAAGTAAAGAACATCAGGGTTACGCATTTAAGATCTGATTTAAAATTACTCAATTTGAAGCTATATAAGCGATAACATCGTAATCATTGCTTAAACGGATATGGTAATCATTAGAATTATCATCGTAATGGTAAAGCAAAATTTGGATTTGTGGTAAACACGGTTATTAAATTAAGTTATTACCCTACTGTTCAACGCCATACATAATCGGTGATATACTAAACTCAATATCCTCTTACTTTGAAAAAATATATTGCAATCGTGTACCAGACAACGAAGGTGAATACACGTTATACGATTTAAAGCGCTTAAAAGCTGTACATATATCATGTAATACTTCTTATAAAACTACTTAATGACAAGCCAACTACGAATTCTTATACCGCTTAACAAGCAAAAACCCCTACCTTAACCATAACTATCAAACTCTAAAACGTTTATATACCCTTTATCTTTACAATTTTCATGCACTGTACATGTTTTAAAGAACTATATCAAACATGGGGTAAATAAGGTTCTTAATATAAGTGTATTTATGACATGTCGCAGTGCAATTGGAAGGTATTATCGTTTTAGGGATTAACAGGTAAGAAGACTGTAAATTAAAGCTCACTTTAGCCTATGTAATAAATTTTCCTTATTAGGAACAACAATTATCCACATTGTTATTCAACTGGTAACTGTTCATTACCTCCTGTCCCTTCTACCTTTTTTCTTTAATTTCAAAAAACATGAATATAATTGGTATCAAAGTTGATGTTGGTGTTCATGAGTTGGTTAAGGAGGGTTGAAGATTTCCGGCCAATTTTGGATAGAGATATTGGTAGTTTCATCTGTAAAGGCTGGAGTGAACTTTGTCACACTTCAAGAGGTCGTAAATATATTAATTTCATTCAATCTTGAGTCATCTGGAACTTAATGAATTGTATAATATCGGTAAGTGCGAAAGGCATTAAAATGTGAAATACTCTGATTCAATAGATTTTAAAAGACTTTGTCACCATTGATAAACCGAATTCCACTCATCTAAAAAGTTCAAATTTACTTGGAACAACGATAAGAATTTCGTTCGTTTGATTTTAGCTAGTAATCGTTTTTTACATATAAAACATATTTTTTATGTCGTAGATTTAGAAACCTCTTTCTTCCGCACCCAATCTTTTGAATTTCTATCGGGGAAGGTTACCTAGGAATAGTTAAGAATATTTTTGATGAACTCGTATCTGGAGCCATCGAATGTCATTGTTCATAAAGTCGACACAAACTTTGCGGTGATGAAAGTTTCACCTTACAATAATTGAATAGGAATTCCATTGAAACAAGAACTTGTTAGGGCTCATTGAAGTATCTAAAAAGTTGAAAAAGATATATAAATTACTTTTAAAACCGTATAAAATGTTCATGATTAAGATTAAAAGCTTCAAAAAATAGGAAACACGTTTTCAAATATCGAGAAAGGTCTTAAATGGAACCGTAGGCCCTAACGAACTAGTACCAACGTTATTGGTTTTGAAAGAATATCCTCCTCTAACGAGTAAATCGCCTACATCAAGAAATCCTTAGAAAAAAGTGCCGACGTACAGAAAAGCCATAAATGAACTGCGAAGGCAATATGCTAGGCACCAGATCAATAATAGGCTTAACACCAGAAACCGCACCTTCACTACTAATGTGTTAAATTTACAATTGAAAAACGCAGTCTTTATGTAAAGAAAATCCATGAAATGAGATAATCCATTGAAATTTATATGTATCGCTAACCTAATAGTAATTATTGAGATTTTTAACTGTCCTGCGATCCTTTGTAAAATCATGTACAATTCTAATTTTAATACGAATACCGAGAAAAATATTGAAAGTAAACTTATAAAATGATATAACACTAATTTTTTCATGATGAATATAAAAATAAAGCGAATACAGGGTATCTGACGACTAAAGACACGGAATAAAAAGGATAAAAATAAGAAACCAATATCAGAAGACACTCATATCATTACTTAAGCCCAAAGAGGAGGTAAACTACGATGAAGACTTAGCAAAAAATCTCCGCACATAAGAAATTATCAAAATCTAGGGTAAACATTTTTTTTTTTAAAAAAAAAAACCGATAACACTTAGTTTGACAGAATTTTTCCTTGCGACACGTTGCATAATATATATTTAAGCGTAACTTTGACTTTGAATACACTAACCTTGTAATCACGAGATTGAAAATAACTTATGAGGTCAAGGGATAGACCACGGATAAACCACATGGAAAGTCACGTTTAAATATATTATAATATGGTAATAAAATAAAAATTTGAATTTTTACATAATTTCAAATCATTGAAAGGATATATTAGCGTTTAATAGTTGTATTGGTCGTACTTATAATGGAATATACTAATGAGAAGTTCAACATTTATAGCCATGACATAATTTAAAGGTACAAGAAATCGACTACTGATTTACAAAGAATTATGTTCTTGAAGTTACTTTGAAAACTTTGAAACGACGACTATCTAGAAATGGTTATACTATATATTCAACCACTAAACTAAGTACTTGAGATCAGTATCCATTAGTTTATTACCTTCTATTTTCATTTCAAATGAAAAATAGTCTAATAATTATTAATCTACGATATAAGCTTGGTAATTGTGCAAGCGGATAAAAAATTTGATATAAAAAACAAGCGAACAAACGATATACTTTTCGTTGAAATCAATAGTTTTGTAACAATAAATAAACTTGTGATTGAGGACTCGACGTTTTATAATTGCAAGCAGATAGAGAATTGGACAAAAGATATACATTAGTACTGAAATAAAAATTCAATCCGTATTTATAGAATGGATGAAACTCACGGTAAAACTGGTTTTTCATAGAATGGTAAATGTTTTGGAATGACTAAAATGAGTGAAACTAACGTTACAACGGCTTAAAATTACTTTAAATCAAGTTTCCATAGAAATTATATCGCTATCCTTAACCAAACAGTAGTATCGTAAATTTTATGTGTTTCGGTATAAGAATAAAACCAGGATAATAATAATCACAATGGATTGAATAAACGACTGAAGTAATAGATAAATGACTTTGACCGAGTAATTAATAAAGTGTATATTAACATTTATAAGGCCAATTTAATAATTATCCAAAACTGCTCCTTCGAGAACATTAAGTTTAAACTAATATTTCAAGCCCGCAATCAAAATAGCAACAATTGTAAAAATTCGATATTTGCTGATCTTTTAAATTATAGGTGATTAAGTAAGCATCTAGTCCTTACCTTTATTACTGTATCGTTAAACGATTAGATGTAACTTTTCGTACGCCCGGTCTATAATATTTCCCTTAACCTCGTCAATAATATTCGATTCAAATATAATGAAGTTTTGGCTTTAATATTAAGTTAAAAACACAAATTTTATAACCTCCAATAACGAAAGACCGTCAATTTCTTCTTCGTTACTTTCCTTCAAAGGTCTATTTGATATATTAATAATACATTCAACACATAGATGAAGATTGAATTCTCTCTTCAAGCTCTCCTTTTAATACTCACACGCCATTATATATGCCCTTTCAGGCTTATAATCCCCATCGCCGTTTTCCTTTTTCGTGTGTATACTTCTCTTGAATGGTTGTCCACGCCGTCGACGTTCCATTAACTTGTTGATAATCGGTTCCGGGGGGTTGTATTAGCTAATTCGTTTAGCTTAAGGGTTATGAACGTTAAGACTTTGATTAAAATCATGGGACCTAAGGAGTTTTCGGTACGGCTTAACCTATATAACTCGGAAAGTTACGAAGCCATTAATAGTTTTAACTATTACGTTTAAATTAGTATTATTTAAAGTCTTATACGTCCCATTTTTGTTACGGGGCTCGCGCCATATAAGAACTTTACTGTGAATGTGGAGTAATATAACGTCTTTTTTTCAAGGTCTGTTTTTAATATTAAGGGTATCTTTAACCTAGCGGTGTGCCGATTCCTTATCAATTTTTGCAAGGCTTTGCTATATGTTATAATACGTTTTTGGGTACTTAAAAAGTGTGACAACTCATTTATCATAAATAATCAAGCTTTAAATTCAAAATAAATTAGTATTTGTCCGTTGGGGCTAATGGTATTATTAAGACCTTTCACCGCTATTTAGAGCTGTACTGCTTAGTTTGTAAAGCTCCCGATTTCCAGTATAAGGATATTGTAGGCCTTTCACAAAAAGGCGTATGTCTTTTAGGTCTTACTAATACCCTAATAAACTTCAATGTAAACCTATTTAAATCAAATCTTTATCGACTTTACGTTGACTAAAAACTACATCGTAACACAATGGATACAAGTATCATAAATCAATACGTTTAATAGCCTATTGTACGTATTAATTCAAAAAAATGCGTCATTCCTTTTATATTTCTTTTAATATAATGATTTTACAAAACTTAACGTCGTAAAAAGCCGTAGCGAAGTTTACAACATTTAATATTAACTTGCCGTCTAGATAATACACGTCTACGAAAACTTTCGAGTTCAAGTTTTAATCTTCTTTTAATGTAAACTTAAACCTTAAGAAGATTCAAAATTGTGTTTAATAGTAGTAATAAATCTGTTTAACTGCTTTTAACGCTGGTAAATCAACATCTTAAAAACTAGCTGCCTTTGAAACATTTTAAAGACTATTAGTTACCAGGTGGTTAAACTTACGATAAAGTTAACGAAGTTCTGCCTCCGTTATATTCAACACCATTAAATCTTGCCCTAAAAAGTAAAACCAGAAATACCCCCTCTTAAGGCCAAGGAAAAACCTTTTATCGGCCTTAACTTATATCAATTTGTCAGTCTAAATATCAACGTTAACGCTGAGGTTTTTTATATCTTCCAGGTAAAGGAGGAATAAGGTAGGTTATTCCAACATACGGAAAATAATAGGGATAATACCAATTTTAAGCGTTGTTAATCCTAGTAAAGATAGCCATTTTCTAAGGTTAAAGATAACCTTAGCCTTGCCAATATCCGCGTAGTTAAGTTTCGTAATAGTATTAGTCTTCTTTCTTAACGCGATGTATTACAAATAGCCTTTTATTATATATTATATCGCCCCTATATCCGCTATAATTTCATAAAAGACTTATTTTACGTAACTATTTTAGATGGTCAAGAGGAAAAATAGGCCAAAGTTTTTATCGTTATAGCGATAGTAGGAGTCTTCACCTCTAAGTCGATAGTAGAAGGTGTGATGGGCGAGTTATTACGTTGCTTTCGGGCCGATACCGATATAAGTATCTTCGTACCAGCCGATAACCTTTGGCCTAATTTTCTCTTTTTTACCTTCGTTTCCTTTAATTGTTTCATTTATTCGATATAATCCTAGTAGAAAGTGGGGGGTAACTTTGTGTAATATATCACTTGTTTTACTTTACGTTTGGCGGCAGTATATCGTATTATTCAATAGCTCTGTTTGCCGTAAATCCAACATTTTTTGGCTTTTGAGTTAAACTTGCTTGGCCGGCTTAATGACCTTCAGGAAGAGTAATAACCTCCTTCTTGGGTAAAGATCCGGGCCTTCTGTTAACCGTACTGGCCGGGCCTTCCGTACCTTTGATTAATGTAATACGTGTGAGGAATATCTTATTTTTCGTTGTTAAATCTCGAAGCTTAAGATTATATACTAGACGAATCGACAAATTGAGAAGTCACGGTTGCTAACGAGGATTGCAGTTGGCTAAAGAATCATTCGAAGGTGTTATCTGTGTATTGGAGGGTGTATTTATACTTTTTATGGCCTATAACTACTTACCAGACTTTCTGGCGTAAGGTGTCTTCGCTAGCACCTACGTTCCACATTGCTTATTGGAAAAATATTATCCAGGTAAGTATCTAATTAAAGAGATTCATTTTACTTTCCAACTCTTTTTTATAATCCAGTATATGAAATCATTTAATGATATTCCAGTTGGTGTGGTACTAGTTAAGGTTAACTTCGTACTCGAAATTTCCTTTTAGGCCATTATAACTTTTGCAGAAAGAGGAATAATTCATTTAGTACCGGAGGTCATAATCTTAGGCTTAACCGGTAAAAATACTGGGAAATAGCGAGTAAAAACCTAACAATGAAACCAATTTCTGATGGAAAATGTTAAAAAATATGTATAATTCAACGTTGAGGAGATTATAAGGCTTACCGTTATATTTATGTTTTTCTTCCCAGATCTTTACGAATGTAGTATTCGCTATTTAATCCGTATCTACCATGGGAATACGTCGAAAGAAAAGGATATTGTATTCGTCATAGGTACCCTTTATATCCCTTGACTAGGGAAGGAATTAAACTTATTAGTGTTAATGGGCAGAATAATGACTTTTGGTTAAGTTTGGAGGGAAAAATCTAATGGTAGTACCCATAATAGACTCGCGTATGAATTCAGTTCGCCCTTGGTTGGCTGTTAAAACTAGAAGTATTAAGAAGCTTGGGAGAAGTAAGTTTAAGGGTTTCGGTCGCGAGGAACTTAGTCATAATTCTCTTGGTATTGAGGGGTCCGTTGAGGTTCCTGTTCAATTGACTAGTGGACTTGAGGGATTGCGAGGTGTAGGTTAATTGATTCATTACGTCTGGTAACACTGACTTGTTGAAAATCCCGCGTAATAGGGTTTAAAAAACTAATCTAAGCTCAAGTAAGTCTTTCTGAATGTGTGTGTAGTTGTTAAAGGTGGATGTCACCAGAAACCTTTTTGCCCTAAACTAAGGTCCATTAAGGGTCTTTATCCATAGCGTATTCTTAAAGTAGATCAGCCTGATTAGACTCCTTCCCTTTATTCGCTGGAAGTGCAACTCCTAGAGTAAATAGTTGAGTCTTTATTTTTATCTTTGCTCACCTACCTACCTTCCTTCTCATATCTAGGCTCTAGTCGCGAAACAATTTTTAAAAATAGTCGAGGGCTATATGTGAATGGTTAATTCCGTTGGGGTCTAAGTCGAGAAAAAAATGGCCGATTACGTTACCTAAGTCTTTTGAGGTATAGTTTTTAGTAACGTCGGTAAACTATAGCTCGTCGTTGTAATACTTCTTCAACATGATACCGATATCCTTGATTTCCTTTGTTCGTTCGGAATCACTAACGGTATTAATTCCGGCGTGTTTTAAAGCCATCGTAACGTTCTGGCTAGTGTATGGTTTGGTAGTTTACTTCGTGATTTAGTGGAGTAGGGACTTGGTGACTTAACGCAAAGTCGCGCGATGTGGATTTTTTTTTTTTGGCGGAATATGGTATTTTAGCCCGAAGCAACGATTTTAACGATTAAATTGATATAAGGAGGGAAAAAGAAGTGATTTCGCAGTGATTTAGTATGGTGGATCGTAGGATTTTAGTCAAAGTTGGTATAGGTTAAAGGTCGTGGGACTTAGTCGTTTTTGCGATTTATAGTAGTAGTATCTGTAGTAGCAGTGACTTTCCCGTTCACCTACTTGTCGACTTAGTGATTTTTACGACTTTTAAGCGGTCATTTTCAACGCCTTTAAAAAGAATCAATGAAGATTTATTTGTGTTTCCGTGAAACGATACCATCGCTTACTAATAAACTGCTTCGAATAACCATTCAGCCCATTAGTTTTCCCTACTCACTTCCGCGAACAATTATACAGCGTATAGGGGTCCTTCGCAAGAACCTTTCCTTTATCTTGCTTGAATAAAACGAAACAAACAGAAAACAACTTTTTTTATACTTATCTAATTTAAGCTTAACCTAATAATCACTAATCAGTGTTAGTAGGACTTTATCGTTGCAACGTAGTCGATTCAAATCACTGTGGTCAAAGTAACTAGTGTTGTGTTGATATTGATGATTGATGGTGTGTGTGTTCTAAGTTTGGCAGACCGCTAGCCAGTCTGCACAATAATTTGTATGGCCAAACGCTTTGGCCTGTGCTTCACTTTGAAGTGGGTACCTATCGCAATGCACTTGCAGTGCAGTTCCATAAACTGCAGCCAATTTTGCAGTCAGTACAATCAACTTTGCTGCAAGTAAAGTTGACTTGACTGTACTGCATTTGACTGCTATTCTAACATTTACATTAGTTTTCAATCTACGAGGCTTCCCTTCATTCGATAATTTTTACCTGTATTTCATCCGCAACTATTCGACGATTATTAAACCGTTACTTTAGCAAATTCGTAAAGGCTCGATTTTTTATTAGAGGTCCAAGGAACAAGGTATTTCTAACGACTTAAGTTTAGATTCTTTTTCGAACCAATACTTACCTAATAAAACCTCGATTCTAATACCTTTTTAAAATTCGATTATGTCGGTTAAGCTTTAGGCGGCCTCCTTTTTTGACGCGACAATCATAGTAATCTACGACTAACAACGTATTATTTTCGTCACCTATCTCCCATCTAATATAACTACTAAATCCACGACAAGGAATTATGTAAGATTATAAATTATTTCAAGTTATGGACCACCGAGCTCAAGAGTATGGTGTACCCGTTCGCTATTTTAATAAATTTCAAAAACTTAAAATAATTTGTTACGATACGACATCTTCTTAAATGATAAATCCGCTGGTTTAAGTGTTTCTTATTATTCGGTTTTCGGTTAATTTACAATCAGGCCACGAATTGTATTTTTCTTAACGTATCATTATAACGAACACAAAATATCCCTTTAGGTCTTTTTGTTGTACGTTTTTTGGGCCGAAAATCTTAACTATTACGCACTAAATAGATCGCCTTTAAGCCGCTTTCACGTATACATATCTTACGGATGACCGTTGCCGACGAATCCATTTTAAAAAGTCGCGAACTTCCTACCGATGTCGACTTTTAAAGTTACTCAAAGCCGTTATTACACGTAACATTACTTAACACAGATTGATTCTTATAATACATATAGGTGATCGATATTGTCTAATTGACATTGATAACGACGACGACCAAATATTAACGTTTTTTATTTGAAATATTTGAGAAATGACGATAATTGTTTGCGGTTTCGCGACCGTATTTACATATGTGTTTACTACCTGTTTACTACCACATTAATTTAAGTTACCTACGATTTATTTATTACCGATTCCCTGAACCGCGACATTACTATCACTATTTTCAACAAGTACCTTTAGCGCGGCTTACATCGTTTAATCCACCGTTTTTATCGTATCTACGACGTTTATAAACGCATAACGTATTGGAAATACCGCCGGAAAGGTTTTTTTCAAACCCTATCCGATTTCCAAAAATCTTGAAAGTAAACCCTTTATCGACTTTATACTTGATTTACCTTAAAAACTTACTGGTAACCCACGTTACCTTATAGTTATTACTAACTGTTTAAATAAAGTCGTTACCCTTAAAGTTATAACTACTATGGACGTTAAAGCTTATACGGAGCAATTTTTGAATTATTCTAAACAATTTTACAAATTTCCCCGTACGTTTGTTAACGATTACAGTTTAAATTGGGTAAATAGATTTTAAAAATAACTTTACGACTTCATTGGGGTAAAGTAACGTGAAAATATTACCTTTGACCTCGAAACCAATAGCCTAACCGAACGCGTTAATTAGGAAGATTTTTTGTATTTATGTTTTTTCGTCGTTTATGCCCAATTTAATTAAATTTATTTATGAATTGGTTATTCATTATAATTAAATAATAGGTATATAACTATTATCGGTATCGATTCATTTTCAATAACCTAAAGTTATTACGTCGACTTTATATAACTGGTATTAGGTTTTTTCGCTGTAATTAATATACTACCCGTATAAGTCAAATAGTTTATTTAACGAATTCGCTTAGTTACTGAATTTGTATAATTTATGATCAAAGTTACGTAATATAATATAATAGACGATACTACTAAACGTCGTTCTCTCTAGAAACGTTTTCGAGTCAGCGACGACGTTTAGATTTTCTTTAAAAACTATAAGCTGGATAAGGTTTCTAAAAAGTTAAATTCAATTCATTACAAATACCTCATGACGCGAATAAACGACTTTTATATTATGAAACTCAATGTATTAGGGGCAAAATACCATCGATTTTATATTATTTAACTCGTTCAAGTCGTTTTAAATCCGCCACCAGAAGAATAAACTCGCAAATTTTGCTTATAAGCCGACGATATTTTTAACGAAGATAGAGAAAAGGAACCGAAATATTGCGTTAAAAGTATATTACGGGCCTGAAATAAACCTTAAGTCGAACGTACTTGGCTTAACAACCTTCCGAAATAGTAGGTTGAAATTAAGTGGGTGGGTTGTAGATGCTTCACGTAAAAGCTTTTTTTAAACCTTTTTAATATCGTAGTATTAAACGAGTTTGAATTAATTTACGGATTAACCTGATATAAATACGGGCCTTTACAGTTGGCCCATAGGCGTATTTAACATTTTATACTTTATTTTATAAAGGGTAGTTTCGTTCAAGCATTTACTTGAAAAGTATTCAATTACCTTATAATAATATTGATAAAAACAAGTGAAACTACTCGAATATATCCTTGAATTCCTCGGCCCAATTCTTACCTAAAAACTTCTTACTTATTTTAACTAGTTTGCTTAGCTTTATGCTTATACTGCCCAACTTTACGTTAATACGTTTAAAATCCTCGACGAATTTTTAGGTCGCATTTAACTACGTTACCTCACAGTTTAATAGTTATATTTTCCACGTTTTCTCTTTGTTATAAAAAACTTACTTAAACATTACTCTCCTCGTTTATAAGTTGTACTGCCCATAGGCCGCCAAAGCGTATATTGGTGGCGGTTATAAAAACCGCACCTCCTTGGGTTTTCACTTTTCGCGCTATAACACGCCGAACTTGTATTGTATTTTTAATAACGATGACCTAGGTTTACACGCTTTTTACCCATTCTTTAATATTTACATCATGGTTTACGAAAACCTCGATTATCGCGAGTTTAAGTATTCAACGTTGAATAAGACTTGAATAGTTCCTTAATAGCTTCATTTACATGAGGATTTAAGTTTAAAAACATATATGAATAACCCAAATTACGACCTGTAACACTGACGAAACAAAAACGGTACCGAATACTAATATTTAACCTCTTATTAACAGCTTCCTCGAGGCTATATAAACTACTTATCCTTGGTTTCCTAACAAAATATCGGGTTATACGCTATTCAGTTAACGAACTTAAAGTACATTGATTTACGAATGACATTAAGGTATATTTTAATAACCCATGAAACAGGGAATTTATCGCTCGTTTGTAAAGACCAAATATTATTGGAATAGGGTTAACTTAAGTTTCTAATAGTCTTATCGATCTTTACAACCAGTTCATAATTCGTTGTACAAAAGGATTACGAAATACAAAATAAGAAATAATTATTTGAATTAAACCTTATTATTGGACGTATTGTAATACTAATACAGTAATACTCATAGTGTTGTAAAAAAAGGGTTAAGGTTGAAGTATTTCTTTTCGGAAAGAAAATTTACGTACTATTGAGGAGAGGAGGAGGGCGTTGAGGCGCCTTTTACATAACGTAAAATTCGTTCCATATAGCACCTTTTACACAAAATTACGACATTTTAAACGGCTTCAAAGCGGCTGTTTCGAAATTTCTATCCCGCGTACACGTCGCGTAACGCTTCGTAGGAAGGGGAAAAAAAGAGGGGGGGTTTCGAAGTGTTTCTGGGGGTAATGTTATAGGCTAATACCTATTTAGTATTACCAGGAATCCAACCCTGGTTGTTCTACACGTTCTTACAATACTGCTATGGACTTAGGCTATGAGCCGTTAGTCAGTGTTATGAGACATGTGTATGTTGAGGTGCACGATGTTGTGATGAGTTATGTCCCGCCCTTATAGTGCGGTTGGCGTAATCTAGGACATCTGGATTATTAGTAATTTTGACATAGTGCAACGGTCAAAAGGGCTGACTCACCTCAACTGATGAAAGCTACGCTAACCGGCTTGAGCTTACTTAGTAATAGCATCACAAATACTTTGGAGCAGAGAGAAAGCTACATAAGAATACGCTCCCACACGTCACGTGACAGGGTTGCACTATCTTCTCAACTTCACAGCAGCTCCATAGTAGGGACTTCTCTTTTACATCTTCATCGAGGTCTAAAGACAGAATCCGACCACCTTGAGCGACAGCTCCGGCCTCAGTTCCTTTACAATAAGGAATTATAAAGTTATTAAACCTAGACAAACTGGTTTCCGGTACATTGAGATGGGAAAACATAGTATATAAAACCTATATGCCCAAGATTCTACTAATGATTTCTTATAGTTATAACCGTCATTTAAGCAATGACGGCTTACCGTAATAACTCCGGAAATATTGTGAAGGGTAAAGTTTAAAACGTTGCTTAAGCGGTTTGTAGAGACTTTTACATTAACGTTAAAGAGTGTACCTGTTGCGAAAGCATAATCGTCTAAGTTACGGCACCTATAAACGTTGTTTAAGCTCAGTTTCATCCAGCTATATGTAAAGTTAAAGTTTTATCAACGTAAAATTCCGTTAGTACATCGTTGGTAAATTAATTCCTGTATATGTTAAGCACATCGATATCGTTTATTCGTAATCATCATGAGTCTCTTTTAAGACTCTGACATACTTGTGTGACCATAAGGGAAAATTTTCCTCGAACGTAAAAAAGGGTTTGAGGCTGGATTACCAAAAATAACTCACGCCGACCCTCTTACGTAGCGGCGGACTCACTCTAGGTGTGAACTAGTGAAACGAGATCGTAATCCGGGTAACGTGACGTGCAACCCTAGCCGTTTGCTCTTTTTCTACGCTAGGGTTCCTGTACGATAATGATGTAAAAGCTCTCATCTATGCTAGCCAGGTGGACAGTTATATTTTTGATGACGTTTTCTAAAGAAATTGCAAGCTCTTTATTTTCTTTCGACGTTTGAAAGCCCTTGTTGTTAGGATATTAGTAGTTTTTACAATTATTTTGAGGTTGACGATATTTTAGTGATTAAATTAACCATGCATTTGACTGGCTCTTGTTACACGAACACTTGGCTTGATAACGGTAAAAATGAAATTTAATTGTCGTAAAACTTTTTTCGGTGTCCAGAGACTTATAAATTTAACGCCGTGACAATTCAATCTGTAGTTTCTTCAAAAATATATAGTACTATACAATACATTTTCAAGTACTTTGAAATTGCGGAAATTTACCCGTCAAATGAGGATGTACTCCAAAAACCAACAATCATAAAACCAAACCGTAAAATTTTATAATATTATTCAATCTCTTCTCCATCATCTGAAGACATGCGTTTTAGTTCACAAAGCTTCCAATCTCCATTTTACGGATATATTCTGCCTTTCCAAATGACATATGTATCTTTTGAATCTTTTATAGATTTCAATAGACATTAAAGGGCACTATTTGCATTAGATTCCCTTTATTTTCGCATCGAGTTGAAATTCCACCGCCTCAAAATTATTACTAGTCTTGTAAATGACGACGCTTACTGAAAATCAATACGTATGAATCTATAATATCTTTATGGTTTCTTTCGTATCTTTCACCGATAAGAACTTGGAGTTTTGAATTTTTAAAAAATGTTACGAAATTAAAAACGAAAAGAATAAGCTTATTGTTCAAGTAAAAGATATTAAAAAATATCAAGAATTTAAAATCCTTGTCGTCCCTAAATATAAATTTTAATAGTCGGGGGACTTATACATACGTTTAGTCAACCTAATGATAACTTTCGATAACCTTTTAAAGACAACAATGCGCATCTTTGAACACTACGAATTTAAGGATTTCAAATTACTCATCGATAGCTAGATAATAGAAACGCCGTTCTAATTTACGCATTTTTAACTTCTGCAGGTTGAACACCATTTATTTTTAGCTTTGAAAATAAAATTCACCTTGCCTCTACTGAAAAGCAAAAAGAAACCTATACTCAAGTAATCCTTCTGCTTATCTTTATTAACGAAAGTTTTTAGAAAGCCGATTTGTAAAGATAGGTCGGTGTTATTTGTAAGAAGCCAGTCCATAAAGATTATTTACTTAGTACTTGACAGGTTGATTGGGCTTAGAGTAATTCCTCAATCCAAGCTTTATACTTGTCACTTAAGCATTTTATTAATACGGTTAACTTCGCTATATATTAGGTTTATACTTATTCCGTGATTATTGGTCGTAAGATGCTTTTAATTAATATTTGGTAGTGATATACCTGTTATGAGTACATTATTACATGTATTATTAAATCTTGGCAACGTCAATCTTGTCGATTATAGTTAAGTTAACGCCTGAGTCCTGTTGGCGAAGGTCAAGGCTGACATTAATTCCAAGTATACGTAGTAATAATTCATTAAAATTAAGTTGGTTAATTTTTCTTAGCTTTGAAATTGTTTATAGTTTTAGTATTTGAATTCCTTAATCGCATGTTCTTCCGATGACATAAATCAAACCGTTTTAACGAAAAGAGTATCGTTATTTTCTATACATATGAATCCTAAATCGTCTTTTTAAATTACTAGTATATAAGGATTATACATCAAAGACTTTATTCTTAGTCGAAATTATAAGTGTAATTAATAAGTTAGGAATTAATAGACCCCTACTTAGACTCGTTCGTAAAAAGGCTTAATATATTGTATTACTATCCATGAAAGGTGAATGATACGTAATTCCTATTGATATTCTAGCAATATAATCCTTTGAAAATCGGTTGTTAACTATGTATATACTTGAGTTATATTTCGGCTATTTACTATAAATATTCATTTAGTTTTCGATAGTAAACTTATTGCCTGGGCGACCATAAAGCGTTAAAATATTTTCTAAATCGTTAGCCAGTATATAAATATATAGTATTTTTCTTTATTTCCGTATTCTTAACCATTAGGCGTAATATTTCTTTCGGCCGCCCCGTGGTTCTACTCTTATCTTCGTGGATAATCCTCGACTTAAAGATAGTTATATTTGGGGTTCAAAAGTTAAAATCGGCTTTCGGTTCGAATTATACAACCTTTCGAGTTAGTAAGCCGTTAATATCGACTTTGTCGCGTTTTTTAAAAGGTTTACAAGAGGTTTCAATAATGCCTTATGCTTGAAACCTCAGTGCTAAGTTTTCGTTACCCTTATCTTTTCTGCTTACCCAAGAAGTATTATAGTTATGGCCGAGTATGTATTTCTTCTCTTTAACATTCCACTTTTTTGGACGTCGTCCATGCCAGCGGAGTTTTATAGGCTTATTGATAACGGGTGAAGGAGGTTCGAGTTGATTCAGTCGTGTAACTTAAGGGTCTTTAATTTTAACTACCCTAATATAGGGCTTAACCTGGGTGATACGGAAAGTTACAGAGCCTTTAGCAGTTTTAATAACTACTTTAGAGTTAGCAATGTTTAAGGTTTTGTATAGGCCCTTCCATTTATCCTGCTTCCGCTACACGAAGACTTTACTTTGTAACAGCAAAGTAAGTACGTCGACAATCGCAGAGCTTTTATTGGCGTTAAGGGTATTATTGACTTAGCGTCATGACTATTCCTTCCGTAGTTTCTTTAGCTCTTTACTGTAGGCCATAACCAGTTCTCAGGTACTTACTAATAGCGGAGATTCATTCGTCGGGCGTGGGTATGCTCCAAAGACCAGAATCTTTAGTATTAGGTCATTTGGGCTTACAATATCGTTTAAGTCTTTCACAGCTATTTAAAGGCGTGTTTCTGGGTCCCTACAGATTCCAATCTCTAACGTAAGGATATTGTACACTCATCGAAGTAGTGAGTGTGCGTTTTTCACCTTTTTAAAGCTCCAATAAGCCTTTATGGCACATTTTTGCACTAGATTCCTATCATTTCAACGTTTTTTCAAAATCCTGCCGTCGTAAAGTTGATACCGGTATCGTGAACATCGATATTATATAGGCCCAGATACGTATCAATTCATAATATGCTTAGCTTTTCCCACGTATAGTTTGCCAAAAGGGACTTTCAAAACTTAACTTCGTGAAACAAAGTTATGAAGTTAACAACCTCAAGAATAGGTATATTATTTAAGAACAAAATATTGATAGAGATCTCGCAGTTACGTTACTCATCCTCGTTCATTACTAACTTGAACATTCAGTTGGTTGGTGCATATATTTGGCCGTTCAAAAAAATCTTTTCGATAGCTATTAAGGTGAAGTATTTAACGTTTTTATGCCTTTTAGACTTTAAGATTTTATATAGCTTATTAACAGTTGGGTGGTTGAGATACCAGTGTAGTTAGCGAATTTCTAGTTTATTCAGGTTTGACAAAATTGCTTTCTAGCCTTCAAAATAAAACTATGGTTTCGCTTACATAAAAACGAAGGAAAAACTTTAGCTGTTCTTTACCAACTTATCAGTGTTATTGATCATGTTAACACTAAATATTTTTATGTAATTTGAGTAAAGAAAAAAAAGGTGTTAAGTAATGAAGCATGTAAAATGTAATTAGTCTTATAATGGTTAAAGATTTCGTTATCCATAATAACGATAGTCATTCGTCTACTCCAAAGTCAATTTTGGTCTTAGTAATATCGTAACGACTAATTTTGGAAGCCGTAATGATTTTACTTTTTTTTGCCCCGTATTGTGAAAAGCCTCTTATTAACTACATTGCTGTTTTCTGGTCTCGAATAATACCTCAAAACGTGTGGTCCGTATAAAGATTACGAAGTTTAAAGGTATGTAATGAGTGAGAGGTTTAGTTAAAGTAAAGGTAAGTATTTTCACCGCTTAAACGTTATAGATAGGAGTATTTAGCGTGTTATTAGAGCGTACGAAAAGTTTCATCGTTATGATACTTGATTCGTTGAGTGGTATAATCGCCTTGAATTAGCTTGGCGCCCTTAACTTTATGACATAATTTAAGCAGTCATTTTTAGAAGTGGTGGGATACTAAATGTAACATATTACCAGTTCGCTTTTTCACTCTATGGGAGGGTAGCAGGTTAACTCATAGTTCAATTCACTATAAATATTATATCGTGTACCATAATTACGTTGATAGTTCTTACGATCAATAGGTTCTTTGAAAATTTGACTTTATTAGCGTCAACGTGGCTATTGCCTATAATCTTGGGTTGCTAAGTCAGTCCTTTGGCGTTGATTGCGCCTATAGCTATACTTGAATTCAACGTAGTTAATTACCGCGAAGTCTTTTTCATAGACATTAGGGAAATTGCCGACTTAGGGGTATATACCGAGTGAGTTTGGTATATGCGTTATTACAGTCTCAAACTAAAAACGTAGCTAGTTAAAAAAGCTTTCGCAGATGGCGTCTGGACGTTATAAGGTGTATTAAAACTCTCTAAAGCCCGTAACGGCTGCGCGTACCTGCACACGAAGTATAACTTTACCAACGTAGGCTTTTTCTATTTCTTACTTATCTAATATCAACTTGTTAAGCATTGAGTTAAGCATTTATATTAGTGTTTCCCCTTCTTTCCCGTTATTATTGTGGTTTACTTTGTGGTTGCCTAGTCTATATAATTTTGGATAAAGTGGACGTCGTATTCGAAGTAGCTCTTCATATTATGGTAAATATCGCGAAAGATGGTTACTTCGGTCAGGAAAATCAGGTAGTAGTTTCTAGCGTGCCTTATAAGAATTCCATAAAATAATAAGTAAAAACCTGAAGGTGAAACCTTCATCTACTTCGGATGTTTAAAAAGGACATTATTTTCGTATGGAAAAGATTGTAGAGGTTTTCGTTAAACTTTTTTACATCGTCTCAAATCTTGACATAGTCCATAGAAAGTTGGCAATTGATGTAAACCATTTTAATAGGTTTTAGGGCAATGTTTTGATAATAGTTCTGGTGTTAGTTAATATTTTCTTGTATTTAATGCCTCAAAGCCTCCGAGACGCGGTATCAAAGATAATGGCTAGTCGTTTAACCCGAGGGGTAAAGTCTTGTAAGAGGACCTGTAGTAGACTTACACGTGTAATTCAACTTTCCGTGAGAAGGTTTTTACATTTCTTGGCGATTATAATTAAAGGACTGGCAGATAATAGGGACTTCAAAGTTTTAAGGGTCTTGATAATATTACTTCACTAATTGGAAAAGAGTGTTAACGTCAATGCATTTTGCCGCCCTGGCAATTTCTACTTCACGTACCCTGCCGCTGCTAAGAGCATACTCCACGCTCGCACGTAAAGTTGTTACATTACCAAAAAAAAAAGATTTACTTATCCTCGATATTTTAAGGGACTTCAATTAGCTAATGGTAAAGGAAAGGTTCTTTAAAACATGTGTAAATGCGTTAAGGGTTTTTAATACCCTTTCCTTTCAGGCGTAGGCTGTAAAAGTATTCATCAAGTTAAGCTAACGCAAAGAGGGTCTTTACTAGCCTTGTAAAGATTTCATTTAGCACGTAGATTTGTTGTCGTCTAAGTTCTTATTTCAATTTCAACTTTACAGTCTTTTATAGCATCTTACATATATCGATTATCTCGTCGTCGAAGGACGTACGGTATTTGCGAAAGGTACGATAAAGATATTTACCTTCTTCATATTTTTCGATAAAATAACAAAAAAGTTAACCAGTGACTTTTTTGTTAAGCTTTCGTCGATATATTAGCCCTAATGATCTTTATTATGTTACTTCAAAATAACTGATCCGCGGACTTTGGTCGGCCTTAGTAGATCTTGGAAAGGTGTTATGTTAAGGTTCTGGATGGCGTATAACTTGGCGTTTTGACGTGAAGTTGTGTGGGAACTTAGTAACTTGGTGTTGGATCGCGCGACGTGGCTTTTCCGCGCGAGTTGGTGATTTTTGGTGATTTCGCTTAAAATAGTGATCTTGATTATTAAATTGGAGTAGTGGAAGTGAAAAAAGTGAAGTAAGGGTCAAGGTTTGGTCTAAATGATAAGGTTGAAGGTTGTTCGTTATTGTAGGTAGAAGTCGAAAGTTGTTTATTATAGGGCATAGAACTTTGTCTTTTTTAAAATAGTAGTACCCATAGTAGTATTGTCTTCGCCATCTGTGAACCTACATAAATTGAAGACTTTTTTCATTCAATCTCAACGTCTTTAAAAAGGATTTTTGTTGGAGATTTTTTAGTGTTTTTTAATAGCGATATCGTCGCTACCTTTAAATTGCAGTGAAAACCGCCGCAATTTCAAAATTTTCTTTACTTACTGTCATTAAAACCGTTGCTATTCGTAGGGGCCATTTACCAAAATCTTTCGTCTACTCTAACCGCCGTTGTTAACGAAAAGCTTAATCGGAAAATAGCTTTTTCTTTTACTTGGCTTTTTTATTCGTAACCTAATAAGCACTGAGTATTGTTGGTAGGCCTTTAGAAGTAGTAAGGTTATCGATTTGATTGGTCGAAGTAATAGTAGTATTACGTGGTCAAGTAGTGGATGTATTGTTTTAGGTTATGCAGACCACTGGCCAGTCTGCACTGTAATTTGTATGGACAATTGCTTGGCCGGTGCCCTAGTATGAAGTGGGCGCATACCGAATTTGACTTACGGTCAATACACTCAACTTGCATTCCATATACTCAACTTGAATGTAAGTAAAGTGGACCTACTGAACTGCAATTTCTACTATTCCAACAAGGTGTATAAAAAGTCTGGTTCTTAATCTTCAGGTAAAATATAAGGGTCTTCGCTACTCAAAGAGTACACAAAAACGTTGTCGACTAATTATTATTTAACTTCTCAATGACGCCAACGTGAATTCAACTTAACTTGTTAAAACCTATTGCTTCATGCGCACCTCCACTAAGTAGGCTATACTTCGAGTTATTACGTAAATGTGATAAATTACCAAGCATATTAATAGGTTCCACATTGGTAGCATATAAAAATTCGTGTTAGTAAAAAGGTTCATGGCTTAATTTAACTAGGAATTAGGGATAAATACCCTAAAACGTGTGTATAAGCGTCAAATATCTTTTACGACCTTGCGTTGTCCTCGCAGGTCTCTAAGTCCAAGATTTTAAAGGTATTACTTCAGTTGCGCCAACTCAAAACAGGTTTTTACTAACTCTTTAAAGGTTTTATCTATCACGTAAATCCCACGCCTATTAACCTCTACCTTCAATTTGGTTTTGATAGCACATTGGATGATCTTTTACTCATCAATAATTCAATGGCTGAAAAACTCATTAAAATCAAAAAAGACCTGTTTACCATGGCTAAAATCTTCGCTGACTTTCGTATCAAAGATATACTGGCCAAAGTAATGATTCAGATATTTTTTGGTTTTGAAATCTTTAACATCCTTAATCAAAACCTTTGGATCGTAGTAATTCGCCAAAAAAGTTCAAAATACCCCAATAGCCTTTAGGTATTGCTAATTTAATTCCATCTCAACTTGGTAATTTCGAACAAGGAACTTGGAGTTTAAGGAACGAAGATTTAGCGATTTTTCGTAAAGTTATATGAAGTTGCATTCTTATTGCGACATAAAGATTCTTGGTGCTTTCAATTATAGTAGCGATATTAATGTGTTTGATTGTCGATTGTAACGTAAAAAAAGAAGAAAAAAAGTAGTATGAAGTGGAAACTTGATGGAAAGAGAAAAGTTTGGTATATGAAGTATGGTCAAAAACTTCTTATTATTAGTTGTAGTTGAAAGTTGTCGGTCGTAAAACTTAGTCTTTTTTACAATAGTCACATTCGCAGTAATGATAACTTGGCATTTTCCTTACTTAACAATCTTGTATACTTTTAGCGGTTAATTTTAATATACCAAAGAAAGTTTAGTGAATAATTTTCAGTGTTTTTAATGGAAATATCTTCGCCACCCCTAAATTTCCGTTTTAAACATACGACATTCAAAGGTCCTCTCTACTTACAGCTGTTAAATATTGATAAAATTTGTAAAGGCATTTCACAAAAATATTTCCCCTACTTTAATCTACGAAAAAGCGTAATCAAAAAGTAGCTTCGTCCTTTATCTTGCCAATCGGTGTTTAACCTCATAAGAACTGATCAGGGTTAGTAAAAATTTAGACGTTATGAAGTAGTCGATTCGAAACATAGTCGAAGTAATAATAGCATTACGTGGTCAAGTGATGGATGTATTGTTCTAGGTTCAGTATACCGTTAGCGGGTCTACATACTAATTTTTATAGAAAATTGCATAGCTCGTGCCCTAGTAATAATTAGGAGCATGCTGTGCTTTACTTTAAAGTAGACCCACCAAATATTTAACCTAACTTGCACTCAGTGCAGTCAACTTTACTGTATGAAAAGTTGACAGATTGCACTGCAATTAATACTGTTCAAACATTTACTTCCTATTCGGTAATTTACTTTATAACGTTTTATTACTATATGAGTCTCTTTCAATTTCATTGGGAAACATTTGTTAAAATATACACCACTCAATCACTAATATGAAATAAAGTTTTAAAAAGTCAGATAATGTAAGTACATGTTGAAATATAAAATATCCTATCAAAAAAAAAAGATTTCTTCTACTAGCATACGCGCATATAGTTCCCGAATTATCAAGCCTACATTATGAAATACGAGAGGCGATAAATGATTCCCCAATAGAAACCAGTAACGTTAAATGAGGAATATACCAGGTTGTACACATCATATTTTGGTAGGAAAAAATAGCAAAGAAGGTATTGAATATTGTTATACTTTACCCGATGAATCAATTTTCAAGCCTCCAAAACCATCGTCTATAGTCTATACAACTAAATAATATCTCTACCATTATCAAATACAACTGTATGGCAATTAAACCTGGATTCTACCAAAATTCCTTGTACGATACTTTACTGATAGGGATTAAGTATTTGATTCTGGCATTGATAAAACGATTGTATGAAATATTTTTCAATTTCCCGTCGACAGAATGATCAGCGTCTTTGAAAAGAAAAACAGGAAGTTTAAATGATAATCAAATTTAACTCAATACAGCCTATTCAATTTCATCAAATCGAAAATCGATGATAAGGAGAACTATTACAATATATTAATAAAATCATTAAAGAACTGTGAAATCTTCACCGCATTCAAGGTCAAAAAACCCCTCCAACGAGACCGGATACATATTAGAGATTTTCTAAACTTGACGGTGAGGCAGAATGGTCCAGCCGTCATTAATCGTTTCGAGATTTCCAAGAATTAAAATCGTTATATCCGGGTATGATATAAATTCACTTAAATTTATATTTTATGTTATTATAACCGGAACTATCACTAAATGTAATTCGGTAAAACTCGAAAGATAAGATTTTAATTGATGTAATAATATGTTGAAGAACTACGGGAAATACAGAAAGAATTGCTTTTGAGTATTGAGAATTATTGTACAAATTCGAAATTGAATGCATGAATGAAACTTGCTAAATAAATTTATCAGGATATATAATTTTTTCCACGTCATCATACTGAAACCTTTTAAGGTTTGGGAAAGTTCTTCATTATTAAATATAATTGATGATATAATTCAATCGAAATATTTAAACCAGATTTACAGATTAAGTCAAGTTAATAAATAGATGAACTTTGGTAGATATACTTAATATTTAGTTATTTTGAAACGTTTATCACTGTGATATTATAGATAGGTTTCTAAGAATACCTTATAAATACAATGTTGATTATTATTAAGTATAATGAATGATATAGCTAACGAAAGAAAAATTTGGTTTCAAAGTTACAAAACTATTGGGTTTATTAAATCAACGTTAAGAAAAACGTTTCAAAGATGGAAAACAAATTTACGTATTCGAATATGATCCAACTACAATGATTCAAGATAGTAATCGAAAAGCAATTTGAACTTAGTGTTGTACCCTGGTAGGTCACTAAAATTGGTATATGCACTTGCCAATAGACTTAGTTTTCGTTGTTGTTTAAACTCATAATTCAAACTTAGTACTCTTATCCTATCTTCTTCTATTCCTATCAAAAGACCAACTCTATGGTTTCACTCTATAAGCTACCCAAAGAATGTTAGCTATTAACATTTTATGGTCTTTTGGAATTAGAAAGCCTTCCCCTTTTTTCTATTAATAAATTATAAGTTAATAATCTCATCTGTAGAATGATTATATTAATAAGCCCTCCATTATGAATTACAATCCCCTTAAGCTTTCTTTTTAATATGTTTCTTCCTTGAACCATAAGTGGTTATGTGAGTTGAAGGAAATTTCATATCAAATGCTAGTTTTATATAGTTAGATTATTGACGCCGCCTGATTTTTCAGTCCAACATAAAAAGGGTTCGTATTTTGCCTGAGGGGTAAATAAACTTTGTAACACTTCCTCCATTTCGTTCGATTTCTCAAACTAGTTATATCCTTCGCGGGTTGCGGTTAGTTTTTTGAAACGTTTTAAACTTGACATTCTTAGAGAAGTTTGAGATTACTTTTGTATTTCGTTAATAATCCATTTATTTTGTTTTGCTAACCTGTATACTTTCAATAAAGTCCACTCCTAATAATTTCTTGTTTTTCCCTTTTTCCGTTTTTTCGAGATAGGCTATGAAAAATATGGCTTTTACAATAAGACCATTGCTCCTACCTGTGGAATTAATTCTTTAGCTCTATAGATGTACCCGTCATATTTTAACAACCCAATTATAATCCGTATACCAAATTTCTGACTTTGAGTTGAGAAATTCATTTGGGAAATTATAGAATATAATGATCCCTTAAGCCTTTATTTCACAATCATAAATGATCATTTTTGTAACATACGTATTCGCTGCCGATGGGTTTAAATTCTCTACTGGTGTTTTAATGATATTATTCCATATATTTATGTTAATAAACTATAAAACGGTTTTTTTTCGACACGTTATATATTTGAGTACGAGTTATAAGTATTCGCTAGCTTTAGGAAAGCTTGTTAGTAGTTATTATATAGGGACGACGTTGTGCTTCATGAGGTGTTAGTGTGAAAAAACTAAATTTTAGGGTTTTCTTGTACACTCAGAATGATATAGTTAAATATGTAATGAAAAGAACAATCAAATAAAAGCGTAGAGTTCGTAAATGAAATATAACTAAAAGTATTAAGTCGATCCAAAAAAGGCTTTTGACGCTTGTTAAAACAAAATGTTAACGGAGCGTAACTACAAATTAGTTGGGTGTTCCAAACTAGCTGTATGAAACTTTTTACTATTATATTAGCCAAGTGACTAATAAACTTAAAACGAGATAAGTTATTATTTCAATAAACTATGTAATATAAATATAACAGAGAAAAGAGAGCTAGTTAGGGTAAACAGAGAAAAAGAGCTGATGAGGTGTGTTTTTAAAGGTTGGAAATAGTGTAGTGGGTTTTTTGAATGCTGCATTTAGTGTTAGCGAAATGTACCAGAACGCTTCGAAATATGTTTTGAGCGTAAGGTGTGTATTTGGTAAGCGGTTCAGATGTTGCCTTTAGGGTGTAGGTAATTATGAGAGCGTTCTAAAAGTGGTTTTTGTCCTTTTGGAAGTGTAATCAAGCGGTTTGGATATTAAGTTTTGGTTGGATAGGTCCTAACTAAAGTGTTCGACACTTAATGGTCCTGGCTTATGTAGCTTAATATATAATGAGACGTTTTCCAAAAAGTTCCCGGATACGGCCAAAGCGTTAACATAGTTAACATATAGCGTAACGAGGCCTTTAGTAGTTAAAGGGTATTAACTGAATTGATAATCCCGTACCAAACTAGTCTTTTTTACAATTATTTTACTTAACAGTCTTTTTATACTTCTATATTTTTCTTTTGAAGCGTAATGCTGCAGTGCTAAATAGTTGAACCCGTTATAATATACCGTTATGATTGTATAACTAGATTTGTTTTTTTTCCCGGGATATTTGTAATCGATTGAGTCTGCTACTCATTAGTGTTAGTAAATTCTATTGCCTAATTATGTTAACGTAAAATGCAGTGTAAAATAAATCCTAAGATTAGTAATATGAAAGTTTATTTTAGGGGAAAAGAGGTACTAGGAGAGTAATACCCTGGGTAAGAATTTATAAGCTCTTACGCGAAGCGTGACACTTTACCATACACTCTTCCAATATTCCTTTTGGGCAGTGACTCGCTATTATAAACTTTACAATAATACACATTTCAGCGTGATATATTATTGTACTTACTGCAAAGTTGCCCCTTGCAACGTGGAATGTTACCGTACACACTGCAAGAGTGTACCCTACAATGTAGCTGCTTTCTAACTATAGAGATATATGACAATATGCACATATATAAACGAGGAGTTGATATCTTTCTCTTTACCGCCTTTAATACTATATATGTAGTTAAAACCGCCGCAGACATAATCGCCTTTACCGTTGCTATTATAATAATCACCGCTATCGCTACTGCTGCTACGAATGCAAAGCCAAGTAAGTTTTTGAATATAGTGAATTTAATGACAAATTTTCCAGATATACGATCTACCTCCAGCAATTCAGTTATTTAAACGATAAAAAGTATATAAAAGGGTTTTCGAGCGCCTTATTTTAAATTTTTAAGTTTAACTATCATGGTTCGTTTCGCAATTTGGGTGTAGTGATAGACACTAAGTATATTCATATAGTTATAAAAGTCGCGGTTTTTGTAACATCTCGAAAACCTCTCAGCGAGTATTGCCAGCCTCTCAGCATTTATTAACACGGGAATTGTCTAGAAGACTATCGTCATTATACCTTTGACCATATTATTTCAAAATACAGCCGACATAACAATTAAGAATGCGCTTTCTTTATTTGATGTCATTTCAGCGGAGACGGTAATAGTTGTCGATAATCTTTCCCCACATATTCTAGGGCAGCCCCCACAATTGTTATTGTTGCTACCAGATATACATATGGTATCTTAACATCGCTTACTAAATTTGTTCAATGGCTCCCTCTATGGCCACCGCCAGAGGAGCCCTTACGACCATGCGCGCTATCAATGTACCTATAAAGGCTGCCTGAACTATACGAAGTATTTAAGTGCCCCAGTAATAGCGTGAGGCAATTGGTACGCCACTAGCAGAAAAGGACGCTTCTACGTATCGTATTTAGTGCTTTAAGCCGAGTTTTTACTCAAGGTTATCGACGAGTAAAGGTGTGACCTTAAAGTACGCGAGTCCATATATAGGGTTTACTAATAGATTGTCAACATCTTTGTTACTTGATTCAATGAGCACAGGTTTACGAAGCATCAGGCGCTAACATTACGTATCGCGGCCTACGTTACTAACCTTTTTACGGGTGAAATCTAGGAAACGTTAATGGGAGAGCCGGCAACGAAGTTTGAATCCCCGCCCCTATTCGTATAAAACGAACAGGTTCGAGAACCCCCCCGAAGGGCCCTTCGTACGCCACTTTTTACCTCTAATTTAACGGCTCCGATCTTACTGGCCAATTTAGTAAAAAAGGGAATAAAGCCCTTTACGTCGTCTACATAAGCTACAATGACTGGTTGTAATAAAAAGTCGATTTTCTTTACGTTAGTAAAGACCTCGAAATACCTTAAAAGATAATAAACACTAACTCCCAACGTTTATAAATATTACCCTATATAATACATTACATTATAAAGAACAGTAAAGGTGAAAAAACTACGGGTCCTTATTAGGGTCCCCCAGATCCTGAAGCGTAATGAAAAGGCTTTTTCCTCCATTATTTATTCGTTAAACAGGTAAAATTAAATTCAACATTTATGAAATAGGTAGATATAACCCTTATAGGACATATCATTCGTTATACCTAATTGAAAATTCTGAATAATCATTTCTTAAAAAACGTTCTACCGGTTTTATTTTATTTGTTCAAAAAAACCTCTGTTTCGCTTTACAAGTCATAGTACTTGGACGTAATGAAAAGAGTCCACCGCGTTGTTTACTCCTACTTTCCAACGTTTTCATTTTAGGTTTTTGTTGAAATAGTATTACATACAGTGCAGTAAGTCAACTCTACTCAAAGTAAAGTTAACCTTACTGTAAGTGTATTGCTTTGTGTGGACTTACCTTATTGAGTGTAAGTCGAGTGCATTACGTTGCACCTCACTCTGGGGCACGGGCCAAGCAATTGGCAATTCAAATTACAGTGCAGACCGGCTAGCGGTCTGCCAAACCTAAAACAATACATCCACCATCTGACCACACAATACTACAGTTACTTCGACCAATCGAATCAATAACGTTACAACGTCTAAGGCCTATAAACACTGATTAGTGATTGCCTGCTAGGTTAATCACACATAATCTAAGTAAAAGAAGAAGCTACTTTCCGGTTACGCTTTAAGTTAAGCGACCGCTGGAGTAAAGGAAAGGTTTTTGCGAACAGCCTTTATTAGTACTGCGATAGTCATCCAACGGCAGGAAAACAGAAAGAACTTTTTGGTTGCTTTAGTTTTCCAACAGCAATTTATGAGTCAGCGATGGTATCGCTATTAGATATACTAAGAAATCTTTATTAATCCTTCTTGAAGACGTTGAAATCGACTATCAGAAGTATTTAAGTTCCGCAAGTTGACAAACGGCTAAGTTAGTACTACTACGAGCGTTACTACTGTAAAGAAAACAAATTCCTACGACCAAATAAAAAACAACCTTTGCTCTTTATTTATAACCTTTAACAATAAACGACCTTGGACCTTACCCTTTACACCAAACTTTTGCCCCTACTTTAATCTTTTTCATTTCCCCACACCACTTTAATCGTTAAGTTCGTTACTTTTAGCGAAAACACCAAGTTATGTTTAGAAAGCCACTTTACGAAACTCCACGCTAAAATACCAAGTCCTTACGAATAAGATTACCAAGTCCCTCGTTTTACACGCCTATTGAAATGTCAGCCGCCAACACGCATTGTAAAGCCATCACCGACCCTGATTAAAAACAATCAATTAGAAATCTCGGATCAGTTTTCGTCAGTCAATATGACTATCAATTCAGAATAAAGGATGTCATTGATACCTTCGATAAAGCTTACCTGACTAACTACTTTAGACAATATATACTCGAAACTAACGCTGGGAAAGGGTTTAGTCATATCGTCTACGCTTTACAAAACTTTCGTGAGTTTTTCAACCATTGGACTCCTAATACATAGAAGATAATCTAGCGTATAGTTAAGGCCAAGTTGAAAAAGAAGGTTACACGCTGTAACATCTATATTCCCGACGAGACACCAGTAGGATTAGCTTAAACTTTCTTTAAACTGGTTTAACAGGAAAACTTCCTTTAAGATCCTAATTTTCAAGGCATTTAAGGAAAAAGAAAAGGCGTTAAGTGATCTTAACGCTGACACACATTTTAAAGGACCATTAACCTATCTTTAGTTAAGTTGAGCCTCTCTACGCTTTGGCGATAAGGATTTTATTAACCTACTCGGCAATTTAGTACCCTTATGTGACAGCATAGAGTACACCTTTAGCGGCGAAAGAGCACATAAACCGAATACTATTAGCGAAGCTAAAGGTATTGACGTTAGCGCTTTACACTAGTTAATTAATCAAAACCGTTAAGCCCCCCAAAACCCTCAAGTATACATTGACCGTTAGCACTATAATCGTTAAACACTTTAAAAACCTTTTGCCTTTAAATTCTTCTGTGCGCGCGAACCCACCACCGGTGCCATTATAAGACTTTATCTTTCGGGCTAGGCGACTAGTAATTACCCCTAATACTGCATTTCGGAAGCCCTAAAGTTGAAATTATTAAAAACACCAATTAAAATTGGGATAACTATTACAACCGTCCCTGAAAATCTGTTAAATAATGAACATTAATGACAAATTTATAATGGATTTTGCTAAGATTTGAAATAATCTAAAAAGATATAAAGAAAAGCTTTATACCCTTTTCTATACAAAGATAATGCCTTTCCTAAATATTTGTAAGTGGATAGAGGTTTTACCCTTTGGTTTTTACTTACTGTTTTCAGGAATCTTTATAGGTTACGCCAATGATAACTACTTAACTTTACTAACGAACGCCACTACATTTCGCGAGATTTACGATAATATAAAGAGCCACTTCGATTACGACGTTCACCTCGTAAAATATCATATAAACTGGGATATCACGCGGTGAACTAGATTTACTAGATTAATGATAAAAAAAAGGAGGAATTACTAATAGATATTTTTAATTAAATGCTTAATAAGCTAATAATGTGTTAAAAGATAATAGGGAAGGCCTATGTTGACGAAGCCAAACTTCGCGAACATGTACTAATAGCTGTTACTGGCGTTAATAAGTTCGAATACGGTTTATAATGCCTAAATACTATCTATCAAGGCTATTTTTAGCTAGTTAAGTTCCACATTTACTACTGTAATAGCACGTACACTAAACTCGTTCATTATATATTCCGATGTAGGTTTCTTCCTTAACGTGGATAAGGAAGATTTTGCGATAGTTAATTACGTCGACCGTAAGTACGGGCGTTCATAACGCCTAAGGTAAGGCCCATCGACCTCGGGCCTAGTATAAAGTCAACACCTACTTTGGCGTTAAAAAGATTTTTTGGACCTGTTCACTATAAACACTATCGTCGTAATAGTGGTAAAAGATATTGGATTTGTGGCAAGGTTAGATGTTAGTTGACTTAGTATCAACCGGTAGAGAGTAATAATAGGAAAATGATGTATTACGTCTAATACCTTATTGTTTCGGAAGAAAATTACTTGTATTAGGTCGTAAATTTTAAAGGAAACAAGTACATTAACGTCCTCAACGCCTTTAAAAAAATTAAATGATACGAAGACACTATTTTTAGTACGTTAACCCAATAAGTAGCCGACCATACCTTTTTATACCGTTTGGGAAGTAAAAACCCTTACCTTAACCTTAACCCTACCACTAATTCCTTATATACCTTTAAACTTCGCGATCGTTACGCAAATTATACGTTTTAAGTTATTATACTGAATACTGGGGCAACAAGGTACTTCATATGAGGCTATTAATAGTATATGGTATTACAGAGGTAAAATATTACAATTACTAAAATTAATCGTTACCATGTTGATAAGGCTAAAATTGACATTAGTCTAAGCGAATGATTGTCGTTATTAGGAATAACAGTAATTTAAACTATTGTCAAAGCGATTAGTTTTTACATCCTCAAATCCCTTACCCTTTTCCTACTTTACTTAAAAGACATAAAAACTTTCAGCGTTAAAATTGACCTTAATGTAAACGAGCTAGTTAAAAATGGCTAAATGTTTTTACTCGTCCTTTAGTACGGACACCTATAGTTTTATCCTTAAGGTACGAAAGTAATAGTATTAAACTTCACGTAGTTTTAAATACGTTAATTTTACAGGCGTTTTAACTACCTAATTATTAATAGGCTATACAAAATCCTAAAGTCCGTAAAGCATAACAATATGTAATACTTCGCCCTAAAAACTATTGAAAGGCTAAATTATTACTGTTAGACGTATACCTAAGCCCTCGGGAGATTTAATTTTATACTAAAAGACGATAAGGACTTTAATTACGAAATGTTAATTAATATGTTTCACTTAGATAATAGGTCTGTTTTTCACGTTATTGACTTCCTAATCGTTTTTTACGTGGCTAGGTTTTTAAGGTTCCTTTCGGAAATGGCTACGTAGGAAACTTTAAGGATACTGTAGATTAACACATACATGGGTCTATATAACGTTGACGTTTACGATACTGATATAAACATTACGGCGGTGAAGATTCAAAAATATATTAAAATAATGGGTATCTAGTGCAAACAGGTACCTGTAAAGGCCTAGTGAAATAATACAAAAGTTAAAAAAGTATACGCCTTACTTCGCCGAGCGAATAATATCCTTACATTGGAGATTGAAATTTTGCGGATCCGGAGGCACGCTTATAGATATTAGTAAAAGGCTGTAGGCCTTAACGGTTTGGTACCAACGCTTCAAGTCTTTGGAGCATACCTACACCTAACAAATGAATTCCCGCCTTTTACAAATACTTAAAAACGTGATACGGAATAGAACAAAGCCTTAAAGGAATCATAAAGAGAATTCACACGCCGTTGAATGAATAACACCCTTAACACGAGGAACAGGCTTTTAACGATCGACGTACTTGCTTTAAAGTTATAAAGTAACGTCCTTGTGTTGCGGGAGCTAGGCAAATAGAAAGTGTTATATAAAATATTAAGTATTATAAACTTTAAAATAGTTATTGAAATTTCTAACAGTTCTATACACTTGCGAACTATCCCAGTTAAGCCTTATATTATGAGTACTAAAAATGAAAACCCTTAGGCCTTGGAAATAAAACGTCGGAATTGATAAAAACCACCGTTACCCGTTATTAATAAGTCGTTAAAAAGCCGTTAGCGCGGAGGACCCTCGAAGAATAAAAATAAATGAAAAGAGAAGAAATATATACCGGGCCGTATATAAAATATTACTTAGGTAAATAGGAAAAAAAGGAAAACGAAAACTTGGCAGTGATGTTTAAGGTAAAAAGGATTGTGAAACCTTTCGGTAAACCTTTTAAGGAAAACGATAGGGTCCAAATCGACGGTTTGATAATTTAAAGTGTTGTACAATTTGTGTTCAAGACCGATTTTAAACTTTAAGACCCGAACGTCACGATCTTTAATTCAAGGATTATTTACAGGATTAAAGGTAAGAATACGGGGCGGCTGTACGAACAATTACAATTAGTCGTTTAAAGATACGGCGATAAAGGTAAGGAATGGATACTTATTCAGTTGTTAACGATCAAAAAAATTAGCTAACGCTTAGTTGTTGCCCAAGTAATAAATTTATCAACGAAAACTCAAGGTATATTTACATTTAATGGATTTAATATTACGTAAGCCTATATACAATGAGGAGCGGGTTTACAATGGATTTTATTATTAAAATTGTCGCAAAATATGCGTATTATCTACCTTTTGTGAACGGTAATACGCTGTATTAAATCACTATATAAACCTGATAAAGTAGATGTCTCCTGGTTTTTTACTTACTAGTCGTATTTTAAGTACCGGTCAGCGATAAAGTCTTTAATATACGACCCGTATTCAATAATGATATAAGATAAGGAATTCGGCATATTAGGTATATAAATTGACGATATTATTTTCGTCGAAACGACTAACTTTATAAAACTTGAATAACAAGGGATTGAAGATTTTAAATTCTGGAATTATAAGTTAGTATCAACGTTAACGGAAAATAACTAACTTGACTTTCATACATCGTTAATTCGTATACTTAGTGTTAGTATTAGGTTAAGCTTTCGCCAAAAAGACTAAGGCGTTGTTTTTACTACGATCGACAAAACTAACAAGGTTAAGGCTTAACGGTATTTGGAATATCTTGTACGAGGTAGTTATATTACCACTTTATGTTTACTAGAAGCCTCTTACAATTTATCTATTATGGTATAAGAATAAACAATAATGGATAAAGACTTTGATCAACTGAATAGGAGGCTAGAGTGACAAATGCGAAACCTAGATCGCGGGATTTATATGATGTTAATCCACCTTTTAAAGGCTAAGTAAATAATTTTACGAACGGGTCTTTAATAAATAATAACGATTAATCTTTATCAATCGGCTTTTTATAGCCCTTATTAAGGAAAAAAGGGGGAAAAATCAATTTAATATTGTCGGTTATCTAATTCACTTGTTTTTCGTTAAGTATAAAAGAATTACACGAATTATATTAGTATTAGAAGTTTATAGTATAATAGCGGGCTTTAATTTAGGTATCATATTATGAAAGACCCTGAACCACATTATCAGGCACCTACGGGTTCCTTCAATTCTAGTGGTAATCTATACCGATTTAAGGAGCCTTTTAGAATTCCTTTTAAAGATCAGAACTACTAGTGAAGAGCGCCTAATAATCAACGTAATGGAAATACGTAAATCGTACAAAAGAAAAGAAATTAAGTAATTCCGATAAATTCATAGAAAAAACAATTCCGCCACCTCTATAACAAAAGAATCACTGAACAAAGCCTTCAAAAGATTTATAGATAGTAATAAGCTAACTATAAGAATCAAGGGCTACGTTAATAGACTTCTTAAATATCCCGGATTACGTGACGGCAAATAAGGATGTGCCGGTAAACTGGAAAACTTCCAGGGAATTAAAGCTGGCGAGATTAACTAATACGGTTAAAGTGGAAGCCTACAAAGATTTATAGCGAAAAAGCTTTTTATGGAGGTTAATAAACTCGAACCTCGGAGTAACGAAGCAATTAAGGTCAAATGGGATTGGACTACATTCAATTGGTTGCAATGCAATATAGGAGTTAACTGAAATTGATAGGGGTCTGAACAGTTCACGAGGAGGTAGTTCAGTGGTAACCGGAAAAGATTGGTCTGTCGCACTGGCGTGCGCGTACAAACTAAAACGCCGCCAGTATTAAAATAATATTACATGCAATGCAATAGGTCAACTTTACTAACAGTAAAGTTGACCGTATTATAAATGTATTACTTTGTATGGACTTACCGTACTGGGTGTAAGTTAAGCTTAATACGTCACACATCACTTCAAGGCACGGGCCAAGCAATTAGCCATACAAATTACAGTTGTAACCGGCTAGCAGTCTGCCAAACCTAGAACAATACCTCCACCTTCTGACTACGCAATACTACTGTTACTTCGACCATCGAATCAACAACGATGCAACATCTAAGGCCCACCAACAGTTCTAAAGGTTATGAAAGAGGAAAAAATACTTTGAGCCAAAATTATCCACATGGACGATAATTAATCCATTTACAGTTAAAAGGTTAATACGAGTCTCATAACTTAAATTGTCTATTTCCTGCCCTTTGCGATCCTTACGGCTTTTCGAAATTAACAAGCGGCTGAAGTAAATAAATGAATGTCATTGATTTTAATTTTATAATGGAGAGTATTTGAAAAATAGATGAATATATGTTATGTCTGTACTATACTTGACTCTAATTATACCATTGTAGTTAAGAATTATACCCCTTTAACGTGGGTAATTTTGACCTGATATTACAACTATAATGGTTCCTTCCCTTCATCTTAGGAAGATAACTCGATAGCACCTAAACAAAAATACGGGAAATATATCGGCATTTCGAAAACCTGCTAAAGAATATTAGTTCTTTCGGAAATACTCGATAAAATTAAAAGGTAGCAACGAAGGCACTGATTGAAAAGGTATATAATACTAGGCCTAACGACGAAAATACTCTCCCAGCAAAAAGGGGCCAAAAATCGAAACCCTATTACACTAGTATATAATAATATTTCGCTGAAAAGAATGCGGTCCGCCGCGCTATAATTACCTAACTAACAGGTCATAAAGGTTACGTAGATATAAAAGCTAGTATGGCCACGTTACGTAACCCCCCCCCCCCCCTCTCGGATCCTACATCGTCCGAAGCGATCAAGATTAATATCGCCTATAAAAAGGCGATAATCCCCCCTATCATAATAAACAGTCTTTTTGAGGTCCGTACAGTCCCTTTTACTTTAAAACCGGCCGTCCCCTCGTCGTCCGGAGGCTAATAGGAGGGGCTCAATTTAGCTAGACTAAACGAAGATTGTCCGAAGTCACAAATACTCACCCTAAAACTTGAAAATTGACAATAATAGGGACTCGACCCATTTTGAGCTTTACACAAAAGTAGCCCCCTGATATTCAATTCGGCTATCTTTATAAAGGAGGACTTTATTCCCCATTTCTACAAAACTATACCAAACTATCGGATTAAGACCGATCCCGGTTAAAATAAAAAAGACGAGACAACGAAGGATTTTATTGGCCCCTACCACTCCATTCATATTAACGTTATAATTCACTATGTAAACTTATTACGTTAACATTTAAGGCTATTATACGTTAAAAACCATCAAAAATATATCCCGGGCTTATTATTATATAGGTAAAGGTAGGTAAATGGATGGCCGTCTATTAAGCCTTTTCTCAAAGTTACGCCGACAAAAGAATAGAAATTATTAACGTATAAAAGCTATAGTACTGTGGAATAAATAATGGTTAGGGCTTTATATAATACCACCCGATATACGTAATTTTTTCACTCATACGTAATTAGGGCAGGAGCGCCCCTATATGGAAAAGCCGACTCGAATTATTTTCGGTAATACACGCTCAGAACGTTTTTTAAGTCCGAAGAAAGACGTCTCTTACGGCTATCGAAATACGTCCGAGTCCTGGAAAAAACGCCTCATAAATATAAGTTGATGGGTATTATATTATTAATAAAAAGGGAAAAAATTTGCACAATTAATAATCGAGGAAATATAAGTTCAGTGACCTCAAACCCAAAATATAGTTACTAAGGACTTGAACTTCGTATACAACCAAGCGAATTTAACTTAAAAAACCGCGTGAAAGTGCTGTGACAAAGACTACTGCGCCTTTTTAACAGGCATATATTTTAACGCTAAGGTAAATATCCTTATATACCAGTCGGAAGATGTATTAAACCTTACCTCTATTGATATTTTAGGGGTCACTACGACTATGTAACCTAGTATAATAGAGGAATAGATCATGAAACATTACCTATATGTCTGTTAACACAGGGATTTTATATCCCTACTATCCCGCGTTTTAAAATATCGGAATTCAATCTCTTTATATTTAGAGACCTAGTCATGACTAGTGTAATATGTTTACCACGCGCCGAAGATATCGAAAATGACGTAATTGAATAAAGTAAATAAGATTTATTATTCGTCTTTACGATAATGCCCTACGTATTGACGAATACCCCGCTATAAAATACATTGAAACAACGAAATAATGAATCCCTAAATTTAATCAATTTCGCATATATATAAGTTGATCAACTACGACTTCGTTACGTGATACGAAGTCCACCGAATATCGAAACTTCCTCGCACAGGTATAATGGGATAGGGACAACCTTTAAAGAAGTAAACTCAACTATATCGCGTATTTAACGTAATTTTACGTTATCATTAGCTAATATAGGTTTACTTTACCTATTGAATCCCTTATATTTCAATTCAACAACTGTGTCATCTTTGACGCCTTATAATATTCCCGCGGTTTACGAAATGAATCTTTCATACGATCTTACCCTTTTATAATATCATGAACATACTATTAAATACCTGGGTAAGGGCCGAATAATATTTTCCATTGGGGTTTCAATTCTTTTAATAATTAATCCGACTTAATACTATCGGCGTACGTGGTACCTCGGCCGGTCCGAATAATATTTCCGTACCCTTACTTAAAGCCTATTAAAAATTAATACTAAGGACTTTTTGTGCCTCCTATAATGATTATTTCCACTTAAACGTCTTCACACAAACGAAAAATAATAATTGGTGGTATTTATAATACTGAAACTTGACAACCGGCACCTTTTTAATCTACGGTCGTAAAGGATTATCGTTTTAATACAGGTTTACTTTCAAAGCTTAAAATGTATCGTTATACGCAGGATATTACAATATTTTATTATACCAGGTCTTATTTACCTTTTATTTGATGAAAAAAAGTTCAATCGATTTACATCTGATCTGGTTACGTTCTTCACGCATAATATTAAATTCTTGTTTTCGTGATTCAGAAATCGAGAAAATAAGAGGAGCTGTATAAAATATGAAGTATCATAAAATTTAAAGTATTTATTAAAATTGTTAACGGTATTGTATACTTTTAAATTACCTAGGTTAAGCCCTTCATTAGAGGGACTAAAAATAAAGATCTTTAATCCTTACAAATAAAACGATTGAGTTAACACGATATTTTTCTACACGTTATTAATAAGCCGATAAAAAGCCGTCAGCGCGAATAAACCCCCAAAAAGAAAGAAAACGTTAACAAGGAGGAATATACACCGGGCCGCATTTATAATACTATTTATGTAAGTATGAAATAGAAGGATAATAAAACCTTGGCAATAAACCTTAGGGTATAAGAGATTATTAAAACTTTCGGAAAAACTTTTAAAAAAAGCGATAAAGTCAAGATCGACGGCTTACTGATTATAGGTGTGGTATAATTTGTGTCGAACGCTAACTTTAACTTCAAGACCCGAATATTACGATTTTGAAGTCGAGTATTATTTGCGAGGTTAAAAAAAATTATGGGGCGGCCGTATAAAAAGTTACGGCTAATCGCTTAAAGATACGGCGATAAAGTTTAAGATTAAATCCTAACATATTCGTTAACGATTTAGAAGATTAGTTAATGTTTAGTAGTTGTTTTGGTAAAAGGTTTACTAATTAGAACTAAGGTTAGGTTTACACTTAATAAACTTGATATTACGCAAGCTTAAACATAGTAAATAACAGATTTATAACGGATTATATTATTGAAACTACCAAAGGAACTCCGCGCTATTTACCTACTAGGATCGGTAATACGGTGTATTAAACCTTTATATGAATTGACTAATGCAGGAGTTTACCAGTTTTTGATTTACCAGTTGTATTTTAAAGTCCGGTTAACGATAAAGTTTTTAATATACGACCCGTACTCAGTCATAACGTAAAAGAAGGACTTCGATATGGTAGGTATGCAAACTGATGAAACACTTTTCCTCGGAACTGCTGGCTTTATGGTATAGGAATAATAAGTTATCAAGCATTTCGAATTTTATAATTTTAAGCCGGTAACAAGTTGATGGAAAATGAACAATTTGACTTTAATAGATTGTTAATCCGTATATTTAGTATTAATGCCGGCCTCAGCTTTTGTTAAATGGGCCAAGGCGTTATTTTTTCTATAATCGATAAGAATAATAAGGTTAGTGATTGAAGGTACTTGAAATAGCGTATTCGGAGTAGCTATATTACTACTTTATATCAACCGAAAGCCTTATACGATTTCTTCATTACGGAATAGGTACAAATACCAACGGATGAAGACTTTGATCGAGTAAATAAAAGGTTGGAGTTGCAGATGCGAAACCTGGATCGTGGAATTAATATGGTGTTAATCGACCTTTTAAAGGCCGAATTAATAATCTTTACGGAAGGTTCATTGCAAATACCACCGATTCATTTTTAAAGATCAGCTTTTTAATACCATTTGTTAACGAATATATACGGGAAGATCAGTTTCATATTACTGGCAACCTGATTTATTAATCCTCTGTTAAGTGTAAGAGAATTTTATAAAGCATGTTGGCTTAAAATGTTTACGGTATGATAGCGGGCTTTAACGTTGGTATGGAACTGTAGGAAACCCTTAACATTATTACCAGGCAGCGAAAGATTTCTTTTATCCCGGTAGTGATTAATACCGACTTAAGGAGTCTCTTTGACTGCCTGTTAAAGTTCGAAACTACGAGCGAAACACGCCTGATAATCGATGTAATGGCACTTCACGAAGCCTATGAAAGGAGGGAAATTCAGGAGTTCCGATGGATTGATAACAAAGATAATCCGACAGATACTATGACAAAGGCCACGTTAAACAAAGCCCTGGAAAGGTTTATGAATAACAATAAACTAACTATACGTATTAAGGGATACGTAAATAGACCGCCAAGAAAGCCCAGATTTCGTGACAAAGGACAAGGATGTGCTGGCACATTGGAAGATTGCCAGGGGATTGATGATGACAACTTGTTTAAGTGGAATAATTAAAGCTTGCGACGGATCGTAGCGAAAGAGCTTTTTGTGGGAGTTGAAAAAATTATACCTCGGAGTTCACGGCGTAATTAAGGCTAACCAAGGTTAACTTACATGCAATTGGGTGTAATGTAGTATGGAAGTCAATTGGAATTAACAGGGGTCTAGCCAGTTAACGAAGAGATAATTTAATGGTACCCGGGAAAGATTGGTTAGCTAGACCGAAGTACGCGTAAAAACTAAAAAGCCGCCAGTATTTAAATAATATTACATTTTATTGTAATAGGTCAACTTTACTTACAGTAAAGTTAATTGTACCACAAGTGTATTACTTTATATAGACTTACCGTACTGGGTGTAAGTCGAGTATAGTACGCTGTACTTCACACTAAGGCATGGGCCAAGCAATGTGCCATGAAAATTACATGGCAGACCAGCCAGCGATCTGCCAAACATAGAACAATACAACCACTATCTAACCACGCAATACTACTGTTACTTCGACCAATAGAATAGATAACATTACAACGTCTAACGTAGACCAACAATAAAGATTTCATTACAAAATTAAAAAAAAAAGAGTTTAATTTAATTATAATATATATTAATATAGATTTATTCCTTATCCCTATACTTTTTAATAATACCTATTTTCCGGATACTTAAGTCGATTTTCACTGTAATCATCATTATATTACAAACAAAATTTTAGTATAATAATTGAAGATAAACTAAATTCGGTCATTATATATTGGAAATCCAGGTATAATATTAGAGCTACAACAAAATACCTGTATCACATAAATCGCCAAGTTTCAGATAATTGTCAAGAATTAGTCCAGCCCGATATTGACATATATTATTTCCGGAATAACCTGGCATATATTTTTGGGGGGACTTTCAATATGATATTGATCGGTAATTTTAAACATTGGCGATAACTGTTTGCGAATTTATAATAAACGAAGCTTAGTTATTGATACGGAAATAATACGTTGTAAGTCGGGGGATATACCAGGAGTAAGGAAATCGGTTTTTATCGGTTTGATGAACCGTTTGAAACGAAAAGTATAATATACGAGGGATTACTCGTAATTAGCTTTTATTATAATTCTTTTTACGAAACAACGCGAATCTTCCTCTGATGGAACCGATTGCTATTCAGGAAGAAAAAAATAGTCACCGTTTTTATTGAAATTGGCAAAACTTCGCGACTTATCTGATAATGATAAAGCTACAACTTTATCATATATCAAGAACAACTAGATTACTATATTGAAATAAAAATAAATAACAATAAAATTTTCCAAAACGATCCTGAGGAGTATTTTATTGAATATTATAAAATTTACTTTTTAAACTTCAACGATAAGTTACGAGATAAATTAATAAGAGTAAGGTTCATGTAAATTCCTTACCATTTACGGCACTTGTATTACTATTTTCCAAGTCGAAAATAGAATAACGGTTTTATATCGATTACCTAGCATTAAATAAAATTACCGAATAAGATAGTTTTTTTCACCTTTAAATAAGGAAACCCACCGGTGTTATAGAAGTCGACGTAGCATACGAAACTAAATAATCGAGAGACCATTTACCGTATCCGGGTTATGCCCGAGGAGGAAAATTAACGGCTTATTGAATATTTTTCGGGTTATTTAAGTGGTTAGTTAACACTTTCGATCTGGCGGAAACGCCGGCGACGTTTTAACGATACATTAATTATATAATGATAAGTATTTTGGACAATTTTATTATGGATTATCTAAACGTCTTTTTAGTCTTTTATCCCGGTATTAAGTACAAAAATATAACGAATGTTCGTGTGGTTTTGAAACACCTTCGTAATATTGAATTAAATTTAAACTTAAAAAAGTATGACTTCGTAGTTGAGAAGATAAATTTTCAAAGTTTCATTATAACGGATAACATAGGTATCCGATTAGACACCGAAGAAGTCCGGATAATACGCGAATAAAAGTTAGTACGTATTATTCGAGAGGTTCAAAATTTTGTAAATTTTGCTAACTTTCATCAGGACTTTATCAGTAATTTTTTAGCGTTAACCGATTATCTTATTCGATTAACGAAATAAGGAATTCTTTAATTTTGTATAAAACGGAAAGAATACGCATTCCAAACTTTTAAGGTATCTTTGTTACGACCGTAATTCTGGTGAATTAAAACCTAAATTGGCGAACAGTAGTAAAAACCTTTTTTTTGGAAACGGAATTAAAAAGGTATTTATTGTAATGGAACAAGAATAATATCCGAGATCAAATAGCTTATTATTCGATACGATTAACGGAAGCCAAAGGTAATTATATCATGCAAAATAAGGAGGGTTTTAAGGTAGTATTCTATTTAAAAGCGTGGTCTTTAAAATTACGTAACATTCATACCCTTTTTACGATTCTAATGTACTATTAGTAATTAGATTTTTTCCTTTTAGCGTTTAATTTCGCAACGCCAGGCTCGATAAGCTAAAGTCCTTATATTTTTTGCATCCTACTTACGCTACCGGCCCGTAACTTAAAGCGACCGTTCGGATATATTAATCCATAAATTCCGAGCTAAACCCGAACTTAATAAGCGCTGCTTTTGAGTTTTTGTTCTTGTTTTATTGATTATAATAAACGTAAACATAATGGACAATCAAATTTTAATAAAGTATGATACGACGGATTCTATGAATGAATTTAATAAAATGAAGGCTTAGTAATTGAATCACGATAATATACACCCTAAAAGAAAGCCGGCGGATTTCAAAGAGTCGACGTTATTGGAATCTCTCTAGGCCAGACTCGCGCCCGGTTAGCCGCCTGGGATAATACCGTGAGATTTTGAGACGCCAGTATTAATAATATCGCCGTGGGCCCGGCTCGCGTTAAACTCAATAACTTCGTTAACGCCGAGTAATCGCGTTATTTTTAGGTTGCGTACCCTCGTAGAATTATAAAACCAAAAAGTATTGAATGACCCACTATATAAGGTTCGCCTATTAACAGTCTTCGAAGGCGCTAAACGCTTTCTGGATAAGGTAAAGTAAACAGTGTAAATTACGAATTATGGGATTAATCCGAGAATCACTTTAGGTTACCTTAACCGATTATAATTACCGATTTCATAACTATTAACGACGAAAATTTTATAGTCAACCCACGATTCTCATATTATAAGTTATCAGATAAAAACCGTCTTATTTCGAATCCTTGAATCAAACTACTATTAAAAGGGAAGGCTCGAAAATATTCGACGCCTTTATTGAATATATACGTAATATTATATTACAAAACCTCATTATACTTTGAAATAAAGCCTCCATTTACCCTTTTTTACTCAAAATCGATCTTGAACATATATTTAAGTCGACTTTATGGTATATTTACTAGTTACCGATTACGGCTCTCGACATTTATTAGCCTCCATAAACCAACACCCTATGTTTATCCAACTAGAGGTTTTACGGTTTATAAAAGCCAATATATATGTGAAACGGTTTCGGGATATATAGAAAAGGTATTATAAATTTTCGACTTTTATTATTAGTTATAGTGGTTTGAATTAAGAAAACGTATTTTAAACGACTTTATATTTTTTAATAAAATCGAAGTAACTTGTTTTTGCAGCGTATTATCTATAAATAAATAACGAAACTGAACGTATAAATTAGAACATTCAAAAGTAGTTGCGAATCGTCATCGCGACTTTCCAGTATTATTATGTATTACATTTACCCGCTTATTCATTTATATTAAAGAAGCGGAAATCACTGGTCACTAAGTTCAACGTAAACCGCTTGATGAATCAACACGAGGTATTCTCTATTTCAAAGGTAAATAAAGATACGAAGTCGTCGGCCAATTCGGTAGGGCGAGCCGTGATATTTTTAGTATATTTAAGTTAAGGTACGAAATTAGCCTCGGCGACGATACAATGTATTTATTAAAAAATTAAAACAACAACTAAATATCGACGATATTAGGAGAAACTGTTTAAGTTGAGTATCTAAGTTTAATCTAACTTACATAATATTAAACTAACCTCTTGACTGAATAAATTTAATAAATTTTATCATTAACACTAGGTCGTCCATATTTCCAACCTATTAAATATTGTTTTAGAAATGTGGAATAAACAATTTATATCTTAATTTGATTTAGGTAAGCAAATTATTATAAACTCACTCTCCTCGTAAATCTAATCCGAGTTTTATATGAAGCCAAATTTCGTCGTTAACGATAGAAAGAAAGGTATATACAGGAGATTTAAAATTTAAGAGCTTTTCGGAACAAAGACAAAGCGTAGCTATATACGCTTTATATAAATTAAATGAAAATTCTATAAGAAGTTGAATAAAAAAATAATAAAAGATCTACCAATATATTATAAACTCAAGTAAGTTCAAAGACAAATAGGAAGAAGCTCGACTCAATAATGACCTAGTATTTCGACAATGGTCTCGAATATATATTGAGTTATTTATGTGGAAAGAATCGCTTTTCCCCCGGAAATAACATAATACTAATAAAATTAAGGGAAACCCATGACCATTATAATATAACACGATAAATAAGGACTGATATATATTGCCCGACTTTCTCGAATTAGTTTTCGATCACGAAGTAACCCTTATTACAATCTTTTAAAATTTCACCTATTCGTTATTTTTATTTTTATATGGGTTTTACAAATAAAAACTCTATTAACGTTCGTTACTTTATTACGACTAGTTTTGGACGGTGTAAGAGGCCGGTAAGGGCGGGCGGTATGGAATGGGACGGGTATTGGTCGGCTTCGACGAAGGGGGCTAACGAGTAACAGGGCGAACGCGGGACGACATCGAGGAGGGCGGGTAACGTTAGGCGGGACGAGCGTTAAAGAAGACAAACTATAACGGTTAACGAGGGGCGGGGCGATGAGAACAACCTTTTAAGCGAATTATTAAGGATTATAAAACATTTGTCTATATCCGGGTAATGCTGTTAGACCGTATATGATTCTCTACCCATTATCGGTTGACCTGATCATCTCGCTCATAATTAAGGTTAACAAACATAATACGGGTAAAATAGGGGTTCTTACAGTTATATACTAAATGTTGTTCGTTATACATTATAATCTATAGCCTATATTAGCTACAAGAAACATAACTTACGTAACAATATTATTTTAAACACTTGTACCGAATTTACGAAAGGTAATATAACGGGTGTGGGAAAAGGCCAACGTAAATATATTTCGCATTAACGTATAGTTAGTCGATGGAGTTTTATTACGATACCAAAGTGAAACCGTAAAGGGTAATAGGGGAGCTTTGGAAAGGGCTGACCCGGGTAAAAGAGGTTAAATGGACGTATAAAGAAAGGGATAATAGCTTATATTATCGGAACAGTGAAGATCACTTAGGTTTCGGTAACATCTCAAAGCTGAGAAACCTAGTTCATTAATTCGAAATATATTAACTAAATACAGACTGATAACCCGGGACATGTCCTTATCGTTTATAAATAGGGGATAAAATATAAATTTCGTCTTGGATAAATGTAACTGATTGCTGCATTTAACGCGAAACCTCAGTAAAATAATGGCTTCATTTATATTTTAAATATATGACTAAACAGGGGTAATTTGCAGTCGCGTTTTCCATAAGGTTAATTTATTTGGTTTACCTTATGATAAACTGTTCGGTATTTTCAATAACCTTACGCATGATAAACTCGATTATAAGTAAAAGGAAAGCCGAAATTGAGGAGGCGATTGATATACGATATAAAAACATTTTTCGCTTATAAATAGGGAGGTTCGCTTTTATACTCTTTATCTCAGAGGATAAACAGGTCGCTTATTACGCAAAAAAATTATAAAATAAAATTAGTGACAAGTTATTTATATTTCACAAATAAACGTACTTTAAGCGGCGACTAATTAATTTTATTCAAAGAACATAAGTCGACATAACTTAAGTCAGTTCTTTTATAAATATTAACCATAAGAACGAGTAAAAAGTAAAAAAGATACGAAATACTGATAGCTAATTAACGGTTTAGATATATAGTGCGGTAATAAGATTGTTACAAAAGACAATATAGGGACAGAAATATAGAAAGGGGGTTAGCGAGGTAAAAAGAAAAGAAGGGAAGTTTTAGGGGTTACGTTAAAGTCCGTATTTATAACGACTGGAGGACCGGATTCGTCAAGGGCTACGTATTACATGGTATGGCAAGTGGGCGCGTCATATAGTATTGGAAGCCTTGGGTTAGACCGGCCAATACATTATACGGTGCGTCTGAAGTTACATTACTAGCCCGCGCCCGGTTCGCGCTCGACTCGCGTACTAGTTGGGCGAGTCCCGCGTGTCACATTCAACCAGAGGAACGCCGGAGATATTATAGCGTTCGAGAAAAAGGGGCGCATGTTATAAACTCAAGCTATTGGTCATTAAGTCTATAAATTTCGTGACTATACCATTAATGGAATATATAGTACCTATTCCGGGCCCGGTCCGGGAGCGAACCAGGCGCGGTCCATGTACGACACGTATAAGGGCACGTAACGGACTGGGCACTGGTCATAACAATAGGTTCTATACGATGGGTCACGGTAGCCTTTTCTGGTCTTCCACTGTATCTCAATATTCAACCCCATATGTCTCCTATTTGGCTTACCAGCATAGGTCGGACCATAACAATTATACTTTGTTTTAACTATAAGGCACGGTTACGAAGACTTTGTATGCTACTATAAGCCATTTGGTCTTTAGAATATCAACGAATTTTTCCAACAATATAACGAGAAACGAAACGTATTATATTAAATATGTAATTCGTCCTTCTTGAAGGTTTGTGAAATATACCCACAACCGTTTCAAAAAGAACAATATAAATGAATACGCGAATAATATATGTTCAAAGTCTTCACAAACACCAAAAACTTCCGGGTATCCGTATATATAACGAATTATTGCTTGAAAGACGAAGGAACTTAAAAATTGTAACATTTATTGGCTGCGTTTACCACCCTCCGGAAACGAATACGTTTTTACGCTCGCTAGCTATAACCGCTTTGTAAATTCGCCGGCTTTACCCTTATATTATATAGATGCTTCCTTGTTTATATTATAGTTCCCCCACTGCCACTACTAAAACCTTTACGGCTGCCGCTTTCCAGCTGTAATCCTATTTGCCAAATTAGATAAGGCTTCAGGACAAGCCGGGGGTATGAGTAAGTCCGATGGTAAAACGGGAAAGGGTTGAAAGAATGAAAGCAGAAAAAAAGGATTCGTTAACGATAAAACCTGTACCGCTGCTACTAAAGCCGTCGCTCTTATCCTTGTTATTAGCCTCCCCTCAAGCGGGCTAAATGATTCTTCGACCTATTAAAGCTACGGCCGTCGCCTACGCCACGATACCTTCAGACGCTTTAACAACAGCATAAAGTAGCCGCCGTTAGGCGATTAATCGCCCGGAGGGCACCGTTACGACGATGGTAACGAGGTAAGTAACTAATAGCCCCGCGAAGTTAATATCAATAGCGATATACCCGACCTCTTATTACACTTTTTATGTAACGTTAAAACCTCTTACAAGCGTAACGCGCGTATTGAACTCCAGACCCTCTCTATTTAACGTAAACACCATCAAAAGCCCCCGTTAGGAATAACCGTACATAGCCCGTACAAATCTATAACCCACGCAATTACTGGGGGCGAGTAAAGGTAATAAAGGGGTGGGAAAAGGTTGAGGATGAAGGGGGGCAAAAGGTACGAAATCAGGCCCAAAAAGCTCGTACAAAGGTTGTCAGCTAACGATGCGGAGTCGGCAAACGCGTTCGGCGGCACGCGACGCGTAAAGATCGGTTTTTATGTGATAGGGTTACTATTTACGTTAATATAGGGTTATAAACTACGACAAAACATATCGTATGTTTTTTTTAAAAAAAACCAACATAACACATAGGGTATAAGAGTAATTGCTAATACATATATGATTAGAAATTATTAAGGATGTTAAAAGTTAAATTAAATTAAATAAAGGGCTTTCCTTTTATAATAAGACTAAACGTATAGGTCGTTGCGTATTTAGGGATACCTCCGCCACACTTCGCTACAACAATAGGCTGATACTTATACGTATATATATACACTCATGTATAAGTACAAGCCTAAAAGCGCATTTATGTATTTTGATATTAGTACCGACTTATTATACGGGCCTTTTTACTTTTCATCGTAATAACTTTAATAAGAGTCCTATTGAAAAGTCTTTACAGTTATATTCCAGCGTAATTAGGCGTTAAGTAGAGACTAAATTAAAACCGTTACGTTTCCAGAATAAAGCTATAATTTGCATGCCTACGGGTCTCTCAACTACGAGGCACCCTGTGGTTTCAATCGGGTAAATGGCACAGGGACCTTCCGACCCAAAAGAGCTTGCATGGAGCCTTTGTTACAATCTCCCCCGCCGATATCTACAAGACTATTTATTAGCAGCTATTGTGCCCCCCTGAAGAGGCATAACCTAGTGATACTTAATTATATAAAAAAACCGTTAGCGTTTTGACCGTATGTTTCATTTACGCGATCATCTATGGCATAATATTATTTCGATTCCTAATATTTGTTGTGGTATTTAAATTTGGCTTGGCCCTCAATTTGTAGTTTTGAATAATAATTAAAATCCTTTTGCATCTTCGTCGGAAGAAGTATTTTATGTTTATTTGTAAATTTAATTATAAAATACTTTATGATTTAACCTTTTATGGCGAAGAAAGGAATCGCTAAGTACAAGTATTCAGTTTCGTTTCAATATCAATAATTAATCCTCTTACATTATCATTATTTGAATAAAGTAAGAATTTAGGCTTGACGTAGTATATTCTGGTTTATATGTATTTTTTTAACCTTAACTTGTTCTTACACAGAATCTATATCTTCAACAAAAAACCGACACATTAATTTGTAGCGCAACCCGTATTAATTACGACATATATGTTAATAGGCTACATTACTAAATTCATTCCCTTTCTACTCATAGTATAACAAACAATGAATGTTGACTAAATACTCTATCAACGTATTATAAAGCCTTGTAGTCAAGTGAGATGGTTGTGAGTTTTTACGAATTAACTCTTGCATTTATAATCGTTCAATTCTTTCAAAAGTAGTAATGAAATACTAATTTTTGGGGGAAAAAACGTTATTTCTCATTATAAAGATATAAATATTGGTAGAGATGGGAAACTAGAGGATAAAGACACTTACTTCTTAGCTTTAAGCGTTGATCGCATTGAAAATATTATAAAAAGAGTACCATAGAGCCCTTATATATTTATAATATGAGTAAGGTAAAATAAATTCAATATTATGTCGAAAAGTAAGTTGGGGGAGGGGGGGGGGAATATAAAGTTATCAACGTTAAGAATAAATTTCGTCCCGATGATAACGCATTTATTTTATGATTTACCTTGATTTGAAATTTAGCATGAGAAATTGTACATTTGGTCGATTTTTGAGAGTTTTTTTAAGATACTGGCTAAAACTTACTAAAAACTAACGTTCGTTTATATAACTATTCATCTAAGAGATAGATGGTTAAAGGGTTACGTATTGTAATTGTTTCATTGATGAAGACTTGTTGCGGATATCAGAACTTGGTAAATTCATTAATATGAGTATTTTTGAACACGTGAGGCTTGGGATTCAATAATATTGAAGTCGTAAACGTATGCGTATCTACTGTAGTTATTTTAGACGAAAGAGTTTCTTGAGGTAAAAAAGATTAGTTAACTTGCACTACTAAAAAGAAAATAACTTGGTTACTGGATACAAGTATCGTATTTTGAAAAAAAAACCGTAAACTAAATCACTTCCTAAATATAATTAACGTCCCTTTTTTATAATAAAAGCGTTACGAATAAAAAGGAATACTCCGTGGTCTAATATTTCAGCGGCGACAAACGATATTCGAAGAATTAAGGTCTAATACAAATAACAAATAACCCTTTCCGAGACTTTTTACCACATCGATTTTCTACTAACAAGAACAATCCTAAAATGTTCACGAACTTAGCCATATTATAGGATAAAGACAAAACCTATGTTTACGAGCCTTACGATATCTTCGACAACAATATCCGTATAACATTTAATACGTTCAAAAGACTAAATATTATACCATGGTCATTTTATGTCATGTTGTTTTAAATATGAATACGGTATATTCATAAGTGGTATATGTGCCACCTAACGTAGGTAAATATATTTACGGATATTCTAAAGTTTTCAAAATGCATTTTGATATAGACCATTATTAGAAACTTTAGGTTGAGAATTAAATGGGTACTTTTTAGAAATGCGTAAGTAATTAGTGTAAAAACTTTGACAAAATCCTATAAAAAGTTTTCATAATTTGATTAACGAAGCTTCGAAATTTTTATGAGGCCTTTAAACTAGGATATAACGGCGAAGAACTGTTTATCTAAGTGGTTACAAAACCGTATCGCAAAAATACGAGTTTTAACCATATGTTATTTAAAACAGAAAAAGACTTCAAGGTTTTAGTACCAGTTTTAAATAGTAATTTGAAACCTCGATATAACGATAAAAAACCTTTTTAATCGCAGTTAAAACGGGAAATGCTAAAAATAAAAACTCTTAAATCATTAAAACTGACCTTGCCAAAATGATTTATCACGTTTTGAATAGCGGATTTAAATTATACATAAGACATAAGGAATGTAACCAAAACCTAAAACAGTTACAAAGACCATAAATACTAGAATGGGAGCCCCGGATATCTATGATGGAACAACTATAATCAAGGGCACATATATAGCCAAATATAAAGTTTACAACGTATATTAATATACATATACACAAGTATACCATGTTTTTAGGCTTCTTTCAAATGATATATTATACTTAATAATTTCGGCTATTTATTTACTCCTTTTTAGGTACACGAATGAATTCAGGTTAAACGATATTTTGAAGTTGATGAACCAATCAAATACTTCTTGAAAAAAAATTTAATAACGTTTAAAGATGAAAGTGAAGGCGCAAAATAGATTTTGACGGTAATCATTACAAGTAAATTTCTAAAAATAAACCCTTCAAGAACGACAAAGCCTACATTGTAATTGAAATGAATGAAATGGATGAGAGAGTATTCACATGTTTTTAAAATACTTCTTTTTGTATAGAGTAGGCTTGGATAGCGGAAGCAGAGTATTGAATGCCTATAAAGCGTCCTAATTTACCCTTTTTAACAGGTACGGCACCCGATTTGAAGGGTATTATACAAAGTAACGTCGTGGTGAAAATTTCGAATGCTGGCAAACCTCAATTCTACGCTTTCTAAATGGATTTTCCAAAGTTTAAACTCGAATGAATGAATATATACCGCAAAGATCTTATTGACAAAGATATGACGCCGTTATAAATCACCATTCTTATGAATATACGATTCGTACCAGTTAACATTTTCGTAATAGACTTCAAAAAGTTATTCGTTCTAGTATTAGCTAACATAAATAAGTTTGGAATGAAGATTCGAAATACGTCTAATTATCATATCCGCACTTCTTATAGTGTATTTGTGTCGCTTTGTTTAAAGTTTTAATATCTGTAGTTGTTTCTAAAAGTACGTAAAATGAATGATTTTTATTTAAAATAACCGAAAATAAAATTTTTACACCGACGATTTACACATCCGGTTGCGAAACACTTTTTAAGGCTGTTTTATGTAATGAGAGACACAAATATAGGGGTAAAAAATAAAAGTTATGAAAGGGTTTTGCTACAAGTGTTAATTATATTCGTAAGTTTAACGGCCATTAAAATTAGGTCTTTAAAACGATGTAAACTTTTACCACGAAGTTATCATAGATATAACATACCTTAACATTGAGCCTGTTTCACTGGCTGATGCCGAGTTAATATTATTTCAAGTTTCGAAATTTACACGAAGTGTATCCCTTACGAATTGCTAGAATAACTTGGTTAACTATTGGAAAGAAGTTTATTATAGGCCTCCGGATTGAATTACCTACGATACTGACATAGCTTTCTACTAGATTAAATAGTAAACTAAGGCAAAAATAATACCGGAACTAAGTGTATGCAAATGATAGTAAAGTATTTATAAAGTATTGGGATATGTAAAAAATATTATAAACCGCTTAAAAACGTAAACGGTATTATTTAAGATGCTCAAGGGTACTAATACCAAGAAATTAATTTTATAAATGATAGTAAACGTTGTAAACATTTCTTTTAATCCAAGTATCCCAATTCTAACACTCCCTCTCTTTAGCTCTTACCCTAGGGCATACACAGATTTCGTACTATCACTAATAACGATATAAAGCGCGAATGTTGAGGTGAAATAGATTACAAATTTACGTTCCTTACAGACAAGAAATTATATTTGAAAAGTATTAGGAACAAACAAATGCCCGCATGAAACTGGAGTTTTAAATATATCACTACGGTTTGAAGACCTGGTTAAGAAAATGAAAGATAAATTGATTGGCGTACAAAAGATTCATAGGCTTAAAGGCCACGATTTACTTGTGGACTTACCAAATGGCACGAGGTTATTTAGCTCGATAATGATACGAAAGTATAAATAGGAAACGGTAAACAATAACGGCTAAAAATTGTAATTCGAAAAATGATATCAACTAAACCACTTTAACTATAATAAATGCGTACCACTCCCGAAATTTCCGCACATTCTGAATATACCATTACAACCTCCGCCATCTTAACAACACAGCTACTTCGTATAAAAGAAACCGGTACTACGCCCTCGAAAACCTGAAATAAATTTAATAAATAGGAATTTTTTTAAAGCTTTGCTACGAAGTCTTTTATTACCTAAAAGATAACAGTGAGTTAAAATTTAAGTATAAAACTCCGACGTAACAGTATTTATATATCCTAGTATAACCTTTTGAAATAATGAACCAAGAAGAAAATCCTCATATTGATTAAGTAGAGCGGCAACCGTTTTGAAAAGGTTAAATTAACAATTTATGGAAACTGCAAGATGTTTTTCACTCCTTTGGTTTATGTGGTAATGACAAAACCGAAATTTTCTATAAAAAAAATCTGTTTTATAATTAAGGGATATAATAAAGTTAATAAAAGTGATATGATAACCTAATCTTCAATTTTGTAACAGGCGAACCATCGCTTGATTTCAGCGTTTTACGCCTCTTTACGCATTTCATAGAACCCTCGTGTCAAGTTTCGTAATATCATCCAAGTTTATAAGTAATTAGACAAGTATCCTGAACGATGTATTTTCGCCTATATATCTATGGCGTTCCGAAATCATGGTTTGCTCAAAGCGATCCTACAGATCCTCAAACCATTTCGTCAATTCGCTAATGTCAGAGTATACAGGTATAATAATTATTAAAAGTATTATAAAGAGCAGCGTAAAATAGCCAATTCGACCTTTGAACTCAGCTTATTAGTTTTAATATTATGTTTGAAAGAATTTGGGATTTTTTTTTGAAATGTAAATGGACAATACATTGAGATTATGTAATAAGTCGTTTTAAGCATTAAAAAACAACTTTTAAAAGACCGTTTAAAAAGCGAAACCTAAAGTTTATCATTCAGAGAACCGTTTGATCGATTCTAACGGTATAATAGACAGATTTTAAATCTATATTTTAAATCTTTTACAAAACAGGTTATTGAATGAAGTTGCCCTTATCAACCTAACCAATGTTAAAGAAACTAACGAGTCTATATTTTAACGTATTCACGAAATTTAGGTTCTTTCGGTCTTATCACTAAAGGATATATTTTCCCTTCCAATCGCTACACAAAAGTAAACGAATCCAGAAAATGATATATATAAATCATTTAATAAGCATTCTACTTCGTAAATAAATGGTCCAAAACGAGGACTACGTTTATACTGTATAATATAAATATATTCAAACTCTTGGTTTTCAACAATAAATACCTTACGAATATTACCCATTACAATTAATAAATTAGGTTTGAAATTATTATTAGTAACGAAATACTGGTACTGAACGAGCTTCTCCTTTACAAAATCTTTATCTAATAAGATGTAACGAACTATAAACGGATTATTGAAGCGTTTAAACATCGGAAATTTTTAATTTAATTGGAAAATTCGACTTAGGAATTACTATGGTAATACGAGTTTGGGATTTTTTTTCGAATTTTGGTCTAAAAACCCTCCGTTGAGTAATTTATATTAATGTTCTTCCCTTTTACTAATGCTTCGTCCAATTTGTTATTTCTAATGAAGAGCGTTTTATAATTGATATTATAGCTTCACACAAGTTGTGTAAGCGCCGCAATATTAAGTAAATGTGGTGAATTGACGGAAAGTTGAACTTCGCGGATAAAAAAACTAAAATCGTCCCGAATAGGGTATTAGAAGCGCTTATATTTATGAACTTTATTTTGTGAAATATGGTCAAAATGTTAGATAACCTTACTATAGTAACACCTGTTATGCATGATTATTATTATTTCCATTTTAAATTACATATTCATAAAGTTTTTTAAATTTTATTACACTTAGATTTACTAGTAGTGTAGCTTTGAATATATTACCGCTATTAAAATTTACTTTTTACAACAATGTCTATATATCATCACATTTTGTTTTTACCATTTACAACTTTACTAAAACAATTTCACTTTATACCTTTAATAACGATCATTTTCATCACGATTTGTTTGAAAATGAAATGTCATCACGATATAGCTAACTACATTAAAGCCGGATATACCAGTAAACGTAAAAATAAGCAACTAGTTGCTACTAAATGGAGAAGGAGAAAGAGGGTTTTAGTCGTGGTCGTCGAGGTCATCATCGTCATCGTTGTCGTCGTTGTCGTCATCGTTCTCGCCACCATCGTTATTAACGCCACCGCCAATACTACCGTCGACTTTGCCATCGGCGATACCGCTAGAAAAAGGGTACCGGTCTTAAGGTCACATACCTTTGGTTAAAGTACGTGGGGGGTTTTGACTCTCCGGAAGAAGTTGCGCTATAGCTTTGTCGATCGAGCCTACGTAATTTATATATAGACCCGTCTTTTAAGTGGTAATAACAGTTGCTATTTCCTTAAACTGCCTCTTAATGTTATCTCCTCATTAGTATGAACCTATTTTAGGTATTACGAAACGAATTGTTTTTAAGAAATCCCTAAATACGGTGTTAAAATAATAGGTAATCATTAGGTAAAGTTAGGGTTACAAATTCAATGAGGAAGTAATTTATCGGATGATTAGCTAGTACGTAACAAGGCCTCATCTTACGGCCTTAAAACAGGCGAAAATAGGGTGTTTTCGTTGCTAATCCGTTTCAAACGGTAATTAAGAGTGAACTGAACCTCGTTTAAAAGAACATTAATATAATATAAATTACAAGGGAAAAAAGTAATAGAAGCCGCGTTATAATTCAGCAATATTATGTGTACATTAATAGGGGGTGGATAAAGGTTATATGGTCTTTACACTCAATGAAAAATTGTGGTTTATCACTTCAAGAACCCCTCAATCCTCCTCTTAAGAGAAAAGGGGAAAAGAGGAGGAGGAAAAAGGTGGAGGGAAATGAGTGAAAACTTAGGCGGCGACAACGGGAAAACAGAGGTTTAAAGCTAAAATAGACGATATATTATTAATTTTTTCAGGGGTCAGATCAATCTGGCGGGCTTTAGGGGCGACATTCTTTTTAGATTTACTTTCCCGTGTAAAACAGCGTCGTTAATACCTATTTTTGCGGGTTATTTACTAACTAATAGTTGAGACGTAGTATCAATTACAGAAACAATCTACAAAAACGGTTTTAATAGCTAATTAGGATAATGATTTAGGCTTATAAATACCGATTGGGAAAATAGTGACTTCCTATATAAGTATAGGTATGTCGTTAAAGGGCAAAGAGATTGAACTACGTCGATAGCCATATATCTTTATATATGAACTCTGAAACACGCGATACTATTAACTAAGTGAATAAAATTATACTCTTTCAGCCACGAACTAAATTTACGACTAGTACTATTATGAAGCTCCTACACTAACTGCGGTGTTAAATAAATTACACTATAAATATTATCGTCTCTTAAATTGCTACTTGAGACTTTAAACGACTTTTAATACAAATATTTTTCTTACTAACCAACTAATTGCAAGTCGGAAAAACTATACTGTTACTACTAAGTTACGGGTACGGAACGTACTGAAAAGGAAAAGATTACACATATGAATATTGTCATATATCTTTATAATTAGTAAGCGGTCACGCTACAGGATTCACTCTTGGAAAGTGCACGGTAACGTGCCATCTTACAAGATACACTCTTGTAAAGTGCACGATAAGGTATCACGACGCATGGTACATTTTTCTGAAGTATATTATAGGCTGTCACTGCCTAGAAATGACATGGTTAAAGTACATGGTAGAGTGTCAAACTCCAGGTGAAAGCTTTTAAGCTCTCACCTAGGGGAGCGCTCATCAGATGCCTCTTCTCCATTTATCCAATCTTCAACACTACCAATCCTACGATTACTCTTCTCCTACCTTGTACGTTAACATGAGTAGGAAATGGATATTACAAACATTATACGATAGTAAAAAGAATATCCTACTAATAAATCTAACCTTTTGTAAAGCTAATACCAACTAGCGTAATATTTAGGATAGCTTAACCAAATTTTATGTTATAAAAATTACGGGGTATATCTACGTTACGATACCAACAGCTTCATCATTTGACTTCATATTCTGGATTCCGTTCAACGACCAATCATTTTAACGCAAAATTTAATAAAAATGTCAGCGTTCTCATCACAGAGATCTTGATAGAGCTTGGAAATCAAAAATTGTAAATTATGAATATAGTTGCATTGAAAAGTGAAGATGGCTTCAATAATATGCGGTAACTCATTCGTAATTTAGCAACAGTTTTGCTTCTAGAATAAATTTTCTTTTGACATCTATTTATGTCATCTACGATTCAATATATCTATCTAACAAATTGTTGTAATAGTATTACATGGAGTACAGTAGGTCCACTTTACTTATATTAAAGTTGACTATACTTAACTATAAGTTGAGTGTATTGCCTTATGGGAACTTACCGAATTGGGTGTAAGTCGAGTGCAATACGCTACACTTCACTCTAAGGCATGAGCCAAGCAATTAGCTACATAAATTTCAGTGCAGACCGTCTAGCGGTCTGCCAAACCTAGAATAACACATCCACCATCTGACCATGCAATAATTCTGTTACTTCGAAGACCAATCTAATCGACAAAGTTGCAACGTCAATGACCTACCAACGAATGCCTTATTTTAAAAGCTTTATCAAATTTAATTTTCTTTTTTATCTTCTCATAATAAGATTTAATTCAAACTCCCTATTTTAAATGATTTTATTTGACATTCCATTTAGAAACCGCTTGAAACACTATATTCAAAACATTTCTGAATCCCAAGTACTATATCAATTCGGCCTTTAAACCACACAGAAAATTTCAATGTACATCGAAACTAATTTCCATAGCATCCCGTCACACTTTGTACTTTGATAATTAGTGCTTCATTCATAACAAACATGGCAAAACCCAGAGAATAAATGGAATATTTATTGAAAAACACATTGAGTCGTAGGACCATTTCAAAATACTTACACTTTGAAATGAAACATTTTAAAATTGAAGATGAAGTGGAGAGTTGGGACCCTTTCACAACAAACAAATATGTTTTTCATTGGATATTTAACCATTGTAATGGATATATAAAAAAGCTCGACTTGTTGAGTAAGTTTCAGAAAGGATTTACGAATTGAACACGAAAGATAAAACATATAGTAAAGGGCATATTTTGAAGGGCAATATGAAAGTAATTACGGAATGAAGGTATCAATACAACCGTTGAAAATAACCGCCGTATCACAAATTTCTTACCGGAAAAAACTTAGATTGTTGAAATACTAACATGAACCGACAATAAAGTAATCAACTTGAAATTCATGAAACGAAACTGGTTGAAAAAGCGTAAAACCCGCCTTTTAGAAATAACGGATCAAAAACGACAAAACAGATTTCAAAATACAGGGAGTAAGACGCTTAGCAAAACTAAATTCATGCCGCGAAAAGTAGACGAAGCTTAAGATATCGATAAGAGATAATAAAAGGCCAAAAAGACTATTTCATACTCGGGTTGTATAAAAACCCTCGCCAAAACGAACTTTTTTAAAAAGGGACAGATAATACCACTTCCCAGATATAATTACCAACCTACTCGACCGTTACAAAAGCCACCCGGATAAGGAAAACAGCCCCCCCGTAAATGTGATAAGCGGCGCAAAACCAGAATACGAGCCTTAGAGACTAATGCCAAACACCTACCACCTATACCTTGAGCTTTTACCAAATTATTTTCCTACTAACAAAAGTAACGCAAAACTTTGTCAAGGTGCAAAATACGGACGATAATTATAATGAAGAACCATACTACGTACTCCATAACCGAATCCGTGTAATACTAAATACTTGTAAAAGTCTGGATATTAAAGAGTTACAATTTCATATACTCTTACCCGGTATATCAACTAGCCAAGTTAAAAAGCAGTATATTTACCATTTAATGTAAGCGTATAACTTTTCATAATGATAAAATCGTGTAAAAAACAAATTTGTTAAAGAAATAAATTAAGAGATTTACGATAATGATTGGACGTATATTACTGGGGACTTCGAAAAAAAATAACGTAAAAACGATAAGAAAACGATAGAAATGGTTGTTTCCGCCTTATTAGCGAAGTTTCTAAAATTCTAGGTGATTCTTCAATCAGAATTCAAGCGGGATAAATTATTTTGCCAAGAAAATAGAAAAACATATCGAAAAAATCCAAACTAAAACTCTAAGTAATTTGAACCGGAAAAAAAACTTAAAGGCTTTTTGTACAAGCCTTAGAACTTAGTTGAAAATCTCGATACATCGATAAGTAAACCTAGAATTACTATTTATAGCCGATGAAATTTAATTGAAAAGTTAAACGACAGAAGCAAAATTCGCTAAAATAATATTCAACGTCCTAAACCGACAATTTAAAGTACAATAGATATAAAGTAAGCGCCTTAAATACGGTTTCCAGAACGAAAGGCACTAAGGAGAAAGCCTAAAAAACAACGATACAATCGCTATGAACTTGAACGACCTTAAAGCTAAATACGAAACTTACTACGTACGTAATAATACCTATAAAGAAACATACGAGACCCTATAGGTTTTTATAAATTCTATATTATATAGGGAAAAGTCGGCTATTAATCGACCAATTATCCAATATCCAAATAAATTCTGACTAAACGCTGAATTTTGGGCCAATTATCCACCTCAAGACCAAACGAAATCTCATTGTAAAACGTACGTAGCCAATTACAAAGGAATAAAGAATAAATTGAAATGCTACCCCTAAAAGAATACCTTTAAAAAGGAAAATTCTAAATAAGATGAAACCAACTTAATCATACAAGATAAGAAAACCGACTGGCCAAATTTTAAAGACTTACAAGATACTATATTCCTACATAACCTAGGCCAAATTTACGAAAACACAATATTAAACGCCCATATAGAGTTGTAATTTAGGCATTTCAATAAGTGCGGCAACTGATTTCAAGGAATTATACCAAATACCAATGTAATTAAATTTTAGACCGCCGATAAACGTGAATTCGACGTGTTCGCGGCGAAATTTCCGAAATTTTCACTTAACCGGTTGGGAAAAAACCGGAAAGTTATATTCGCTAAAGGAAAGGCGTTTTTATTTAACACCATTATTGTACATATGGAATTAAAAGCCAGGAAGTCTTAAGAGGTAAATTTTTAAAATCAAAATTTTACGACTATTAATTGATATGAATAAATACGAAATTAACGTTGAAAATATATGTACGCAACTTATCCGCGACTCTGATTACAAATCTTTACAGTTTCGCTTTAATTTTAGCCACCTGAGGGTCTTGCCCAAACCGTCTATAATGACAACCGTTCATTCAACATAACTAAAACCACGGATATTTTACCTTCGGCTTAAATACCAAACTATCAAACACCTTTTCCAGCTACTCCATAAAATAGGGCATGAAAATATGGAGGAAGAAAACGTTCAAGCTCATTGAGAAGTATTGTCATGAGAACCAATTACACTAGTAAGGCCTACAACGACTAAAAATTTTACCTACAAGGTCTTTGTAAATATAATATACTGTAATGGCCAACTAATACTACATGCGATCGATGTAGTGATATTATTTGAGGCAGCGAATTTAATATAAAGTATTTTCGTTATGAATAATTAGCATACACCAATGAACTATGAGTCGAATGACTACTTACGGGAGTAATATAACCTTCAACTAGACCTAATAACGTACTAAAGCTAGAATTACCGGTAGTATATACAGCAAAATACTGGTAAACATACTTTAAGGTATTATAAAGTGTAAGCGATACTATGTACAGTTGGCAAAAACATATATTGTATTATTCAATAAATGAAAAATTTTAAGTTTTATGGAATGAATTCTCCCAATGGCGGTTAATTCCGTAAATAATATATCCGGCACGTATTTTCTGAGTTAAATACTCCTTGTTTTCGGTATTCACTCTGAAATCTATATAAATTCAATAACATCACTAGTAACGACACAAAAAGAAAATGCTATGGGGATAGGTATGACAGCATTAACTTCCCTACATACTAAGAATAATGTTTCGAAAGCATTAGACACAAAAAATAGGCCGCGTAAAACTGGCGGTTTGATTATACCATTGTGGTTTAAAGTTTTGGTTTAAAATTAATGAATAAATGGATTAGCCTTTGGAAAGAAATTGGTTTATAGTCTTCGTAGTATTCATATACCTATTAAATAAAACGAGGTTCTTTGGCTAAACGATGGTACGTAAATAAAAAGAGGAAAAGATAGAAAACAGTGGTACGAAAACGTAATACAAGAAGTAACACCAATGAACCCACTTTTACAACGACGAATACAAACCGCCCCCAAAGCCCATACACCTATCGAATACCACGTTAAAATATTTACCACAACACGAAACCGATTTCCCGATACTGAAAAAAATCAATACCGCGTTGCCGAGGTCATTTTCTTGGCTCGAAAAATGAAAGACGCTCCAAAGCCTTTGTCGCCGGCTTTTTCATCACTTATAAGAAAACGACGGACCGCGAGCTTAGTGTGACGTTTCGTCGAAAAGGAATTATCATGTCCTCAGGTACCCCGTACAAACAATGAACATGAGATCAAATTACGGATTTGATCGAATAAGGCGTTTTTCACTTTAAAAAGTTGAATTCAATGGTTTACGATGCCTATAGAATATTCCCCATAAGTTTGATTTACGACTAAGAAAACAACATATATAAAACCTATAAAAAGATTCACCTTATAATAAAAGAGTGAAATAACGCCGGTAAAAATATATTATAACTTAATCACTCACTTTGTAAAGAGTCAGCTATTACTTAATTTTAATTTTGTCGCCCCACTACATACGCCCTATGAACTTTGTATCTTACTTCGTAATATTACACACGAGTACACGTAATTAGACGAACGGCTTAATTTCTCAATTTTCGCCCACATACTCGCAAAGCTCTGAAAACATTAATTAACCGAAACGATTTTTCGTATCCTACAACAGCTTCATGATCTTGCTAAAGCTAGAGTTGACTATTATAATACCTATGAAATGAATCATAGAAAGCAGCTCTAAACAGCCAGCTCGACTTTTGACATATACTTTTTGGTTTTAACACTATATTTTAAGAAGTTTATGTTTTCTGATTTATCAAAGGACAATATATGAACGTTATATAATATATTACCATCCGCTTCGAAGAAAATGCTTGTAATGATCGGACTTGAAGCTAAACACAAAGCTTCCCTTGCGAAGAACTACGTAATCAATTCAAATCCCGTAACAATCACATCTTGAAACGATATTCTAAACCTTATTTAAAAGTGGTAATTGGATGAAGTTATTTTTATGAATCTAAATAGTATTTAACGAGGCAACAAATACAAGTATTAATGTATACGTAAAGCCTAGGTCATATAAATGAAATATCCAAAAGCCACGTTTATCATTTTAATTACTACACAATGCTAAACCAACCTTTCAAATAACATATACAAGGCGGTTAACAAGCGACCAGTATGACAGATAAGTAATTTGAAACGCGGATTACGATTTATGCCTCTTGATATATGTATTATAAAACTCTTTATTTTTTTAATAAATACTTCGTCAATAATATTGATTATAACTCGTAAATCATTTTTTTTTTCAAAAACGAAATATCGACTCGAAATGAATTTAACCTTCATTAAATCATTCATTATTAAAGTTTCATTAAGTGTTAGCGAATTAGTCGAAACGTTTGAGCCTTGAAAATCCACGATATAATTAAAGAATTTGACTCCGAAATTTCTATGGTAAGAACAGTCCGGATAATTATTCCAAACTTCGGTTTGATAACCTACCATTAAGTGAATCAAATTAAGTTTTCCCCATTTACCAAGGACTTATTAAGCTTGGTACCACGAACTTAATGCGTCTTATAATCGATATTATGGCCTTACGAAAATGATAAGAGCGTCCCAAAATTAAAGAAACGAAGTAAATAAACAACAAGCCAAACTTAATACATAAAAAAACTAAGGGCGCCCCGATATATAGTATTTTAAACGTTTGTATTAACGAACACTTTATTTGTTGGCGGTATTAGGAAGGTTTTATGAACTCAACCCAGTCATGTAATTTGCATTACTTTTGACATTTTTTCTCGGCTTGAATCTATTATTTAAATCGCTTCTAATATATTACCACACTCCATTTTTACTATTTACGACGCTTTAAATATATTATTTCTATATATTTTCATTATTTACACAGTCTTAAATATATTATCACTTTTTATAAAAACTTTTCAACCTTTTACGTTCGAAATATGTCACTTATATTATGGTTTTGAAAAAAAAATTGTATCATTGTGTAACAGACTATACTCAGGCCGAGTATACCGGCGAGGAACTTAAAATAGGCAGCTTATCACTGCCGAAGCGGGAAGATGAGGGCGGCTTCGCATTGTGGTCCTTATTATCCTTCTCCTCGCCATCCTAGCCTCCGCCGTTGCTATTGGCACCAACTTTATCGTCGCTATTAACTCCGTCATCGGCGCCACAGGAACATTGTCCACGCTCCTTAGGTTGTGTACCCTTAGGTAAAGACGCGGGTTTTTTTTTAACCTTTTTCACGGGAATGTTCGATTACGTCCTTGAATTCGCCTATGCAGTACATACGTAGTCCCCGCTTTGAGGCTCAAATGATGGTTGTCATCACTTAAGGCTGTCGGTCAACGCTTATTACCAATTAGCAGCGGATTATTTTCATTATTTACAAAAGTGGTTGTTTTCTAGATACGTTACGAATGGAGTATTGGTATAGTGGTAAAATATAATTCGCTGTAGGTAGGCTTTTATTGTTCCATCGTAGTCAATTCGAATTACTGTGGTCGAAGTAACAGGTGTTGCGTAGATATTTTTGATTGATGTGCGTAAGTTCTAAGTTTGGAAGACCGCTAGCCGGTCTGCTCACTAATTTATATGGCCAAACGCTTTGGAATATGCCTCATTTTGAAGTGAACACCTACTGCAGTGCACTTGCAGTGCAGTGTATTTAAATCCCACAAACTACAGTCAATTTGCAATGCGTACAACCAACTTTACTACAGCAAATTGAACTTAAATATACTACATTTGACTGCTATTTCAATACTGGCAGCTTTTTGTCTTGTGCCTATACACCAGTGTAGCTTACTATAAATTGGTGGTATCCTCTGAAATCCCTCCTCAATTCATACGCAAACAACAAGCCAGACCCCTGTTAATTCCGATCAATTTTTACTGAAATTGACCTTTATTATGGCTCTTCATGGCCCTTTTATTCCACCTCTCCGAGGCCTTCGTTCCTCAAATCCCATGTACAGATCTTTCGCCACAAACCTGCGTAAATCAGGTACGTTACCACTTACGTACCTTTTATTAGTAGTTTAAACTACTGCTATTACTACCATTGCTCTGGAGATCTTTCAGTTTGCTATGACTTCCCTGTTCCTCCATGTTACGTACCGAGAAGTCCACGTATCTCTCGATTTTTATAGTTAGCATATTGAGGTCTATAAACCTTTTCAGGGCGTTATTAGGGGTGGCTTTAGTTATAGTATCGGTAGGATTATTTTTGTCGTTGATTCATAGAAACTTATCGATTTTCCAGGCTTCGTATGCTTCCCCTAACACTATTTCGTTGATCATCAGGCGTTTTTCATTAGTCGTGTTTAGTTTTAATAGGCATTCATAAAAGCTCCAGAAGTCGGTAAACATTACTATAAGTATCGGTAATAATCCCAGTTGTTTAGTAATAATCCTTAATATGTCGTTACTAATCATTCTGATATCAAATCCTACTATTATACCATAAACTTCTTAAGCCAATACACTCAGGGTTACAAGCTTGTACTAAACGAATATCCAGTACATAAGGTTTCCGGTAATCATAAATTTCCCTTTAAAACTATCCTTATTAACAAAAATTATTAGGAAACTGATTTACGATGCAAGGTTAGTATTATTAGCAAATAACCCGTCTGTAAAGATCATTAGCTTCGCTTATATCAAATCTGAAAATACCATATTCATTCAGCTTTCTATGTAATCCTTTTGCTACTAAATCTTTTTATTTAACTTGTTAAATTCTTCCTTTTAGGGTCTTATACCTGTGTCGTAATGAAAAGGTCGTATGATACTTCCGGTTAACATAACGAAGGGATATAAGCAGCATGGGCCCTCCAATCCAAAAATCTCTATAATCTTTCCTCGTTGGTCTTATTGATAATCGGCAGGCTCGTGGCTTGCTATTTTTAAAGTAGGTTGATATAAGTGCCGTTTCCAGCCTTAACACTATGGATACGGATTAAATATTTATTAAAGTCAAATTATATACCTTCGGCTAATGTTTTAACTAGCTTACACTTCCAAAAGCCTGAGTCTTCGATAACACTCTATTCAGCCATCAAAAACACAAAATCGCCAAGGAAAAATAGTATCGTAAATTTGTATACCTACGATACAAAAGTCTTTATCTTTTATAATTAATAGGTACGGGTTAAAGGTTAAAGTCTTTATACTGTGACTACTTCAAAAATACACTTAGTACGTTAAAAACCAATTAACGCCTACCTTAACCAATCCGTACAAAGGCGAAATACATCGTGTAACCGCGCTGGCCAGAAACTTATCCCTTAGTTCTTTTGATAACTCTCATAGTATAAACCGTCAAAAAATTGTGGATAAACTATATATACATTTACGTAATGTCCCAGCCATTAAATGTAAATGATACCTGTACGCCAGAAATTAAACTAGCCGTAATAACAATGATCAAACGTTAGATAATTTTCTAAATTATAAACTATTAAGTAAGGATTCAGTTTATTTCTTTACACCTATATTCTTCAATGATTAACCGTGATTTTTCGTACAGCCGGTTCATAATATTATCTTTAACCTCGCAGACTATACTCGACTTCAAGATAATAATTTCTTGACTTTTAAATTAAGTTAACAGTACAAACTATATAACTACGTGTAATAAAAAACCTTCAATTTCCACTTCGTAACTTTCCTTAAAGAGCTGCTCAATACATTCATAATGCTTTCGACACGTAGCTTAAAAGCAAGTTTTCGTTCAAGCTTCCCTTTAAATGATCTACGCCATTGTATATACCCTATCAGGCCTATAATCCGTATCGTTGTCCTCCACTTCAATATATATCCTTTTAGGTAATTGTCTACGCTGTCGACATTCCATTAGCTTATCAACAATTGGTTCGAAAAAGTTATATTAGCTGATTAGCTCGGCTTGGAGGTCATCGAAATCAGGATCTTCATCAGACTTCAAAGACCCAATGGGTTTTCAGTATAACTTAACCTATATTACTCGTTAAATCATGGGGCTATTAGCAGTTTGAACTACTACGTTAAATTTAGTAATACTTAAGATCTTATACAGTCCATTCCATTTTCCTAACTTGCGTTGCATAAAGCCTTTACTTTAAAGGAGGAGTAAAAGAACATTTATTATTAAAAAGTTCGATCATCATATTAAAGGCATCATTAACTTGGCGGCGTACTGATTCATTCCTTAGTTCCTTTAATGCTTTTCCATATGCTATAACACGTTTTTAGGTACTCAACGAGGGTAAAGTCTTAGTCATCATACGTAGGTAAGCCCAAAAAACCAGCAAAGTTGGTATAAATCCATTAAGGCCAACAGTATCGTTAAGACCTTTCACTACTATTTAAAGCCGTGCCTTTTAGCTTGGAAAGCTTTCGATTTCCAGTATAATGATATCGTAGGCTTTTAGTAAAAAGGAATATACCTTTTCATCTTTGCTAATACCCTACTAAACTTCCACTAAAACCTATTTAAATTAAATCCCAATTAAGTTGACATTAGTTTATAACTCCATCATAGTAAAATTGATACCGGTAGCGTAAACTAACACGTCTAATGAGCTAAGGTACGTATCAATCCACAAAATAAGTAGTAATTCCCCTATTTACTTCACCAAAATAATTTTAAGAAATTATGTGCCGTATGAATCCTTGGCGAAATTTATAACATATAATACTAAATTACTGTCCAGGTAAAACAAGTCATTGAAAGCTTCTGAGATAAGGTTTTAGTCTTCCTTTAACGTAACCTTCAACCTTTAAAGGGTTTGGGAATGTATTTAATAGTAGTATCAAAAGCACTTAATTACCTCTAATACTAATAAGTCCTCATTTTCATAGCTAATTACCTTTAAGACTTTGTAAAGCCTATTAGTTACCGAGTAGTTAGATTTACAATATAGTTAACAAAGTCACGCCTCTGTTAGGTTCAATACCACTACCTTTGCCTTTAAGGACAAAACAACAAATGCCCCCACTTAAAACTAAGTGCAAAACTCTCACCGACTTTAACTTATATAAATTAGTTAATATAAACATTAACGTTGACGCTCAAATCGTTTTTATCTTTTAGGTAAAGTGAAAAGGGGTTAAGGGATTACGAAACATAAAAAATAATAGAGCTAATAATAAGATCAACCGTCGTCGATCCTAATAAAAATAACATTTTTACAAGGTCGAAGCCAATCTTAACCTTACCAATATCCGCGCAAATAAGTTCCGTAACAATATTAGTATTCTTTCGTAACGTGATGTATTATGAAACGGCCTCCATTAAGTACCGTTCTGCTCCCATATCCAGCATAATCCCCTGAAAGACCTACTCCGCAAAACGGTTTCGAAAAATAAAAAGGTATATAAGACCAGAGTCTTCATCTTCGTAATAATGATAAAGTTCTTTACTAGTAAGGCGATACAAAAAGGCGTAATCGGCTAGTTATTACGTTTTTTCCGGGCCATTACCAGTGTCAGTATCTTCGTACCAGCCGATAACATTTAGCTTATTTTCCTTCTTTTTGTTTTCACTTCCTTTAAACTGTATAACTTACCTCCTACAATCCTAATTAAAAGTAATGGGAAACTAATTATACTATACAACATACTTTTCTTTACGATTGACAGTAATATAGTAAGTTAACCAACAGCTTTATTTACCATAAATCCAATATTCTTAACGCCTAATATAAACTTTCTTAGCCTTTTAAGAAACTTTAACGAAAAGGAATACCATTCTTTATAAGTAAAGGTCCAAACTTTCTGTTAACCATACTAGTCGAGCCTTCTATACCATCGATTAATATAATACAAATTAGGAAGATTTTCTGCTTCATCATTAAATTCCGGAGCTTAAGGGTATATACTAGTTGAGTCAGAGACTCGAACAATCACAGTCGTTAAAGGAGAACGTAATTGGCCAAAAACCCCTTCACAAGTGGCATCAAGGTATCGAAGAGCGTATTCGAACTCATTATAGCCCGTAACTTCTTACCGTACCTGAAGTCATAATTTGACCTCGCTAACTCCTTCGTTCCCTATTACTTGTTAATAAAGTATTAGTCTGTAAAATATCTAATTAAGGAAATACATCTTTTTTTCTGACTTTTTCTTATAATCCAACATATAAGACCACTTAATAATGTTCCAGTTGGTATAATACTGAGCGAAATTAAGATTGTGCTCAGAGTGATCATTTAGGCTATCGTAGATTTCGCGAAAAGAGGAGCAATTTGTCAGGTAACAAAGGTAGTAATCCTCGGCTTGGCCGGTAAAAATGCTAGGAAATAGCGAGTGAAACCTGGTAATTTAACTCTTATTTAGCGGCAAATGTCAAATAATAGGCGTAAATTAACGTCGAAGAGGTTATATGGCTTACCTTTACACTTCTCCTTTCCTCCCCAAATCTTAACGAATGTAGTAATCGCCGTACAGTCTATCTCCTCCATAGGAACGCGTTAAAGGGAAAGGGTAATATACTGGTCGTAAAAGCCTTTTAAATCTCTTGACCAGGGAAAAGACTAGGATTTTTACTGGGACTAATAGGCAGGATAATTACTTTCAGCTGAATTTAAATTGAAAAAAACAATAGTTTTACCTACAATAGGCTCGCGTATAAAGCCGGTCTTTCCTTAATTTAACGAATAAAACTGGACGTGTTAAAAAGCTTAGGGGAAATAGGCTTGGGGGTTTCCGTCGCAGAGGACTTGACGATAATCCTTTTAGTATTAAGGGGTCCGTCTAGGTTCCTGCTCAATTAATTAGTAGATCTAAGTGTTTGTAAAATATAGGTCCACTAATTCCTTAGTTCTACTCGTTTAAACTTAGTAATATCCTTACGAACGTTTGTGTAGGCGTTAAAAGTTACAATCGCCAACAATCTCTTTACCATTAACTAAGGTCCATTAACGGCCTTCATTCGTAGCGCACTCGTAAAATAAGGTGGCCCAAATTGCCTTCCTTCCCTTTCTTCGCAAATAATTTAACTCTTCGAGTAAACAGTTCGATTTTTAGTCTTATCTTTACTTACCTTTCCGCCTTTTTCCACATGTTAAAACTCCAGTCGTAAAACAATTTTTTAAATCCATTGATAGTCATAAGTCTACAGCTAATTTCAGTGGTATTTATATAGGGAATAAAGTAACCGATTACGTTTGTTAGGTGCTCTAGAGGAAAGTCTTTAGTAGCTTCGGTAAATCAGATCTCGTCATCGTAATGCTTTTGGAAAATGTTGCCGAGGTCCTTAATTAACTTCTTTCGTTCGAGGTCGGTAATAACTTTAAAGCGTATTCTTATAGTATACATCTTTACTTTTCGGTTTGAGTAAGTCGTGTGGAACTTATATAGCAAGAGACTTGGTGATCTTTGACCTCAAGACTTAGCGATTCAGAGGCGTATAGACTTGAAATTTCAACGTGGATTTGCGCGACGTGGCTTTCTCAGCGCATTTGAGGTTTTCAATAAAAGCAGCGAACCTAAAGATGAAAATAGCGTAAGGAAAGTAAAAAAATTAAAGTAAGTGCAAAGGTTTAATGTAAAGGATAAAGTTAAAGGTTGTTGTTGGTAGTAGAAATTATTTATAGTAGTGACTTAGTCGTTTTTCTTATAATTCTCTGTAGTAGTACTTGTAGTAGTACCAGCTTAGCCGTTTATTAACTTGTCGATTTGGTGATATTTAAGACTTTTAAGCGGTCAATCCCAACGCTTCTTCAAGAAAGCCCAATAAAAATTGCTGGGTAATTTTGAATAGCGATACCATCGCTTACTTATAAACTACCGCGAATGACTACACAGCCTATAAGTCTTCCCTATATGTTGCCGCGAACAACTAATAAGTGTATAAGTACCCTTCGCAAAAACCTATCCTTTACCTTGCATAAAAGAACAAAGCGTAACCGAATAGCAACTCTTTCTTCTACTTAGCCAATCTGTGCTTAATATAATAAGCACTGATCAGTGTTGGTCGGTCTTTGTCGTTACAACTTAGTCGATTCGATTCACTGTGGTCGAAGTAACTGGTATTGAGTTGATATTATTGATTGATGTGCGTAAGTTCTAAGTTTGGCAGACCGCTAGCTGGTCTGCATACTAATTTTTATAGCCAAACGCTTTGGCCAGTTCCCCACTTTAAAGTGCGTACTTACTGTACTTTTCTTGTAGTGTAGTGTATTCAAATCCCACAAATTACAGTCAATTTGCAGTACGTACAATCAAATTTACTACCGTAAGGTTGATTTGACTGTACTGCATTTGACTGCTGTTCCACCATTCGCGGATAAAATTTGGGGGTTAAAAAAACGTACTGTGGAAGAGATGAGCGCGTAACAAGGCTTCGGTTTACGGCCTTAAAATTATAGAAACGGAAACATATTCGTTATTACTCTGTTCATTACGATAGCAATGGGCAGACCGACTCCCGGTTTAATAATAATCGTCAATAGATTTTTCGCGTCCGCGGATGCGACACACGGAAAGTAAGGCATATCTATTGGAGTCCCGGGGCAATGGATGTGAATATGCCGCTTTAACGCTTTATGCGCCAAAAAGATCTCCCGACGCACCATAACGATCTGCAAGTCGAAGAAATATGTTACTTCAACTGCCTCCAACTCGTTAACAAAGATATTAAAATGTCATAAGCTTTGGGGGAAATGAGTAATATGAACCGCGTTATAAATCGATCTAACTATGCTTCAAGCGGCGAGAGAGGATAGTCGCTACGGGTAAGGAGGTTTTTACCCGTCGCGAAAGGGTAAAATTAATAACCTTGGGAACACTCCGCTCCTTCCCCTATACGGTAGGGAGAGAACAGGAGCGGGAGAAAAGGGGAAAGGGTGTAGCAGCGTTGGCGGCGGCGGCCGAGGTGGCGACCGGGGGGTGGAACCGAAAATAAAGGCAAAGATTAAGGATATATTATACAAAGAAGCTGGGCTGGTTAGATGGCTTACGGTGGCGCAGCGGTCGGTAACGGCGGCCGCCTCCTTCTTTTTACCCAAACACGCTGAACTGTGCCTTACTCTCCTAATTTTACCAGTCATTCAATTTAGTGTACGGTTTAAATATGAAATTATTTAAGTAACTTTCTCCTATAAATGGTAAGAGTAATTAAAACGACAGTATTCTTTGTTTATATATACTAAATATCAAATTAAATATTTAATTTACAAAGAAGGCGTGTTATTAAGAGAGAAAGAAAAACGTTTTACCAAAACCGAAACGAGATGTCTTTTTTTATTACCCCCAAAACATGATACAATAACAATCACCTTATTCCCCTACATATTGGTAATTACAAATTTACAGGGATTCATAATTGTTCTGCTATGAATTCATATATCATCGCTAAATTATCAAAACCAAATAGGACTTTATTACAATTACTACTACAGTTAAAACTATTCATTCAATCCTTAATAGTTTCTATACCAAAACTACTATTACTATCAAAACCATTAATTGAAACGTAAGCTGCATTATGACAAGCTGTTCTTGCTTACTTATAAATATTATCCATATTACAAACTAAACGGTCCCTATTGAATTACGTATTCGGGACGTGTTAGGTCAAGAAAAAAATAGCCTATGTATATATTATTATACATTATAATAGTTAGTAAACGGATACGTTGCGAATTAATCATTAACCAATTACATGGTAATGTATAATCTCTAAGGTGTATTCCTATAGAGTGTATAATGACATATCACTTACTAAAATGTGTATTAAAGAAGTGAACGGTAGAATGTCACTACCTAGAAAGAAAATTAGCCAAATGTATAGTAAAGTACCACTGCCCGGGTGAAAGCTTGTAAGCTTTCATCAAAGGTATACACTCTCCGAGTACCTCTTCTCCCTTTTATCTTACTATCTATCTTCAATATACACAAACAATCTTTACGATACCTTTTTACTCTCTACGCTCATGTGAGTAGGTAAAAGCCTTACCAACACACACATTATGAGTACGATTGTACCCTACTATTTCACTGACTTCAATTCAAAGATTTTCTCAATACAGAGATCAAAATATCTACTTTTCTCGCACCATTTGATTCCTTTGAAGATACTTTAGCTTTAGCATCCTCCAAATAACTTGAATCACTTTCTCCTTCATCAGGTGCGTTTTTACGGAAGTACGAATGATGATGGTCCTTCCTAACAAACGAATGCTATCATTTCCGGCCCCTCATGTCCCTCAGATCCCTAGATTCTACCTGAATCTATATCCTTTCGCTTTTTCAGATCTAGATCAACCCCTGCCTCTGTTGCCTTTTGAGATGTAGACCTTGAATCCTTGATAAGGAAAAGGTGAAAGGTTAGTCACGATACCCGTAGTGCTAGAGATAAACAGAAACTTCAAGCCTTTGATGCTGTTGATTTGGCTAATAAGAAAGAAAACGTTAGACCAGTCAATTCTTGAGAATACCCTAATAAGGAAAAACTCAGCTTATCTAGAGATTGATATAATTGGTTGTTAACTGCACTTCCAAAACGCCTGAAAATAATTTCTTCAACACCTTAAATACGGAATGCGGAATGAAAAACATGGAATCAATAGGCACTATATCGAATTAAGAATCAAATTTCACTTTTTGAACTTGAAAGATAGAATACTATTGCTAAACTCTAAATTACAGTCGTTGAAAAACTTGGAACGGTTGAAGTTTACGAATAAAGACTTATAGCTAATAACGAAAAAGACGGTTATTGCTAGCGATAACTACTTTGAAGTATTGAAAGAAATCTTAAGATAAAAATAAATATAGTTGTCGCGAGAACGAACTCTATTTTTTCTTAACTCTTTTCTATTCCTTTTAGTTAAAGACTTCGAAAAACATGCATATACGAATTCGGGACCATGGAATAATGACTTCTCTTATTACTGTTTACCTTGAAATAATTATCTTTAGCATTAAAGCCACGTGTAAAACTATCTTCAAACCAATTTTCATATATTAAGGTACTTGACCGATTAATCATTCAAACTCTTTGGAAAAAATCGTGTTTTTCGCTCTTTACACTCCTTTCACTCAAGTTTCTTTGTATCAACTTTTTGAAACATAAAGAAAAGCCTCATAAAATTAAGTTATTAAGCTGGGAATGTTAAATATTCTTTTTAGTTTTAAACACATTCTAATTCTGAATTCTCAGTCTTGAGAATCCGGATACAAAGTGAAATATTGAAATACTTCAACAAAATATTTCGTAAACGTGAATCAGACATTCACGAAAAGAGTAGTATCTAAAAAAGAAAAAAAAAAAAAAAAACCCCGAATTCTACTCTCCAAGGAAAACAGAAAAATAGCCTATGAACCGAAACCGACGAATCAGTCTTTTAAACAAGAGTTATATAGCTTAATCTCATAAAGTTTATATAGCTAAAGATTATCAGGATTTACATTTTAATTTATAGCTTTCATTTTCCTAAAACAAAAACATCAACAAATTCGTTAGTCAAAAGGAAGAAAAAGCGGACAAAATTACTATTGATAACGGTAAAATTACCACCGCTTGAAATAACACTAAATTTTTATAATATTATCACCTACCTTATTACATATTTAATTGAATAGGTCTACCTTATAAAAACCGATGAAATAAAGTTTCATCCAATTAAAAACCATTTCTTACACGTGTATTCCCGCTTTAAAGTATCCATATTTAACGTTAAAATATACACTCTTAATGCTAAGTTTTCCATTTTTTACATTAGTCCATCAAAAAGACTATTTAAAGCCAAATAGATTGCGGGTGATAACTCCTTACAGGGCTTATCTATAATGTTGCGTCATTAAATATTGAATTTAAATCTTGTTAGTTTCTTTTTTTTCATCCGCAACACTACATTATATTGCGATTAACTTACTTGAATACCCAGCTATTGAATGATTTATTCTGGGTTACGTTACTTTCTTTTTCTTGAAGAACAATGGTTTGTTCATCTGGAAATGAAAGGGAAACACCACTCCGGATTACGAACATGTGGACATCAAATTGAACATATGCGATAAATGTTAGTAAAATATTAGTTAAATTTGATTAACGTTATAGTACTTTGACACTTTACATTTTGATTTGATACTGAGTTTATTATATACTTCATAAGCTATTTTAAACCGTACCGCTTGGGAATCAGGTTTAGAGAGTTATCTTTGATTCATTCACTGATTGTGAAAACAATTGTTACTATTACTAGCAACTGCACTATCATTTAAGCTACGTATCAGCTCCATGACTACTTTACCACCACTATTCCCAAAGTATTTCTGTAATTCTCTTTAACATATTGATTTTTTATACTAGAATAAATTCAGTATAAAATTCACTCCAGTTGTTTGACGGCCCCAAAATAAACCCAGAAGAAGAACGTTTCGACCTTATCTACACTCATTATAAACTTTCTAAAAACATCAGATAACATCCAAACTTACAGTACTAAATTTTAAAAAGATAAGGGTCTATCTAATCTCTTAATATCTTTATAACAACAACTGCTAGCCTAAAGATCGAATGTTATGACCTAATGACTACTGAGGTTAAATATGGATTTAGGGTATATAATATAGATATCATCCCCCTTAATAAGGGACAAAAAGCCGTGTTTTGTATGCTAAACGAAAGAAGTAAACGCTATAAGAATACTATTAGCTTTTTGATACTCCATGGAGGCAACAACCTTGTTTACTATTTACTTATAATTATTTTAAAAGATTGTGTATTTACTTCAAAGTTGTTTTAGTCATACACCCCTGAGAAGGACGCAATTTTTGAATGCTCCAACAAAGTAATATTGGAAATGTTGTGGATCTGGACCGTTGCCACAAAAATACCTAATCACTTATAGCTCTAAGTATTCCCAACAGCTATTTTCATGGCTAAATTAACTGTTGATAATTAGAAAAGGATTCAGCCCACTTATAAATATAATGGTTTTTCATCTAAAGTCGAGGTACGAAAGAATTATAAATCCAACGTTAAGTTGGCTTTCACTCTCAGCTTTGCTGTCATCATTCATATTCTTCAAGTAACAAGAGTCATGGATTGAAAGACGAATTTAACAGTAAAAAAGGAAATCCTTTATTTATAGCAGTTTTCTGCTTCAACAAAGCCCTATCATATCTTTATAGTTTACCTGCCAAACTGGGCATAAAATATTGATGAGGAGGATCATTAGTACTGCTGTCTTCAATATATTCAAAATAAACTTGGTAATACGCCGTAATATTACAGTTATATGGTAAAAACCATGCTATAGTGGTTTATATGCCTTGTGTCACTACATCATCCATTACAAACTCCAAGTTTAAAAAGAGAAAACGCTAAATAGCCAAAGAAAAACCAATATGTAGGTTGCCTCCAAATTCACCAGCAAATGATATTATTGATAAAATCCAATGTTTCATTTCACTTGATAAATGAAGGAAATAACTGAATATAAAGGAACCTATAGAGGACCTGGATACGGAACACTGAAAGAAGGCTATCCATAATGAAATGCGGATTTTGCTATTTCTCAAGGTCTTCAAAGATTTTGAAAGGGATAAAAGTCTCCATAGCCTAACCTTAAGAGATTTTACTAAGGTTAAGACGGATATTAATATTCGGATAGAGAGGTATAAGGTTGGGATCGCTATACGAGTATTTAATCAATGGTATGGTGTTAATTACACTAAAACGTTTACCGCTACAACAAAGTCCTACACGTAAAGTATTCAAGTCACTTTATTTGCTTTTTACAACTATAATATTAACCAAATAAACAACTATTCAGCTTTTTTCAACAGAAATTTTAAAAAATTTGTGTAAATAAACATCCTATACACTACCAAAACCTTTTCTTAAAACATTACAAGGAGAATAACATGGGTTTTAACCTTGCAGTTAACGAAATCATCCAGCTCCTTAACTCTTTATACAGGCTCAAATATTACATGAAATAATGGTTAAAGGGTAAAAATTATCTTAAATGCTGACAAATTCAAAAGAATCAATTTAAACAATATAATATACATCAAATATCGCTAGCAGCTTATCATTCATACTGACGCTAACGACTCCCTTATTATAGGTTCTTTTCTAGAGACTCTTCATTCATTTATGATAAACATAAGAAATTAGTTCAAATACTCAAACTAAAGAAAAACAAATTATTTCCTAAGGTTACGTTGCTTAGAAATGAAGAACACCTATAAAATCAACATAACTCAAAATATATATATTGAAAGAGTTGTGTACTCTAATGTAGAGGTACTTAGCAATAGTATCGCTGATAACGACATTACAATTTAATTAATTATTCAGGTCATACCCTACAAAACTGTTGAAGATAATATATAAGAAGATATTGTGTAGGCGTATAGCTTCAAGAATTCTGGAATATACATGGAGGACTTGATATATAACCTAGTGTATCCTCATAGAGCTCTCGATAAAAGGTTGAGACTACGTACTATTTAATACTAGTTCCTCCGTAGTAGTAAATACAAGCACAGGAAGTATCTCCATGCTGATCCTCCTTACTTGTCGATACTAGTACTTTTACTAGTAAATATTGGTGTTAGTGGAGATATTTACAACTTTGGTGAATTCTCTATCCTTTATTGTTGAGAGTTTCAGTATGTGGAGTCTTTATTAAGGATTGATTAGGCATATTGACCCTATTATTAACTTGTGTGTTGTGTGAGTGTACCTATTATATATTTTGATGTGCCCCTTTAAGAGATATTGTCCACTGAAAAAGACTTGAAAATAAGAATGGAAGTTAAAAACAAAAGGTAAATAGTAATGTGAAGTAAGTTTTGTACAGAGAAAAAGTAAATCCGTAAATGTAAAAATTACAAAAACCTGTATAATTCGAGTAAAGCTAAAAGCCCTTTTACTATCTTTTTTCAATATCGTAAGTTTGCGCTAATGTTATTTAATATTTTTCTATCTAAAATAATATAAAGTAAATTCAAGCATAGAGCTTCATAAACCATTAATTTAATTTTGACTTCGGTTAATTATGCTTGGCTGTTACATTATTACTTCATGTTTTAACCTCAGCTGTGACTTTGTTAACCTATCGGTTTTTGATTTTTTCGTAGGAATTTACTTCATTTGTAGGGTATAACGCTTTACTTTATCCCTTATATAGTTTTTATATAGGGTATGTATTAAGCGTGTTGGTAATTCTGTAAGTTTTGAAATGATTTAATAGCTGCCCTATTATTAAGATATATAGTAATGATAATACTAATATTTAGCTTTGTAAGTAATCATTATCACTTCCACGTTTTTAGCATTCAAAGAAAACAGGTATACTTCGTAATTATTTTCGAATACCCAGTTTACCGTTTTTAATGATCTAAGTTGTATATTTTTTAGTGGACTTTATGGTATCTTTATTCCCTTTTTAGTTGGAATCGTACCAGCCGTTGAATAGAAGTCTTTGGGTATCTTTACGGTAATTTTGACCAGTGTTTGACCTCTTAATGTGGATTTTCCGATACCGATTTACCATAAACTATCAATATATAGTTTATACTTTCTTCAAAGTATTTAAATGCGAAACTAATAAGTGTTATGATTTTATGTGAAGAATTATAGTATTAATGTGAAATTATTCATATAATAGAGACGATGTCCGGCCTAATTTGATATATTACATATATAAGAGCCTCTAAATTCAACTAATACGTTTGATTTATAATACATTAACCTGAATCTGATGTGTAATGTAATGGACGAGTAATTTGCTCATAATGGTGATAAAGACCGGAAGTTAATTTAGTTCCTTTACCCTAAAGTCGAAGACTATTGAGATATACGTATTTTATATCAAGATAATCGAATATACGTCCTAATAAGTTACAATTCGTACCCCGAGAAAATGTTTTGCCTTGCCAATTTCATTGTAGTTAGAGTTTTTTTCGAATATTCATCTCGAAAGTTTTGATGGCGTGTAGTTTAGGGCTAATTGTTAGAAAATTATTAAAGTATATATTTATATTAAGTTAACAGAAATCATCTTCGACCTTATATCAAATTTCTTGGCATTGGTGCACAGAATACCTTGTTAAGGAGGGTAGTGGTCCTACACTGTAAACTCTAACAGTGCCCACTTCTGAGAAAAGAATTCAAGTCCAGCCGCTCTCAATAACTTCATTTCACATACATTCTATTTCAATACAACATCACTAATCGGCTCTATTACCATTTAAATATTTTCCAGCGACCGCTTTTGGGATATAAAGATCGTCGTCAGCCCGGTGCACCGCCAGCGCAGCGGTGTATCTAGAAAACGGCTTTCATAACCAACAATTCTATCCTACATTACTTGTGTCAACTTGATCTTGTAAAATTTAACTTACACACTACAAGTTTGATTACTTTTACGTTTTAAGGTTTAGAAAACACCTCTATTATACGCGCTCGCACTTAACAACTCTATTCATTCATTCATTCATTTCCATTTTTTTATTTACGTATTCATTCATTCATTTTATTTATTTATTTACTTATTCTGTTCATTTATCTTTTGAATTTGAGTTCCATTTATTTAATTTTCTCCATATCCCATTTATTCATTTATTTCCTTATTTAAGTATTTATTATTTTCATGTATTTCTTTATTTATGTATTTCTTTATTTATGTATTTCTTTATTTATGTATTTCTTTTTTTATATTTTTCTTTATTTCTTTATTTCTCCATTCATTCATTTATTCATTGAATCATTCATTCATTTTTTCAATCATTAATTTGATTTTCTTTTCTTATATTAGTCTTTATTCATTCAATTATTAATTTCTATATTCACTTTTCAATTTATGTATTTACCTCATTTATGTTTTTTATTTTACTTTTCCATATTTTCAATTTTGTTTTTTTTTCCATGTTGTCATTTTTTCACTTATTTCTTCATTTATCCATTCATTTCTTCATTTCTTCATTTATTTAGTTATTTTATTTTCATTGTCATTAATTTATTTAATACTTCATTCTTTTTTTTACATTTTTTTTTTCAATTTTTTTTTCATTTAGTTTTTCATTTATTTATGTTGGTAGAGTCTGATGACCTTTTTACGTAAAATAAGGTAAATAGAAAGAGTAATCGTCAGATCGGTAGTTGTAGTATATAAGTTAAGATAATCATCAAGAAGAAGTATCCAGAGGTATTCGTTATAGGTGAGGGCTTATAAGCCCTCGCCCAAAACGTATGACTTTGGAATACTTCTTCTAAACCGCTCCACGTATTGCCGTCGGCTTGGAATAGCTTTCCAAACCAATTTATTCATAATACACTTTTGCGTCTTATAAGAGTGTAGCCTGCAGCGTAAGACGTTATCGTGCACCCTGCAGGAGTATATCCTACAATACGGATAATTGCCCTTTAGCGTATATATACTATTTGTAAAGGTATATAGTAATATTTACATAGGTAATCTTTTATTTTTTCCTTATTTACTTCGTACCAATTTCCTAATAATGATAGTATTATTGGCACATTAATCGCAAAAGGTTCAAATTAGCAATAGTAATAATGTTTTTATTGCATCAGTAGCAAAAGATCCAAATTAATAGTAGCTCGATTAGTATTAGCAAAGTTTAGCCGCAATGGGGATTGTATGTCGGCTCTAGTTAGTGTAGTTAAATGGAGGTTACGTGCTTATTAATGTCCCCTTTTTATTGTTTTTAACAGGGATGATTGCGTACGGGTGATTGCGTAGGGGTGATTTCGTAAGGAGGATCTCATAGGGTGATTGCATAATCACGTGGTAGGTTAGTATTAAAAGATATATCGCCATCGCTTCATGCAAAATTTCTTTTTTTTTCTTCCTTTACAGGCGCATAATTCTAGCTAATACAGGGCTCTATTTTAATTTAACTTTTGGTTTATCCAAATAATTCAAACCGCTTCAATATTTAGGTCATTTAGTTTACATATATACTAACCTCTTCTTCCGAATAAATGCCGCGTAAAAATCGTACTGTAAAGCGCCGCTACCCCCACCGCTATTATGCCTCCCCTCCTCCTTTTCTTTCCCTTTGCTCAACTTTTACAAGGAGGAGTAAAGGATCCCTCAGGTTATAAACCTTACCCTTTCTCTATGGGTAAAAAATCTATTACTTGTAGGGGCCCCTTTATGTCGTAAGTGTAATCTGGCGTAATTGCGTTTAGGTTCGTATTTTTCAATCCGTCCGTTTATATATTTTTAACCTTTTTTTCTGGTAAATAAGGAGTATGAAGCGGGCGTCTTTCGCCTTTTCGAGCTTCGTATCGCTAAGGTACGCTATAAGGTCTTTTTGACGCTTTAAGCGTAAGAACGACATACCTGGATCTGTAACCTTAAGCCGCTAATAGACAATCCTGACGTATCGTATGTTTCGCTCGCGGCTACGAGCAAGTTTATTAACGGTTAGTACGAAAGCGAGGGTCGCTTAACGCGTTACCACCGTTATAAACAGATTGGTAGCTCGTGTACTCCTATTTCGGTGGTTTTAAGGCCGTAGGCCGAAACCGTATTACGCGCCCGCCGACTCTGTGGTAAGTTTTAAACGATTTTCGAAATTTTTTCTAATAAATAAAATATTTTAAAGTAAATCGGAAAAAAAAAAAAAAAAAAAACCGTAAGTAATTAAAGTAAACCGATACTAATTAATAGTAAACGCCAATCGGCAGTCCAGGGAGACAGTAGCTGTCGTCGCCGCCTAGAAACGGGACCTGCGTATAAATTACGAAGGCGAGTTCAACGTAATTATTTCACGTTGTTGTTAGAAGGGTAAACCCTTTTCTATACCTTTACCTAAAGGTATAACCAATAAGGTACAGGGTTATATCCTCGTTAGCGTTAATAATATCGTTGGCGATGATAATGGAGACGCTATTATAAAGAGGGACAGCGATGGGGAGAATGGTAGGGATGCGGTAACGTTTCCCTTTACCTTTAGTAGTAAATAAATTCCTTTTCGACCGGGTCGGCGTTTCTGGTTATAATATAATATGTTACATAGTAATTTTATTGATTTTCTTAAATCAAGATTTAAGTAACAAACGTTTTATGAAATGTAAAATAAGGCAATATATCTGAACCAGTGTATAAAATGTAAAACAAAAAGAGGTAATATGCCGGAATCGGTAATTATAGTTATATTAAGTAAAGGTAAAATGTAAGTCGGCGCGAATGAAATCAGTAAGTTGATTTAAATCGTCGAAAATCGTTAAATGGAAAAACAAGAGGTAATACATTAAAATCGGTATAATCAGTTAAATTGATTATAATTAAAATCTAAGTCGGGCCGAATAATATCTATAGGCCGATCTAAGTCTTCGAAAATCTGTATAATGGTCCATTAAGTTCGTAAAACATTTCCAACAACCTTAATAAATAACGTATTTATTAATATGAGTAATTTTAAGGCGCGGTTCAATATTACGTTTATTATTATATTTATCAGGTTGACCTTATTTTTAACTAATTTAATTTCTTCGATTTCCCGTCGTTTATATAATTTACGTCAAGCTATAATATCGATTATTGGTCGTTTTTTGTTCGTCATACCAAATTTAATTAGGTATTTATAAAGCGAAAAAAAAATAGTGTAAATAATTGAAAGGAAAGAACGTAAACTAAAGTTAAAAATTACCATCCGGAATATTATCGTTATAATAATACCCGAATCAAAGCCTTCAATAATACCGTAAATCTTGGAAACGAAAACGTTTCTCATAACCTTTTTACACATCGTAAAACTTTAATAAATAATGTTTTCACGAAGCGTAAAGTTGTTTCGAACCTGTAATTCTTTACCGAAGATGAGGATAAAACCGATTTATAAGTTGTAATCGTTATTATTAGTGAAAAAATCATGGGTAAAAACAAACATCTTCATAATACGTATATTTAACGGTACATATTATAACACCTGTTTTAAATTATATATCTGTTATAAAAAGTGTTTATTACACGTCCTATATATATCGTTCGTTGGCTCGATTTAGTATTACGTAACGTTTGAAATATCGAATACCGCTTTTGGTTAAACCACAAACGTAACCTAAGTTCCATATACGCGTTGATATCTGTATTCGTCGGCCCGTTTTACGCTATTTAAGACGATAAGAGTTTCCTTATTTAATTATCAATTTTACATAAATCCTAACATTTCTTTTCGGAGTGTAATCGTAGTATTATTAAAATTGATTATATTATGCTCTAATAGGTAAGTCTTAGAATTCGCCTTTGAGCTGTCCTCCAAAGGTTTCCTCTTTTTAAACGCGGAAAACGAGGCGTTATATAAAGTTAAAATGTTGTTTTTTTATATTCCGATAAGTATAAAGCCCTCTGAACGGGTAATTAATATTAACCAAGATGGTCAAAAGGTATAATTAGTTAACTCTAATCGTTTCTTACCGTACTTTTGGTAAATGATATACCAATATAAGCCGGCTTTAACTGAGTCGTAAAAAGGCTTTAATATACGTATGACTACTTTAGGTAGGTAATATTATTTAAGGTTTCTTAATATATTTACATAAATCGGTCGTTTTAGCTATCTTTTTAATCATATATAAACCCGTGTTATGAACCGGAGTTCGACAAATGAGTTATACGGTTAGCTAAAAGTGGATAAAAATGGAAAAATTTAAGGGTAATTAATTCGTTATAGCATAGTTAATTAGGTTATAATATACTTTTAACCTTTATTGTTGTAACTTTTAATAATTGGATAAGTTTTTTTGTAAATTTGTTTAGTTTTATTTTTCCTTCGTGAATCAGACGGGTTGAAACAATCCTATAGGTACTGTAAATAGTAGGGACAAATTATTTAAAACAAAAAAAAGCCTTGGTTGATTAAGGTCAAATTCTTTGGGTAAATTATTCGAATAAAGCACCTAAAGCGATAATGATACTTTTATAACGAGGATTTAAACTAATTTCGCTGTTTAGCAATTCCTTTGATATAATAAAGATATTCGTAATAACGTTTTAAGGGCGTTTTTTTCGTTTTCGAACGGAAAAGTCGTCCTCAGTGGCGAGGCATTAACGGGGTTAAAGTAAGTATAACGTTTTCATTTAGAGTAGTTTAGGTAAAATTGTATTTTAGAACCCAAGTTAAATACGGAGTCGGTCTAAATTCGTTGTTTCGATGGATAAAGTATAGGTTATTCTAATCGTTTTCGTTGTTTTAGGGGGCATTATTTAAGCCGTTTTTATCGTTTTAAAGATTTCAATCAATTCCTTTTACCATTTCCCTATACCTACGTACTATTATCTATGGAAACGAATTCGTGCCGTTTGACAAATTAAAAAGCATATTAAAGCCTTTGAACCTGTTAATCTTATAAAGCCTAATCCATCTATTTCTTGTTTTCCAAATTCAAAATTCAAACTGTAATGGCAAATTTAAAACGTCGGTTTTACGTAAGCTATTCTTTATAACTAACGCTTTAGACACATCGTTCTTAACTAATGATGATCTCAAATTTGCTATAGCTTTGATCAAGATATTAACCTTTTATACCGTAGATAATAATAATATAAAATCGATATGGATTCTCGGGTAAACACCAAAAACGAAAAGTGTAGAGATAAACAGAATCGGGCTGAAAGTATTATCAACAGCAATAACCATTATTTAAAGGATAGACTCCTTAAAGCTACTACCCCCTAGTTTTTTTAACAACACTATATACGTTTTTTCAATAATTCTAAATATAATTCGTACTTTCCAATACCCTATAAGGATTTTATTAGGATCTACCTATATTTACTACCAGCTATCCAGGTCTTAATATTCGAATTAGTAAAATCGAAGGCCGTATTGAAGAAGTATGTAATCCAATTAGAAGGCCTGAGGTAAATATTAAACTAATAGTTAACAAACAAGTTTTAATAATTTGTAACGAAGGCGTTTCGTATAAACTTAGCAACCTAAAACGATATTATTACGTTGATAACATAAAGGACTAATTATCTATTTAAATACAAAATATTAAGTATTACCTCGTAATTAAAGTTTATATCGTTTTAACAGAGAAATTTAAACTGTCGTAATACCAGTAAGTATAACTGATACTTTCAGAAAAACTTTTCGATAGCCTTAAATACGCACTTTCCCATTTCTTTATAGCCTACGGAATGGAATGAACGTAAAATACGTTTTATAGCCTGGTATATGAATTGTCGGTATAATATATGTAGTTCCGGCTATATTAAATAAACGGCCCTAATTATACATATTTTTTAAACAATCATAAGTAACCGAACTGAAGCCGAAATGGTACGGATATTCAATTTAAAACGCGGTTATATTAATTGTATGAAATATGACTTTCGATTTGGAGCATATTCATATGAATTAATCAAAGTAATTTTTTTTCAAAGTCTATCACATAAATTTTAATCGACCCGAAACTTATATTACAACGATTGTTCCGCGAGCAAAGGCTTTACCTTTACCAAACAAAACTTTTCGGTATTTCCTTAGACGGTTTAACTTGAACTTTGGGAACCTCGGCGTACACGCATCGATTAAAGCTTTCCGGCCATCAAAATTTCGACTGATTTATTATTACGTATAATACCTTAAACCCAGTTTATGTACCTATTGAATAACGTAAATTATAACTCTAAATAAACTTTAACCACTTTCTTCGTGTAACTTAATCCGGATATATACCTCAAAGAGACATCTTACAATCCGGTAAATAAATATTGAACGATTTCGTCGTCGTAAGCTGATAAATAGGCGTTATTATCCTCGGAGTCGTCCTTTCCGAATATATCATTATATAAATAGGTAATAAGTACGTTATTTATACCTTTGTATTTGGTTACATATGTTGTAAAGTTGGCTTTTATCCGATGCTTGAGTACGTATTCGGCTTAAAATTATCGTTTAATTGGAATTTACTCGTAAGTAGGGTAATTTATAAACTAATAACTGAATTTGCCGAATATTATATAACGGTTTTGTACACTTATAAGGTGTCTTATGTCATTTCGCAAGTATAATTATAGCTTCGGTACATTTCTTCTATTTCCGAATGATCTTCCCTAGTTCTCGTTACCGGAGCTTCCTCCTTAGTACCTGTACTTTAGGCCCTTGTTCTGCTTTGGTTAAAACTTGAATCTCTGGTCGAAAATATGATAAATCATCTCGGCAAAGTTAACTTTAATAATTTGGGCTTAGTTTTCCGTTTTATTAGTTACAAATACTGATTAAACGCTTTTTTATCGACGTATAAAGGTTTCAAATAACGATTCACAACTTATATAAAAAGCCTTTATGTCTTTTTTTAATTTAAATAGTATAAGATCGAAATATTGGTTTCAAAAATAGGGTTTGATTACTATTTGAATAAATTAATTATCGCCCTTTTATTTCGGTTCGAAGACTATTTAACATTTCCGAAACTTTATTAATAGGGCGGTCAAGATTTACTAGGGGTTTTTATCCGTATTTTCCCATTGGATTTTTACAAATTCCCACATCGTACTAATCTAATTCCTATCGTATAGCTCGTAGTTAATTTCGGTACTGAAGTGAGATTCAAAGCTATTATAATACTCAGCGAATATATTCACCTATATAAAGTAGTATATATACCATTCCGTAACTTATCCGGAAAGTATATCGGGAAAAACAACATAAAATCGTAATATTTCGATATCTAGTTTTTTACATATATTAAATATAACGCTTATTATATTATGAAGTACATCGTAAAACGCGCTGTTAAATTATTATACCTATTTTATAGCTTGACAAAGTTCATTTAGTCCATACGGTCGCTTTTATCCGTGGAGTAACGATATAATAGGAGGTCTCAATAAGGGTTGTGCTTAAAAGATATTAATCCGTATAGTACGTATTGGCGATTTACGTTAATTATTATTTATTAAATTTGGTCATTCTCTATATTTCGTTCGATTATCAATTTCCAAGTCGGGGCATTTTCTTGGATTCGGGTAACTTTATTTAAATCGGTCGGATTACTTTTTACGTTCCGGCTACCTTTATTATAGCCGATCGGATTATTCTTTACATTCCTACCGATTCCGTTATAACCAGTCGGGTAATTCTCCGTTGAAAAGTGGTTTGGTATTCGGTTTTACTTTAAGGAATAGGTCGGTATAAGGGTATATTATACCTATATGGTAAATCAAGATTATAGGCGTTTTCCTTTTTCGTAGTTCCTTCTTTGAATTTAGAGTATAAAATTATGTTGTTTTTCGTGTAACTCTCTTTATTTCTATATAAACCTCTTGTTTTTTATAAAGTAAAATTTATCACGAAATCCGTAGGCTACAAATCTTTCCCCTCCTTATTTGGTACGTCAGTATGTTATATTGTTTCGAATAGAGCCTCCACAAGGCGCCCATTTTTACCTCTTAGAGTTTTAATTCCTTTGGTTTTAAAACAGACTCGAAAGGCTTTGGATATAATAAGGTTTACTCTATATCACATATCCAACGTCCAAACGAAGAAATTATCATGTAATTCGTTTAGTAATTTAAGTCTTTAGATTGATTATTTCTAGTAATCATACGTAACGTCCAAAATGTATATATTAACGATATAAGGTTCTAATTACTCATCTGGTTAATCGATGGTGTTATCACAAAGGCCTAACTTTATTTCCTTCATTATAGCCTTTCTAATTCCCATGTATTTGACCAGGATATTAATGGAAACGCTAACCTCCAATGTTATTAGATTCGAGGTTATAATTACTTTTATTTTAAAGCGTTTGAACTATGTATTAAAATCTGGTAACTCGTAATATATCTAAGTATATCCAAAGCTCAAGGTAGTTTAACAAATATAGAGGCAAAAATAATCAATATAATTAAAAAAATTATTATTAACGTTTTTAACGCTATACTAGCCAAATAGCAAGGAAAACTCAAAACGCTACAAGTACCGAACTTAAAACAAATAGGGTAAACGCAAGTAAACTGATAATAAATAAAGCGATTATAAAAAATGGGGTAAGGTTAGGAAAATATCGAATTATTATATACTCAGTGGCACGGTAATTTATTCGTATAAGCGTATTATAACAAGTCATAGTAGAGGAAATCGGTTAATTACTTGGTATATAACCGATTTTATAAAATAATCGGGTTTTTTATTTACATGTAACCAATCATTGCTTTATTTAAGCGAATAATTGGTAAAAATGGATAGGTTTAAATGAAAGGCCCCAAAACTTGGTCAATTTCAATTTACGTAACTTAGTATTTGGTAGGTTCTAACAAAGAATTTCGAAACTTAATAACTATTAACTTACGTAACCTGGTATTCGGTAAGTTCCAGTAAAAGGTTACAAATCTTCGTAATTTAGCTTACGTAACATAATACGTGATAAAAAACTTTTTCAAAAGAACCCGGATAAGTTAAAAAGATAAATAGGGGTTAATAATAATGTAACGGGGCTTTTAACAAATGAAGCGCTAAATAGGTATTCATAATGTCATATTAAAGTTTTCCACTTTTAAATTACTTCATTTTTACAGTTTTTATTTACTTCGACGTGTAATTTTTATGAAACCGAAGTATTGAAACACAAAGAGTCAATACTATTATAACATCCCGTTATAAGTATTTAACGAATATTTACCTTTTTTCCCAAACTGTTTATAATCGACCGAGTCGGCTATAAATCAGTGTCTTTAGCGTTAAAAACCCTTTTATGTGAAATAAAGTAAATAAAAAGTGTAATGGTTAAATTGGTAATTATAGTATATAAGTTAAGATAATTATTAAGAAAAAGTATCCGAAGTTGTTTGTTACAGGTAAGGACTCATAAGCCCTCACCCAGAACGTATAACTCTGTAATACTTCTTCTGAAGCGCTCCACGCATTGCCGTCGGTCTGTAATAGAATTCTATACCGATCTATACATAGTACACTTTTGCGTCTTGCAAGAGTGCAGCCTGCAGCGTGACACGTTATTATGCAACCTGCAGGAGTGCACCTTCCAATACAGTGCACTGCCCTTTGGCCTATGTATACTATCTGTAAAGGTATATAGTAATATCCACAATTTATTTATTTATTTATGTATTTATTTATTTATTCCATTATTTATTCATTTATTTATTTGTCTCTAAGCTGTCGCCATCCTCACCGGGACACCCTACGCTTAGCATGGCCTGTGATTATACT
>JASMMZ010000012.1:10585363-10952728 GCA_038502455.1 Anisogramma anomala | reverse complement strand
GCTATCTGCAGAAGACTTTCTCTAGCATAACCCCCGCTTAGTAGTGAACCCATTTTATAATTTATTTTACCCTTTTTGGGCTTACAGTCCGTATTTATAAAGTGGTTTTAACTATTAATTGCGAAGAACGTCTTGTATTGAGTTATAAAGTGTATCTTTTCCACCGCCTCTGGCATTTAAACAAAACTTATGTGTTTTTTTGGTCTTTGACTATGTTAGGACCGCCGTTAGATCCTAGATGTTAGTAGGTGTCGAGTAGGGAATAAGATAGCCATATACCACGGCCCGGCTCAAGCTACAGGTTTTACGCCCGTATAATGTTACGGGCCTCTAAGATTTGGGGTTATTGTAAGTCATTTATTGGAAAGCTGACTCAAGGTTCAATCTATGGCTTTTCTTTTTGTCTTTGTATTTTTCCGTTGTTTAAATCAAGGTTATAACGTTGGACTTTTCCTTCTAAGTATATATAGTTAAAATATTTTTTTCGATACACTTAGTAGTTCTTGGCCTTTTTCAAATAGCGCGTTGATAAATTTGGATAAATATAGTCTATATTTGTAGTTGCTATAGGTTTATACTATCTTGTAAGAGCTAATACGAGTAATTCTAAGACTCTAACACCATTTAATATATACATAAAATATATTTCCCGAAAATTGGCCACAGGTGTATATGATTAAGTTTCAACGCTATTTATTTTTTAATTCAAGGACTCAGCTTTTAATGGTTTATTCCTTGGAGTGTAGGGTATAATTTGAAAGAAATATGAGTTTTCGAATAGAATGGTGGTTATTGGTAGTATTACTCGAGTTGCGAGCCTTCCCTCCGATATATGTATGAATTACACATGAGCTAGGATCAAAATATAGTAGTCATATAGTTGGATTGTCGCGGTGATAGTTAATAAAAAAAACCTGACGGCGATAGTTGATATATATTCCGGTGTTAGAGCTTAACCTTTTAAAATTATTGGTATCGAATACTTCATTTAACCTCTTCAATTATTGTTTGAAAGCCTATGAAAAACTGTAAAAGTAAGTTGAATAAGTGAATGACTTGGTTAATTCTATGTTGGAAATATATAATATTTTTATCTAGATACCTTGAAAAGAGGTCCTTAATTGTATCTGGAGTCTTTATTACCCCTAGTATTTTAAGTTCCCTGTGTATAAAAATCGATTCTATTTCGATTTTGTCTATATTATATTTTTAAAAAGCAGTGATTATAACATGGATTGTGAAAATGTTATGCTTTTATGTAGTAGCAAACGTTTTAGTATAGTTCATATTATTCCTTTATTTGAACCCTTGTATTATGATTTTGACCCTATACCTTTGGATTGTACCTTTTCAATCAGTATTAACCTTGGTAACCTCTTTTAGGATTATATTATAGCGTTTAATATCCCTTTTAATAGCCTAAAAGACCTGAAGAGATAGTTGACTCTGTATCTCACTATAAAGTGCCTTTTTCTGGTATTTAGCATCTAACGTTATAAAGATTCATTTATAGTTAGCTGTTTCTTTTATTTTCTAATTAAGTGTACAAATTAGACCCTATTCTCGTTAATAACAGTATCTATTAGCAGACTTGCCGGCGGACTATTTGTTATTTCTTGTACTATGTGCCGAATATTTATTTTCATGTGGAGTTTAGAGTTGTCATTATAGTGTTATAAAAGATGTTAACCTCGATAAACTTTATATATGTTTCCGTTTCAATTGACTTATGAGGTTGCTTTATAGTATTTGGAAAGACCGGTAAGTTGAAAGTGCTAATCATCTTTCTCGTTGGGTTTCTCAGCCGGATTAGAAAATGAAGTTGAAGATATTTTAAGGCGTTATAATATTATAAAATTGTTAAAAAAAAAGAATTCCCTTTTTCCTGTTGTATTTGTTTTTAACCCTTTACTTACCTTTTAAAAAGTAGGTGAAAGATAACGGTAGAGCCGAAAGTAAAATTATACTTTACTTTAGGTTTAAAACACTTACATTTCTTTACTTAATCTTGCCGGTCTTTATAAGAGTTAATGTGCTGTATCTTGCTTTTATTGTTAACGATTAAGTTGGCTATAATAATAGCTGTTCAGAATAGGTAAGACTATACGTAAGATGGTACATTTCCGGTAACGGTTGAAGCACTTATCCTTTTCAAAAAAATATTATTGAAGCGTTCGCATATACCGATTTTTTGGTCGTATATAAAAAAGAAGGCTTCAAAGTTAAAGCGTTGTTAATAAGAATTTTCTTAATTACATATTTTATAAAGTTTCTGTTTTCGTCGAAGTTCAAGTAATATATAGTACGTGTAATACGTTTAACTTTGGAGTTGAACATAAGATAAACGGCTTTTCTTTACTTATTATAGGATATAATGGAAATATCAAAAAATTTGTTGCTATAATTAACCTTTATAGCTATTAGGATCGGCGTTTACCTCTTGGGTTAGTAGTTATTTCCTGACAGTTGAAAAGAGTCCATATAAACCCTTATTTCCTTTAGGTTCTTTCATAGAAGTTTGGTCGCTATCGAGTATTTTTGGAAAGTTTATAAGACCTATAAATTAAGTCGAAACGTTTTACTTTTGGGTTCTTTTTAGAGTTGTTTTATAATTCATGTAATTATTTTGTTAACTTTAGGCTGGTGTAATTGAACCTGATGTATTATGTTATGACTCAGACAGTGGTTGGGTCAGGAAATGGGCCAGTATGCAACTGCGCCACTGAGAAGCCTGAAGTCCAACATATCAGGTGGGGAACTTCTCTTATGTCAGCAACCCTAGACAGGGAAGGACCGATGGGACCGACAGCGACTCCAGTGGTCCAGTATTGAAGATGGTATGAAGGCACGGATATATAAGGACACGGTCATCACCACACAGATAGTATTTCCTTCATAGCTCTTCAGTTGTCAATCTAAGTATTCAGTCTCAGTATATTCTGAATAGCCCCAAGGCTTTTGATCATTACTTGCACGGTTGCGATATTGTTCACTCAGCACCTCTGCTACCTTCTTGATAACATAAACCCTTTGACACCTTCTATATACTCACGGGTATTTAGTTTGATCATTACATATTATGGGATAGAAACAAAGGACATGGTGGAAGTTTTAGAGATAAAGTTGTAATGGAATAGAACTGTGGCTTAAATGAAGGTGTAGTTGTTAGTTATGGTAGTCATTATATACTTATCTTGTAATTTAACTAATGATAAGTTATTAAATTTAATGCCTAATTTATAGAGTTTTAATAAGCTAATTAGGTTGATAATAAACTTCATGTAATGAAATAGTTATGAAAGGTTACAGTAATATTATTGTAATCATTTTTGAATTTAACTGATATCTTTACTGTTTTTTTATTATAAAGCAAAATAACATCATCCTCTGTTCATCATCGGGAGAAGTTTTCGCCTTGTATTTTGATGTGTAAGAACCCTTGTTCGTCGTTATAATATAGTAAGATAAGTATATATTAACTCTAATAAAGCCTCGACATTAGAGTTTATCTATTGCAAAATAATGTTGTAGTATGAGGTAATGAAGAAGAAAGTTAAGAGGTGAAGTGAAGTTTTATTAGCTTAACTTTCGAAGTGTGACCTATATAGAGGTATTACTCGCTTCTGGTACGGGTCCTAATTAGCTTTTTCTTTTTGGATCAACGTGAAGAAAGGAGCTCTGAAGGTTAAAAGTGAGTACTTTGACGTTGAAAGCGGAGACTTTGACGTGAAAAGTGAATACCATAAAGCAGGTATACTCGTGTAAGATACGGCCTTCAATTGGATAAAATCCTGCAATGTAAGGTCTGGTATAGGGTTTTACGTAGTAGACCTGTTAAGTGGATAACCTGGTTGAACAATGAATAGTAGCAGCACAATCAAATAATGAAATCATAAGTGACGAAGGTCTTTTACCTTACCATTGTTAACTGTAATAACATCCGGTTTTCCTTCTTTGTTAATGGATTTACTAGTATTAAAAGACGTTAATTTAAGTGTAATATTTAATTAACCTATACCGTATGGCCTTTGAAAAATCCTGTAAGGATATTCCTTTTTAGATGACTGATACGCTGTTTATGGTTAATAGGTATCTTATTTTTCATTTTTGTGCAAAGGATTGAATTTCACGTTTTTTTACCTCCCTAAAGCTGGTTCTTATCCACAAAGTCCGACTATTCTTTACGTCGTGATTCAGAGACGGGCTGTCCTTAATTCGTTTCGTATACGGATAGCCTAAACAGGAAACTCAGATATAATATAAGTAAAAACATTTAAGGAATACTGGATATCTATTACTCATTATCTTTGATAAATTAAGCTCCTTTGGGAGTTATTAAACGTTATTATAAAAACGACCTAACTAACATAGTATAAAGGATGCTGGAAACAAAGTTTTTTTTTTTTCAAAGTTTACAATAATCAATCGGTCCAATTCCTTGGAATATGATAATTAACATTAATGAGGTTTTACAAAAGTCTCTAATGCTTAATAAAAATTGTAAAAAGTAAAAAGTAATACAATATTTCATTATTATACGAGCACAGATCGTATACGTATAGATTTAAAAACTTTTATAAAACTATGGTCTCTTGGCATTGATAAGTAATTGTAATTTGTTATTGTAAAATCTGTATTGATTTTGATTCTTAAGATACCCTTTAAAATGCCAAATTGTTACTGCTTACTGTATTGCATTTGATTGCTATTATCTATACGTTGATAGCTGTAAAGATGAACATTTCAAAGTCTTTTAGAAATTGTTCCTTAGTCCCTGTGAATTGCCATTTTTTCTTTTTAGTGTTGTAGAAAGAGTTTTTATTATTTCCCTCCTCCTTTTTAACTAGTGTGATTGAGCTTATCAATTTGAGTGGTTTGAGTTTCTTTTTTTCTTTTAGGCATTTTTTGAGCTTAGATAATAGTTTTTCTTATAAGTTGATAGCTGACTTAAGCCTTACTGATTTTAGACGGTCGAGGAAACTGGTAACTTTAGCCTGGGACAGTGCCTTTTCATCAGTAAGATAATTGATATTGATAACTTGAATTTCTTCCTTAGCTTTCGCTTTACGGGTTTCACCTGATTCCATCATTTCTTTCCTCAATATAGCTTTAGGATCCACATCACCTAAATCAATGGGAGTAGCCTTTAAGTGTGGGAATTGAAAGGATAAAGATTCGTCCGGAATAAAAGAACTATTGAGTATTAAGAGACTGGAAGCAACAACGGTCCTTTATAAATGATGAATATTATCACTGGTACTACCGTAGGACAGCCAAAGTAGCGGAAAAAAGCCACATTTTGGCGATGCTGATAAGGCATCTTCAAAAGAATTAGATATTTTAGAAGAAATGTATATTTTAACCAGTGCACAAGGAATTAAACTAATGCAGTAAACAGTAGTTCATAATCGTACTTATAACGCAATGATAGTACTATATAAAATGATATTGTATAGGCTGATAGATTTGAGTATTCTAGAATCGACATGGAAGACTTGGAATATAATTAAGTATATCTGTTGGAATATTATTATATAGAGTGTAGTAGGTCAACTTTACTTAGAGTAAAGTTTACTATACTGAACTGAAAGTTGAGTGTATTGCGTTGTGCAGACTTAACGCATTGAATGTAAGTCGAGTGCAGTAGGCTGTACTCCACTCTAGGGCATGGGCCATGAAATTGGCCATACTAATTACAGTGCAGACCGGCTAGCGGTCTGCCAAACATGGAACAATACATCCAACATCTGACAACTGCAATACTACTATTACTTCGACTAATCAAATCGACAACGTTGCAACGTCTAAGGCTTATCAACACTAACCAGTGCTTGCTTGCTAGGTTAAACATAGATAAGCTAAGTAAAAGAAGAAGTTACTTTCCGGTTATGCTTTAGGTTAAAAGACTTTTGGGGTAGAGGAAAGATTTTTACGAAGGGCCTCTATTAGTACTGCGACAGTTTTTAAACGATAGGAAAATAGAGAAGACCTTTGGATTGCGTTAATTTTCTAAAGTCAATTTGAAATTTAGCGTCGGTATCGTTATCGAAAACACTAAAAAAACTTTTTTAATCTTTTTTGAAGATGTTGGGACCAATTGTTAGATGTTATAAAGTACGGAAAGTTCGCAAACGGGTAAATTATTACTACACCAGGTGCTACTATCGTAAGAAAAACAACTAGTTTTTACGGCTAAATAATAACCTTCGCCCTTTACCGCTAACAAAAAACCTACGAGCTTACCCTTTACATTAACACTTTACCCTACTTTACTCTTTTTCACTATTTACGCCACTTCAGTCGTTAAATTCGCTTCTTTTGGCGAAAATACCAAGTTAAGTTGAAAAAGCCACATCACGAAACTTTACGCTGAATCGCCAAGTTCCCACGCGATTTTACACCAAAACACCAAGTCCCTACGCCTAAGATCATCATGTCTTTCGCCCTATACGACTGTTAAGATGTATGCCACTAGTTCTTAGTTTGCGGTTATTACCAACATTACTAGGAAAGAAGTAACCGAAGGGTTCGGAATTGTTTTTACCAAGTTTTACGGAAAAAAAATATAGACCATAAACGTTGATAAGACCTTTAATGAATCTTACTTAACTAACTACATCGGCCAGTATACTTTTGAAACTGACACCGGGGAAGAGTTTGGTTGCAGCGCCTGTGTTTTTGAAGATTTCCGCGAGTTGTTTAATTACTGAACTCCTGATATATGGAAGATGATCCAAAACATGATGAAGACTAAGCTAAAAAAAAGAAGTTTACGCGCTGTGATATTTACATTCTTGACAAGATACCAGTAGGACTGGTGGAACCCGTTTTAAAATTGGTTCAATAGGAAGATTGTCTTTAAGATTTTGATGTTTAATGTATTTAGGGAAAAAGAAAAGATGTTAAGGAATCACAATGACTATATACACGTTTCAGAGGAGTCCTAACCTACTTTAAGCTAAGTAAAGACTTTTTACGCGTTAGCGATAAGAAACTTATTAACCTGCTCAGCAATTAAATACTATTACGTTCTAATGTGGAATACGCTTTTAGCGGTAGAAGGGAAAATAAAGTAACGGCCACATACGTGGCCAATGGTATTAACATTAACACTTTACACCAGTTAAGTGAAAAAGATTGTTAGGCCTCCCAAAACCTTAAAATATATATTAAACTTTAGCAATTTAATCGTTGAAACTTTTAAAACCCTTCCTCCTTTATATTCGCTTGCGTGCATAAACATATTATGGGTCTTTCCACAGGACTTTACCCCTCGAGTTAGGAAACTATCAATTACTTTTAACACCATGATTTAAAAGCCCTAAAGCTCAAATGACTAGGAAATATCATTTAATGCTGAGATAATTATCGCAACCTTGTTCCAAAACTTATTAAAATAGTTAATATTAATTACAAGCTTATTACGAACTTCGCCAAGATTTGAAACGATATAGAAAGGTATAACGTGAAGCTTTACAACATTTTCGACACTATGATAACACCCTTTCTGAATATTTGTAAGTGAATGGAGGTTTTACCTCTTGGTTTTACTTACTATTTTACGAAATTTTTACAGATGACGTTACGATTATTACGTAACCTTCCTAACGAGCGTTACCTCGTTTTGCAAGATTTACAGTAGCATGAAGGGGCACTTCAAATACTATATTCACCTCGCATAATACTACATATATTGGGTTATAATAAGGTGGACTATAATAATAATCAAGAAGAAAGGGGCAAAATTAGTAATAGATGTTTTAAATAAAATGTTGAATAAATTAATAATGTTTTGGAAAGTAATGGGGAAGTCCTATGTTAGCGAAGCTACACTTTGCGAGCAGGTACATGTAGTAGTTACTGGTGTTAACAAGTTCAAATACGCCTTATAACGCTTAGATATTACATGCGAAAACTTTTTTGTTTAATTACATTCTTTAATTGCCATCGTAATTGTACGTATTCTAAATTTGTTTGGTATATACCTCTTAGTCGGTAACTTGCATAACGTGGATAAAAATAACCTTACGGTAGTTAACTACTTTAATCGTGAGTACGAACGATTTTAACGACTAAAGTTTAGCGTATCGACTTAGGCCCTAGACTGGAGTTAGTACTTACGTTAACACTAATAAGATTTAGGTGAACCTGTTAACAGTAAATACTATCGTTGTAATAATGGGAAAATATAATAGATTTATGAAATAGCTATCTTCTGGTTAACTCGATACTTCCCCGCCCAATGTAATAATAGAAAACAATGTATTACATATAATGCCCTACTTCTTCAATATAATATTACATGTATTAAGTTGTAAATACTTAAGGCGATAAGATAATTAACGTTGTTAACATTTTTAAGTAAATCAAATAATATAAAAATAATGGGTTTAGTATGGCGGTTTAGTAACCAGCCGTTTACGTCTTTTTATACTGTTAAGGTGGTAAAAACCCTTTCCTTTACCCTAACTATACCCCCCAATTTTTACATATCTTCAACCTTCGCGACTGTTAGGCGGATTATACCTTTTAGGGTATTATACCAAATATTAGGCCGGCAAAATACTGAATAGGGATCTAATCGTAATGCGTAGTATTGTGAAGGGAAAGTATTATGACTACTGAAATTAATCGTTATAATACTAGTAAAGTTAAAGTTGGCGTTTGCCTAAGCGAATAATTATCGTTACTAGGGATAACGGTAATTCAAACCGTTTTGGAAACGATTACAATTTACATATTTAAGACATTGACTCCTTTTCTTACTTTACTTAAAGGATATAGAGACTTTCAGCGTTAACTTAAATGTTAACGTAAACAAGCTACTTAAAAATAGTTCCAGGTTTTTACTCGCCCTTAAGTAGATGTATTTATAGTTTTATTTTTAAGGTTTGGAGATAGTAGTATTAAACATGAAGGAGCCGGAAATACGTTAACTATTCTGGCGTTTTAACCACCCAGTTGTTAATAAACTGTATAAAGTCCTAAAGTCCGTAGGACATAACGATATGAAATATTATTCCTTAGAAGTTATTGAAAGGCTTTGTTACTATTGCTAAACGTATATCCAAGACTTCCAGATATTGAAGTTTATACTAAAAGACGACAATAATTTTCATTATAAGATCTTTATTAATGTATTTAACTTAAATAATAAGCCTGTTTTTTGCGTTATTAACTTCGTAACCTTTTTTTACAAATTTAATTTTCGAAAATCCCTTTCGGTAAAGTATATGTAGGAAACGTTAAAGATGCTATCAATTAACATATACATGAGCCTACCTAACATCGTTCTTTATGATACTATTATTTACTTTGTGGCGGCAGAGTGCCAAAAATATATCAAGATAATGGATATCTAGTGTAAATAGGTACCTGTGAAAGCTTACTGAAGCATTGGAATGGTTAAAAGGGTATACACCCTACTTCGCCCAGCGTATAATATCCTTACATTAGAGATTGGAAGCTTTATAAACCCGAAGGAACGTTTACAAATTGGATTAAAAGTCCTTACTAACAATGTAGGCTTTAATGTCTTAGTGCTAACGTTTTTAGTTTTTAAAATGTACCTACGCCTGAAGAGTGAATTTCCGCTTCCGACCGGTATTCAGAAACCTATTACAGAATATAACAAAACTTTAAGGGAATTGCGAAAGGAAACAACACGTCGTAAAATCAATAACGCCCTTAATATTGGAATGGTTCCTTAAAAATCAACGTATTTACTTTACCATTATAAAGTAAAGTCCTCGTGTAGCGTAAGCTAGGTAAATAGAAAAGGCGATATAAAAAAACAAGTATTACAAACTTTAAATGAATTGTTAAAATTATTAACGGTTTCATATTCTTTCGGATTACCCAGGTAAAACCTTAGATTAGGGGTAATAAAAATAAAGACCCTCAAGTCTCCTAAATAAAGCCACCGAGTTAATACGAACCCTTCTTACTCATTATTGATAAGCCGATAAAACGCCGCCGGTACGGAGGACCCCCCAAAAAGAAGGATAACGTTATAAATGAGAAATATATACCGGGTCGTATTAATAATGTTACTTGATTAAGTAGAGAAAAAAAGTATAAAGAAAATTTAATAATAAAGATTAAAACATAAGAGATTATTGAAGTTTTCGGCAGATCTTTGAAGAAAAATAATAGAGTGAAATCGACGGTTTACTAATTCGAGTTATTATATAATTTATATTGAAAACCGATTTTAACCATTAGGACCGAAAGTTCAAGCTTTAAGTTGAGTACTATTTACGAGGTTAAAGGTAAAAAAATGGAGTGGCCTTACGAAAAGTTACGATGAATTGTTTCAAGTTACGACGATAAAGGTAAAGACTATATCCTTACAATATCGTCAATAATTTAAAAGACTAGCTAACGTTTAATAGTTACCCTAATATTTAGTTCACTAATTGAATCTTAAATTAAGTTTACATTAAATAGTCGCAATATTACATAAACTTATATATAGTTAATAACGAATTTATAAGGAATTATATTTTTGGAGTTGTCGTAAAATTTAAGTGTTATTTACCATTTAGAAACGGTAATACAGTATGTTAAATTATTGTACAAAATAGCTAAGACTGGTATTTACTGGATTTAAACCTATTGGTTTTTTTAAAAAAAATCCTGTTAAACGGTAAATTCGTTAATATATGATTTATATTTATTTGGAACGTGAAAGGAAAACATCGCATAATGGGTATATTAATTATCGATTACCTTTTCGTCGGAACGACCAGCTTTATTACTCTAGAATAGCAAACGATCGAGAATTTTAAGCTCAAAATTTATAGGCCAGTAACGATATTAATGGAGAATAATTAATATAACTTTAATAGATCGTTAATCCGTATGCTTAATGTTAACGCCAGCTTAAGCTTTCGTTAAAAGGGTTAAGGCTTTATTTTTATTATAATTGATAAGATTAATAGGGTAAAAGCTTAATAATACTTAGAATAGCCTGTACGGTGTAGATATATTGCCACTTTATGCCAACTGGAGGCCTTTTATGATTTATTTATTACGATTCAAACAAAAATACCAGCGGATAAAGATTTTGGTCGGTTAAATAGGAGACTAGAATGAAAATTCGAAACTTGGACCGTAAAAAAAATATGCTGCTAATCGACCTCTTAAAGACCAAAATAATAATTTTTACGGACGGGTTTTTTGTGAATAATACCGACTTATTTTTTCAGATAGGCTTTCTAACAACTCTCTTCAACGACAATCGGCGAAAAAATCAATTTAACATTATCAGTAATATGATTTACTAGTTTTCCGTTAAATGTAAAAGAATTATACGAAACGTGTTAGCATCGGAAGTTTATAGTATAATAGCAGGCTTTAGCGTAGGTATAGCACTATGGAAGACCCTTAATATTATTACCAGGCAGTTACGGGTTCCCCCTATCCCGGTGGTAATCTATACCGACTCAAGGAGCCTTATTAAATGCCTTTTAAAACTCGGGATTATTAATAAAAAGAAGCCTGATAATTGACGTGATAACGCTTCCCGAAGATTAAAAAGGGAGGGAGATTAAGGAATTCCGATATATTAATGGCAAAGATTGTTATGGTCCGACCTACGATGGTAAGACAAGTAGGTGCCAAATGGGATTTACTATTATGGTGTGGAAGAAGATTAGAAGAGGCTACCGTTGCCAAACTTGCAGGGCCTTTGGGCAGTGCCAATGCCCAGCCCGTCACATATCCTTACACGTGCCGTGTACGGAGCATATATTATTCGTATACGTACCGTGCCCGGCCTGTACTCGGTTCGCGCCCGGGCCGAGCCCAGGCCCTTCTCGTCATATATATAGTTACGTAACTTATAGGCTTAATCGCCAACGGCTTAAGTCTATAAAATAGCGTCTTTTCACCAGATACTGTAAGGGTTACGGTGTTCTTTTAGATAAATACCGGACGCGAACCATACCTGCCTAATACTTGGATCGAACGTAAGTCACTAATACTACGCCTAGCATATCGTATAACGTTTTAACCTGTTTACCCTATGTCACTGGCGCCGTATAAAGTATCCGTTAACATGTCGTATAAAGCCTCTTTTTTTACCGCTGACGCTGTATAACGTACCTGTTTACACGCCGTATAAAGCCTCCTTTTTGCTGCCAGCGCCGTATAACGTACCCGTTAACATATCGTGACGCGCTGTGTAAAACATTCTTTTTACCGGCGATGCCGTATAACGCGTCCGTTGACGTATTATTTAAATTTGTACCCTTACCTTTAGTATTGAGTAACGTTCTTTGTATAACACGTAGTCTTTGCCTAATCAGGTACGCTAATTCCTACAAATACAGCCGCCCCTACGTAACCTTTAAAAGTTTTTCCTTTTCCTTTTTATATTATCGTCTACACCCCCCTTTTTGGCAATTACCCCATTATAACTTTTTCTACTTTCTTTTTGTATAAGTTAACCAGTTTTTCAAGCTTATATATCTCCACATTTTCTTCTAACTTATTATTATAGACGACGTATTGAATAGTTTTAAACTAGGTTACGTTACTGTCAGCACCCTCGAAGAGGACGATAAGTCTTTACCCAAAGTATATTAATTTATAATATTCGAATACCCTATTATTAATTACCTGTTATAACCCCCTTATATTATAGGATATTTTCTTATCTCCTAAAATAGTAAAAATGTAAACAAGCTTTTCCCGTTATAGGTTAAGAACGTTTATATATCGTATATTAACCGGTTTTTAAATTTTAACTTCTCCTTATTTTACATCCTCATTTATCTTATGTAAAGGTGTCGCCCATATCGGAAGATGAATATTAAAGTAGACTTATCAAAAGCCTCATAAAAGGCGAGCTGCTAATTAACTCCTTTTCGTCGTGTATTTAAAGGATAAGTTGACTTACGGTTCCACCCGGTTTACGTATCCTTTTACGTTAATTAGTTACCATAGCAAAGGATAGAGATTATTTTTTATTTTCCGCACGTAAGCGATAATAAGATATCCTGGGTTATCGACCCGTCTTTACCCCCTTTTTTTTTGAGCTGGTTAATTAACTTACCTGGTTCCGTGATATCGCTCGAACGCAAAAAGTTCCTACTATACCGGCTGTACAAGCCGTTACTTTTTTTATCTATACGCCTACATCGCCCTTTTTTTCTGAGTCCGCATTTACCTTAGACCCCTCCGTCGCCTTTCACTATATCGCCTATTTATAAAGACAAGACACTTTTAGCTAACCGAGCTTTAACACGTAACATCTTCACTCCAACCCCTTTTAACTACCGTCGAATACCCCCTAATAATTTTAACCTAAAAGGCTAAAACGATATAACTACTTAAGCTATATTTTTATAGGTAATATAAGTCAAGGCTTATAAAATATTACGAACAACGTTTAATCATTAATTATACGATTTCCGATTCCGTCCGTATCTCATTTTTTAACCTTTTATACAAACAGACTAATTGAGCTGATAACGAATGGATATAAAATCGTACACGGGCTAATCGCGTTATCCGGGTTTAAATTAAAATATTACTAGTTTTGATAACTAGCCTAAAGGGTTACTCTTCCCACCTCACCCTTTATCCTACTTTTCGTTAGACATTATCGTTGGCTTTATCCAATGACCGTCCCTTTTAAGGCTATCCTTTATCGACGGCCTCCACCAAAGTCCGTCTTTTCTCGTATTATCTATTATCGGCTTTTCCTAGCGCTCGCCCCATCACGCTTTATTCGCCCTCCTTCGCGTTGCCCCGCGTACTGCCCGCCTTTCACTAGCTCTCCTTTTTGACGCTTACCCATTTTTTCTATACATTCTACCATCCTACTTTCTTATTATCACTTAACGTTCGAAGTCAGTCGTAATAGTGACTTTAACGTTAGTAACGCCTGTACTAGTTAAACCTAGATAAAATTAATTATAATAAATAGGTAAACCTCTATGAAAATATGGTTAAAACCGGTTTATAGTCAAATATTATTCGAAATAGTTCAAAAATAATTATTAGGCCTCACCTAATATATTATAACTTTGTTTAGTAATAAATTCTCCTTTTTATCTATTAGCGAAGTATTATCTTAGGGGTATAAGTGATTCGCCTCGTGCTTATCGTTTAATATAAGCCTAACGTCATCGTCGAAATATCGGGTTATTAAAAACCCGAGTATTTCACTTTTTCGTTTCGAATCTGTTGAAAGCTGTAATATATTAACCTTTTTTTTAGCAATTTCTTTATCGGTTCATTATAACTTTTCCACTTTATTAATACGTAACAAACCCCGCCCCTTCCCTTTGTTTTCCGCAAAGATATCTTATACTTTAAATTCCTTGTATTTACCGTTCCCTGTATTATTCGTTACGAAAACTGATCCCGGGCTAGTATCAGATAAAACCTGAAAACCAAAGGAGTTCGAAGCTGTACACTTAATTAAGTTTATATAAAATACCGGATATTTACTAAGGATATTTAATACGATATTGAACGGATTCAAAATATCTACTATCTGGTATTAATGATGAATTTAATCTAATTTTTAATTCAGGCAGTTAGTTTTATCATTACCAAGGTCTAGTTAAACCTAATCCTCCACTTTATATCATTTCACCAGACGTCGTTTGCGATTCGCCGTCGTTTTAATTTACTGTGGGATATAAGTTATTATCGCCTAGATTAATTCCGTTCTTTCGTGTAAATAAACCAAAAACGTAATAATTTAGTACATGAAACTTCTTAACCATTCTTTGTTCCCGTTGATTTTTGAAATTATTAACATTTCGTACCTATTTACCAGACAGTTCGTGATAAACCCAGTGATTATTAATTTCCGGTTATTTAACGAAGATTAATCAATGGTTAAATATAAAGCTTAATCGTATTGCGAAAAGTCAATGACGATACCTAAATACTTGAAATATTTGAATTTATCTACTTAATACCATGATATAATTGTAAATAATACATCGTAAATGAATGTTATTTAAGTTTTCCTAGGGAATGAAATATTGTTTAAAATGCGTCCACTTGATTAGACTCGTGGTTACAAATAATAAAAGTTAAAACCCGATGAAATATTCACTATATATCCCGAAAGCGCTCCATATACGCATTCGTAATTATATTCTATATAATTTTTAACTATAAAAACTTAAGAAGGAGATATGTAATAACTAGTAAATATCGAAAACCATTATTAATAATTAGTAAGTCAATTATAAAGTAGACCAAAATAAACGTTTAGTAACGGTCGAAAATAAAAAGAGGTTAAAGTAAACCTTATCGTAAAGTATGACGAGTTTTTATCTCATTATACTACCTATATATTCGATATAAACGTTCAATATTTGCAAAAATCCTTTTTAATAGGAATTCCGCTAAAAACGTGAAATAAAAGATTCTTACGCGGATAATTTATAACAAACGAATTATAAGTTTATTATAATATCCACATAATTGATAATTTACAACTAGGTTATTAAAAGCGATTACGGTAAAATTATGCCCCTCACGGGTAAATTCCGCGATTTACAATTTATATTCATCGTCTTATATTAAGTGGGAAACACCTAACGTCTTTAGATACCGTTAAAAGGCAAACCTTATATAAGAAATCGTTGTTCACTTTTTGGTTTTACAATTTCGTTAACGTACCCGGGCGGAAAATAAGGAAAATATTCGACGTTAACGATATCGGCGGGCTTGACGCAAGCCGAGCCCACGGAAATATCGCCGGCGCCATCGCATTAGAATCCTTTAACGTTATATCTGATAACGACTCAAACACGAGTTGAACTCGGGGCGGTTTCGCCTTTAACGGCCCCTTAAAAGATCCTGACCCCCCTTTAAAATACATATCGTCGTAATCCAATAACCAAGCCTCTGTTTTACCAAACTCTTTTACCTGACCATTCGCAATTTATATACCTTTAATATAAAGGTTTATGAATACTACAATTCATATAATGATAGAAATAAGTTAAAAAATCCTCATATAACATTTCTTTACCTCGAGTTTATCTTATAACTTACGGATTAACGTATTGAGGCGGGTACCCCAAGTTATGGGTTTTTACTTGAAGTAAAAAAAAAAAAAAAAAAACTTCGACCTATTAAACCTGATGTTCCGAAATTAATCGTCATAAAACAATACTCTAAATCCTTATAATCCATCAAAATCGTAAACTTTAGATGGATATTACGTGCGTAAAAGAATACGCTTTTAAATAAGATGTTACCGTAAAGAGGCTTTTATCGTAAATAGTATAATCACGTTTCGTATCCGTTAATCGTATAAGATCATAAGCTACTAACTTTAAAATACTATATTTATTGTGTTACGATGAATACCCTTCTAACGTCGTTTTCAAATGATTAATTTTTATTACTATTAGCCAATCTGAGTTCCAGGATGCCAAAATCGAAGCTATAATAAAAATATCCTTTGATGTTGAAAATAACTATTTTTTTCGCTTCGGCTAATCTTAATAAATATGTTACTTTGTTAGGCGAACTAAATAATCCGTTAACTTTGAGAAATTACTAATAAAATTAGTATTAAAGTTAGTAGAACCCAGTAAACTTCGAACCTTTCGAATCGTATGTGGTAACTTTTATTCGCTGATTATCCGGACTTTTTCGGGAACGTCCCAGATACCTACTCCTACCGTTACATTAAAACCCAGGTATTTTACCTCCTTAACTATAAAGTTGTACTTTTTTAAAACCAGGTTTAGTTCCGTATTACGCAGAAGTTTTAAAACTACGTGATCTTTTGCTTTACGGTTTTGTTAAGAACCTAAAAAAAAGATTAAAAAATTGTTTAAGTACATTATTACGAAATCATCCAAAATATCCGTTATTATATTATTAATATACCATGAAACCACTGTTGACATCTTGTTAGCTTAAAAGGTGTAATTAACTATTTAAATAATCTGAACCGCGTACTAAACGCCGTTAAATCCTTTTACCTAGATACTATTCGAATACGGTAAAATACCGTTTAAATATTTAACTTCGTAAGTTATATCGACTCCTACAATATGCGTAAAATCTCTTCAATTAAAGATAAAGGAAAACAATTTTACCACATAACTTTATTCAATACCAGATAATCGATATAAAACCGTTATCTCCTTTTCGATTTACAGTTTAGTAATACCAGTATCGCCACCAATAAAAAATTCGCCTAATTTTAACCTTTATTTACAAACTTTATAACTTTTCGTCAAAGCTTAGAAAGTCAAATTCGCAACATTGAATATAACATCCCCTAAGATCCGTTTCAAAAAGATTTATCTTCGTTCAATTTAATAGAAATATAATGATCGAGTTTACCCTTATATAAAAGTAAAGCTGTAACCTTATCCTTATCGAATAGGTCGCGAAATACCGTTAATTCCGGTAAAAATAGAGACTAATACTTTTTTACCTCAACTGTAATCGTCGCCGTTATTTACAAAATCCTTGTTATTTCGCTAAAGCTTATAATATAAGCTATCCGAAACGGTTGTCCTATACGTTATTCTTTTTGTAATAAATGATACTTTACCCGTGAAAACTCTAATTTACTACACCTTATATATTTCTTATCCCGAGTTATATTAATATTAAGCTGACAACTCAATCTCCTCAACCTTCAATGACCAAACGGTTACCGCTCGTATTTAAAGTTACTTATCGATATCGTTTTTCAGGAATTTCAAAAATTATATCCCGTGTGATTCTGGGAATAATATATATTAACCTTAGGTTCAACTATTTATTAATATTTATATTAAACTTGGCTATATAGGTAATACGCCTATTCTACCATAACCTTAATATCGGTTTGAAATTTTACGAATATAATATCTGAATTTACTCTAACCTCAACCATTATACTAATGACTCATTTATAATACAATATCAATTACAGCTAAAATTAACTTAAATATCTAAAAGGTAAGTGTTATTGAAAAGAATGAAAAAGTTTCTTTATTTATATATATTTTAAATAAACTAGACCCCATTTCATTTCATTTTATAATTACAATGTTAAGGCTATATTACTCCTATACGAAATTATATCCAAAAGTTAGGCTTTTTCCGTCGTTATGAATAGGACACCTTTCTTGACCTTTTCAACTTACGTCATATACACTTACGAAAAAGGTAATACTAAACAAAAATCATAATCACATTAAAAATAATTCAGTAAATTAAAATTTATATAACGCTATAAAGTTAATTTAGCTTAACATACCTTTATTATTATTTATATCGTTTTATGTCTTTAATCTTAAACACGTATCGAACGAGTTCATTATAATAATTAACCGCGATATTAAAAGAATTGACCGCGATTATAACAACCTTTTAACGAAAGCGTTTAAAAAATGTAAATTTCCGTTATAACAGTATTACTATCTGTCTGTAAACTTTAAACGAGTCCTGCTAATTAACGACTAAAACGCTATTTTAAATTTAAAGATCTTAACTTATTGACGAATTCGCAGTACTTTTCTAAAGTTACGATATAATTTACTCAACTAATACTTACTGTAATAAACTTATCGTAAATATATAACGATACGCAAAAACGTAAATAATTATACTTTACGGTTGAAAGCCAATTTAAGCTGCATACTTAAGCCAAAAATATCTTAAACCTAACAGTAAACAATTCCTACAAATTCTTATTACTTATAACTAAACCTTCGAATTCGATTCAAGTTTTATCCGTGTGGTATAAGTTGTCGAAAGCCGTCTCGATATAATCGAAAAAATTCTTGATATTATACCTACCCTCGTATCCTCCGGCTTCGTAATAAACCGTAACCGCCTACTTTACTACCGCCGTATAATATCCCTATATGTAAAAAAACGCGTACCAACTTTTTTCGATTTACATGTTATACGCATTTAATATAGATTTAATTGTTGAACGCGTTAATATATACGTAAAAAGGAATCCGTTTAATTACGGTTGATTATATCGTTTTCATCCACCTTAAACCGATGAAAACCTAATACGAGTCGCAGCTGATTCGGTTTTAAATTATTGGATTTTCGCGATAACCTAAGCGAAGTTGTACGTAAAGTCGATAATTGAAATCGATTAATCCGGATATTATAACTATTTAATAACCGATGCAATAAAGCCTACAATATTTTATAAACGAAAAATATCGGTTTAAGTTGGCCTCGAAAGGGTTAGAGGTGTATTTATAAACGTAGAGGACTGAGTATTTGCTCACAGACTATCCTCCGTGATAACGTTAAAGTATAACGCTGAATTATTTAACGTTTATTATCGATTGGTTTGTTATAAATAATTTTTTTTCGGAAAAATAAAATAAAACTTTAATAATATATTATAATTAGAATTTCAATGATAAGCTATATAGGTACCAAATAGAATTTACTATTAAGTTGCGGAAAAAGACTAGAAAAGGCTACCGTAGCCTAACGTACAAGGCTTTTGGGCAGGGCTAATACCTAACCCGTTACGTGCCCTTACACGTGCCGTACACAGACCGTACCCTATCCGTATACGGACCGTGCCCGGCCTATACCCGGTCCGCGCCCGGGCCGGGCCCAGGCCCATCCCGTTGCGTGCACAGTTACGTAACCTATAGGCTCAATGGCCAACGGCCTGAGTCCATGACAAAGATAACCCTACCGACGCTATAGTAAAGGGATCACCGAACAAAGCCTTGGAAAGGTTTGTGGATAGCAATAAGCTAACCATACAAATTGAGGACTATGTAGATAGGCCGCCCGGAAAGCCCAAGACAGGTGACAGCGGACAGGGATGTATAGGCAGATTGGAAGACTGCCAGGGGATTGATAATGGTGATCTGTTTAAGTGACACAATTGAAGTTGTAAAGAATTGTGATGCAGGAACTTTTTATGGGGGTTAATAAACTCGGACCTCGGGCTAACGGAGCAATTAAGGTCAAATGGGGTTAATTTACATGTAATTGGGTGCAATGCAGTATGAAAGTCAATTGGGATTGATGAGGGGGTACGAGGCCGCTGTATACCGCTAACAGGAAAAGATTAGTCAGCCACACTAGCGTACGCGCACAAACTAAAAAGTCGCCAGTGTTGAAATAGTATTACATGCAGTGTAGTAGGTTAACTTTACTTACAGTAGAGTTGACTATACTGAACTGTCAGTTGAGTGTATTACGTTGTGCAGACTTACCGCATTGGGTGTAAGTCGAGTGCAGTATGCTGCACTTCACTCTAGGGCACGTGCCAAGCAATTGGCCATTCAAATTACAGTGCAGACCGGCTAGCGGTCTGCCAAACCCAGAACAATACATCCACCATCTGACCACTGCAATACTACTGTTACTTCGACCAATCGAATCGACAACGTGGCAACGTCTAAGGCCTACCAACAGTATCCTTGTAGAGATCTCGATTAAAGGTCGCCACTCCGTACTAGTGAATGATAATATATACTAGTAAATACTATTTCCTTCGTGCTAATAAATACTAGCCCAGGTAGCATCTCCATGCTGATCTTCAGTAATATTCAATACTAGTACTTGCCCTAGTAAATAATAGTGCTGTTGGGGATATCTATAACTCCAGTGAGTTACTCAATTTTTGGTGTTGAGAGGTTTAATACTTAAAGTGTGTACCAAGTACTGACTGGCCCTTTTGGCCCTTTTATTGAGTTATGTACTGTGTGACTGTACCTGTTGTATGTTTCAACAAAAACCTAGGCTGATGTATCACACACCAAAAAAATATTAGTCACTTATTAAGGCTTTTGGCTATGTAATATGCCAGACCAGGCCGAATATCACGTTCTTTATGTCAATAGAATTTCACTTCGTACACAATAATTCACGTAAAAACATCACACTTATCGATTACGCCTGTAAATACGTTGAAACATGCAAGAACCATAAACTACAAATAAGTAAAAAATGACTTTCACCATCACCGTATTAGAACCTTCAAACATTAGCCAGATAAATATAAAGATTCCCACAAACTTCAAACTAATGGTTGGTATGATTTCAGCGAAAAAGGAACTAGGGCTACTAAAACATGGACATATAGATACACAATTAAGATCGACAACAACACCGTCAACTGGGTTGCCAACCGAATATCCAAAATATACCTCTCTTGTAAAGATGCTAACTCTAAAACTGTGATAGGGATTACCCAAAACATCCTCTAAACAAGAAATTTATTCAAAAAGCTACGTATACATATCATAATTAATATGAACTACGATAATGAAGGAGCCATCAAGTTATTTAAAAACCCAAAGTATTACCAATGCACTACGCGTATACTTTTCAAACAACATTTTATCAAGGACAACGTGAAACGTAATACTATACAAATGAAGTGGATTCCTAAAAATATAAAACTGGCAAACAGGTTGACAAAGCAATTGCAGAAGTCGAACCTCGAAATAATAATGTAACGGCTCATTTAAGTTAAATTAACTTAAAACAAGATTGATGATTTACAATCTTTGTACTTCTGGTTACCTTATGCTATAACGGATATAACATGACAATGTATTTATTGCTACTAACCTTCAATTATTGTAAAAACACCATTATGAAATCCTTCTGTTCATATAGGACTACACAAGTTGTCTTAGATTTTGCATCGACAAACTTTCAATTCACGTTATGTTTCCTTTATTTTTCTATTGAAATTACTACACAAGATAATGTGCAGGCTATTAGATTCAAGTATGCTAGAATCTACATGGAGAAGTCTTGGATAAAATCAAGAGAATCCTCATAAAGTCCTCGATCATTAAGGTCGAGACTCTGTACTAGTACTTCTATACCAGTGGATACTAGTGCTGACAATGTCTCCGTATCAATCCTTCGCACTAGTCAGTACTAGTACTTGTACAAGTAAGAACTATGGTCCCGGGAAAATATTCTTATCTCCGGAGTATACCTTATTTTTGGTTTTGAGACGTATCAAGTACTGGCCGTTGTACCAAGTATTGACTAGTTCTGTTTTTGGGTGACTATACCCCTTTCATGTTCAATAGACCTTTTGAACAGGTATCTTATTTTTTGAAAGAATAACATTAATAGAAGCAACAAAAAAAGGTAGAGTGAAAAGTGAAGGATGCGTAGTGTAGAGTTGGAAAGTTGACAAATGTAAAAAGTAAGAAGACTCATGTAGTCCGATTTGAACCGTTGACTTTTATAATACTTTTTCAGTATCTCAAAGTTTGTAATAAAGAGTATTAAATTGATTCTTACCCGTAATACTACAAGCTAACCTAGAGCATAATCGTTTATAAACCAGCATCTTGAGCTTCAATTAACTTATTTAAACTAAACCTTTGTATAAGCAAATTTCGCTTTGCGTTTGGTTGCGGCTTTGTTAATTTGTTGGCCAGTTGTTTATCCGTAGGATCTCACTTAATTTGCATTATACTACAATTCACTTCATCCCTTTCACAGTGTTCCATAACGCAAATATACTAAAGACATGTGCGATATTTTTGGTTGCTAGATTCCTCGTTGGCTCTCTCATTTTTATAATATATCCTAACGATAATAGAAATACGTACCTTTGTAAACAAGTTCCTTTTTCAAAAAGTGTTTTAAGTAATATTTATTACAGCCACAGTCTTAGCATCTAAAAAAGAGCGGAATACTTTGAATCGTCGCTTAGATATCCAGTTGATTATACTTTTAACAATTTGAACTGAATATTTATCGCGAGACTTTTTAGTGGCTATGTTGGTCTTGAAGTCGGAATTGTGCCAGCTATTAATTTGAAGTTTATGGGAATCATTATCATAATCTTAGCTGAAATTTGTGTCGTTTTAATGTGGTGATAATTAAAGTTCTATTTTACTTACTTATAACTTATTATTCTCATATTTTCTGAAGTATTTGACGGCGTAACTGTTAAGTGTGATGTTTTTACATGAAAGATAGTGGCTAAAGGGTGAGAGTAATTATATAAATAATACAATATACAGCCTAGTTTGGCATATAAAATAGCTAAAGGCCACAATATCTAACTGATACTTTTTGGTCTGTGATATATCAGCCGGACTATGAAAGGGTAAATGTATGGTATGAATAAGTGATCTAGTGGTAATAGATATGTAGGTTAGATGTTAACTTGGATCATTTACCTTAAAGTCTTAGACTCTTTGTGTATATGTATTTTCAATCAATATATTTCTTTGCGTTTTGATTCCTTATAAGATGTGCCACTGGAAAATATTGAGCCTCTTCTAAGTTCTCGTACTAAAAGTGTTTACTACTATTCATTTTAAAGGATTTCTTAGCCCTCGATTGAGAAATTTTTATGAAAAAGTCGTAAACATAAGTATAAATAATGAGTCGATGGCGATAGTTAATATATAGCGCATTGTCAAAAATCAACTTTGTTAACTTAAGGACAACGAATATTGCTCTAAATATTTTCAACCAATGTCCTAAAGACTTGGTAACCCCATAAAAAAAGGCGAGGAGTTGAAAAAATTTGTTAATTGTAAAATGAAAACCCATATTGGTTTCTTTGGATATTCCAAAAAAAAGTTGTTAATGTTATACAGAATCTTAATTGATAACTGTTTTTCAAGTTCCTTATTCAGGAAAGTTGAGCCAATATCGATTTGGGCGATTTTTCCAGCTATAGAAAGTAGCGAGGGTAACGAAAATCCTCTATGGGTAAGACATCGCTACAGCGGTAAAGGTTTTAATGTAATCAATACTATACTTTTACTCAAATCCTTGTACAACAATCCTGTCCTTGTATTTCTCGATCTGATCTTTAGTATAAGTTCTGACTTTAGTGAATTTCTTGCGGTTAGGGCATAGAAGTTACTATATCCTTTGATAGCATTGAAAACCTTGAACTGTAAGCTCTATATTTTACTGTAAAGAATCTTTTTCTAGTATTGGGTTTCCGTGCCTTCCAAATCTTACTATATAGTTAGTTGTTTTTCTTTTTTGTTGATTAAAAGCACAAAATTTACTATATTATCAATGATAACAATAGCATTTGCTACCAAACATTTCGGTAAACCATTTTCTATCTTCCTAGCTACTTAGTGTATATTCTTTCTTGGCTTGGAGCTTTACACAGCCGTTATAGTATTATCAGGGGTACCTACCTGAATAATATCTTTTTTATCTCTTGTAGCTGGTTTACAGCGTTACTTAACTGTTCTTCAAAAGACTCTCAAGCTTAAATTTTTAAAGAATTTCCTGGTCGAGTTGTTCAGTCGGTTTGGTTAATGGAGTTAAAAGATTTGCCAGGGCTTTGTGATATCAGCATATTGCCACAAAAAAGGATCCCCATTTTTCCTGATAGATTAGTCTTCTAACCCTTTACTCAGCTTATAGAGGGGATGAAAATAATTACATCAAAGCTGGTAGTAAAGGTAAATTTAACGTTGGTTTTATGATTTATTCGTCTCTTTATTGCATCAAGATAATCTTTATCAGGCGAGGCGTAATAAATCTTGTTCGTGTTGTTTACTATCAAGTTCGCTATGATAACAATTGTTTGAAATAGGTAGGGATATAAGTAATATAGTATTTGTTTCTGGTAACGATCTAAGCTCGTATATCTTTCAATATCAATTGATTGAAGTATTTGGATATACAATTGTATTTAGTGGTCTATTAGAAAAACAACTTAAGGGTCAATATGTGGTTGATAGTTATGTTTTTAATCCAATAGTCAAATAGTTCTGTACTAGCGTCCAGGTTGAACAAGTAAATAAGATACATAATACGTTTCATGATTTTGTTTAATATACGACAAACGGTTTTTGGTTCTTTACTAGGGGAGCTGATGATAGTGTTACAAACCCTGAAGTTATTCCTGACCTTAACAGTTATCAGGTTACGGCGTTCACTTTATGGGCTAGTAATTGTTTTCATGAAGTTATTAAGGTTCTAAGTGAACATTCCTCTATTCGGGTTCTCGTATTAAAAACTTGGTCGCTCTTGATTGCTTTTGGAAAGTTTAAAAGGAGTATGAATAAGGTGGAAACGTTTATCTTAATCATTTTTTTAGGTTCTTTATAACAACTAGAGTGAATATTTTACTAGTGTTTGGCTAGTGTAACTGAACGTGATATATTAGAAGGAATTGTTGAAGGATTTGGATGGAAAATTGCCGTGAAAATGAAATCGTTGCGTAACTTAAATTATGTTTTAGTTGTTAGTTACCATAAAGATCATTTGGTTAATTAGTAAAGTTAACCAATGATGTGTCATCATATCTAATATCTAAATTATTAAGTTTAAAAGGCTAATGTAGTTTATCAAAATCTTAGGGTAATAGAAATAGTTGTGGAAGGTTAGTGTATTTTCACTGGAACTATCATCAGATTTAACCAATATTTGTACTTTCCTTGATTCTATTGATTAAGCTATACTACTCTTTCTTCGTAATTAATGGGAGTTTTAGCCTTGTGATGGGAAACAAGAAAACAATTTGTCGTCTTTAAAAATATGTCAAGATAAGACTGAATCAGCTATTACAAAGTCTCAACACTGGAGGTTTTCAATTGCAAAACAATTAAGTGATATAGAAGAAAAAGGGAAATTATTAAAACTTGAAGTTAAGGTTTGATGGTTTAACTTTGAAAGTAGGACTTATACGACGATATTACCCGCTTTGAATGGGGTATCTAATTGGTTGTTTCAGCGGATTGACGTAAAATGGGAGACTTTGACGTTGAAAGTAGACACTTGGATATTAAAAGTGTATTGTTTACGCTGAATGTAGATACCTCAGAGGGACATTACCCGTGTAAAATACTGTTTCTTATTAGTCTAACACCTCCTGTATAGGGTCATATGTAGGGTCCTATATAGGGTTTTATGTAGTAGACTGGTTCAATTGAACATTTGACAGGATAAGCATACGAAGTACCATAAATTCATAATGTTTTTAGTGGCGGTATTCAATTTTACTGTTGTTAATTGTAATAACGTCTTCGTTTTTTCGTTCTGATTGATATATTTATCAGAATAGGAAAGCTGTAAATTTGGATGAAATACCAAATACGCTCGTGTTGTATGATTTTTGTATGAGCCGGTCAGGTAATTTTGACTGAATTCATTGATTCTTTGATGTCGGTTAATAGGCTGTTTTTTGGTTTTCTTTGAAGTATGGAACTCTCTGTTTCTTTTTCTTTATGAATACAGTTTGCATATTCAAAGTTTAATTCGAGTTTATGAAGTGTTAAGGAAATGGCTTCCATTAATTTACTTAATATTAAAACTGTTTGGACTAGCCACTAGTGCTTAGTGTAGGTCGAAAAATAATGGGAATACTCAATATATTGAATACAATGGCCTTGTTTCATAAGTTTTTTTCTAGTGTTTTCAAATGTTGCTACAATATGAGCTGAAGCCGAGTAGTATAATAAGCAAAGTAAACGAGGGTTTTTTAACATGTTTACTAGAATGGATTCTTTTGATGCATTGACATATTCCAATAAACTTTAAAAGGGCTTCATACAGGTTATCAAAGATATCTATGACAACTGAAAGGTCTAAAGTAATTAAAGAAGTAATTATCCTGTTGGCCAAGATTCATATACGGATGGTTTTGGACGTATTTTCTAAACATTATTCGATATATTGAAAAAGAAGAACATAGTATATTTCTATGGATACTAGATTTATCTTGATTTAAAAGATACGCTTTCGAATATTCAAATAGTTATTACTGACAAAATATCTTTTAATTTCTATTCGTGATTTTTTTTTTTTTTCAAATGATGAACCTTTCAAAGTTTTTGAACCATTGAAAATAAGGTATTAAGAGTAACCTTCTTTTCTTAGCTTTAAAAAAGGGTGTTTTATATCTTATTTCTCCTTTAACGATGTGGGGCCTATCGAAGTATATGGTTCCCGTTTCGTTGGTTTTTTAACACGTTCCTTAAGATTGATTACTAGCCTATCGTTTTAATCGATAGCTAACCAGATTTTTTCCCGGTTCATATGGTTGAGTCATAGGTAACTTTATCGTCTGCCTTTTCATCAGCATAATTATTAATATTAACGGTTTGAATATATTGTTCAACTTTAGCCTAACAAGGCTAACAAGCTGACTTTCGTCATTTTCTCAACAGAGACTTAAGGTATAAAGCGACTGAAGCAATGGAGTAGCCTTAATATTCAGGAAACGAAGAAAAATATATTAAATATGAGGATTGAAAAAACCCATGGGTTTAGAACGACCTAGAATAGAGGGAAATGAGGGGTTGGAAGAAATAATAATACTCTGTGAAAAAAAACCATTATCTCTGGTACTTCCATAAAATGGTCCCGATGGTAGAAACAAAGATATACATTCTATAGATACTATAGGGGCATTCATATAGGTATGAAAGATTCAGGAAGAAGTGGATATTTCTACTCTGTAATGGTGTAAAAAGTATTCAATTGAATTTAGTAAAAAAGTGAAATCGTAGAGCGTAATCGTACTCATAATATGTTGAATTTAATACAAAAGATATTATATAGGCTTGTAGATTGAAGTATACTTGAATCTACATGTAGAAGTCTCTTATATAATTAAAAGAATCCTTATAGAGATCTTAATTATTAAGCTCGAGACTTTATGCTTCGTAATAATAATTTATACTAGCAAGAAATGGTTTTTCTGTACTGGTAAATACTAGTCGAGGCAATATCTCCGTGAAGATCATCCGTACTAGTCAGTACTAGTACTTCCACTGGAAAATAGTAGTGATCCATGAAAATATCGTCATCTCCGGTGTATTCCTCATCTTTGGTATTGAGATGTATCAAGTACTGGCTGTTGTACCAAGTACTAACAGTCCCTGGTGGTTGCTGAGTGACTGTAACTGTTGTATTTTCAACAATTTCACTCTGCCTTTTACTTTTATTTCATCGGCTCTACTTTTTCTTCTTTCTCTCCAAGCAGACAATACTTTTAGAGGGGGTGTGTTGAAAATACGACAGGCGTAGTCTATAATCGGTAACAAGGCTAGTCAGTATTTGGTAAGTGTGTATATTAAAGATAATGTATACTCCAGAGATGAGGATCTTCCCCGGAACACTAGTAGGAAGATTAGTAAGAGGACTAGGGAATAATATACTAAGGTATTGGAGGATTAAGATGGATATGACACCTGTATACTAATACTTACTAATACAGTGGCATTTATACTTGCTAGTGTAAGGTGTTAGTATTGACTAATATGGATGATTAACACGGAGATGATGACTCACACTAGTACTTACTAATACAGGGATACTAGTATTGAGTAACACGGAGTCTTGATTTTGATGATCGATATCTCTATGAATATACTCTTCATTATATATCAGCAGAGTCTTTTGTAGATTCTAGGTATTCTCGAATATATAAGCCTACACTAATTCTTCTTCTATGTTAATTTCAACAATATCATTAAACGGTTTGTATTAGTTTTTCGATCTAAAAAAGGCATTTGTAGATGTTTCGGGACTTAATACAAAGAAATATTCGTATCTAAAGTAGTTTTAGCTTTTGGGAATAATCGTTAGTATGTTAGTGGTTTCTATAACAATAGAAAAATTTCCACTTTGTCGTAACCTTCTAATACCAGCACCTTTTCTATCATATGTTTAATCTTGACAAATGATTATTGAAAAAAATAATGTGGTAATAGTCAGTTATTTATAAGATTTTAATTTATCATCAAGAATTATAAGGAATTATTTTTGTGGGATCAGGAAAGAATTATTGGCTAAGGAACTATTTGTAAATATTATAAACTTCCCTGTAATTAAATCCCCAGGTATTATTTAAATTTTTTTGTCCTAGTATTTTATGAGAAATTGATTAATTTCATTTAATCAAGCAAAGAATTTATTTCATGGACCTTTCAATTTTATTGAAATTGATTCATTGTAAAATAGTTTAGTTTTACAGAGAATTACGATGTAAGTTATCTGTGCCCTTTATTTCAGCTTATGCTAGGCCTTCGAATCGTCGGCTTTGTTTACTTTTATAAAGTTAGTAGCTTTTTATTTCGTTCCCAACCTTCAATGCGTGTTATGACTTTTATTAACATTGTAGATCCAAATTGACGATTCGTTGAGATCCAGTTTCGTGCTCTTAATAAACATTTTAATCGATTATAATGTTCTGATGACTTAATCCTAAATAATATACTATTGAGTTTATGTATTTATAATAGTGTCTAAGAAATATTTATCGTTAATTTGTGCATCAATTATGCCGCATGTTTTCCTTATAGGAATCAATAGGTCTGTGTTAACCATTAATGACTTTTTGTTTATACTCTTTTTTAAGTGATTTTGATATATTAATACCCAGTAAGCCCTCATTTCATTTCATTAGTAAAGAAGCTTAAGTTAAAGGATAGTTTGTAAATATGAAACTTGTACCTTAGTTTTCTTTTGACATTCTTGTCATTCAATCGGTTAAAATTCAGTGGCGAATTGAGTGTACATTCGCGTAATATTGCAACTAGTCAAGATGAACTTAACGATTTCAATATTGATAAAACTGGAATAAACTATGAGAATGAAGCGCTAGTAAATCCCTTAGATTATAGCTAATTAGGTAAGGGTTTAGTTATCATCTTTATTACTATAACTTTGAGCGATTCTTCTTAAATTCTTGTGACGTCGTCCATCTTTTTACTCTTGACCTGGTAAATCATTTGAAAATGAAAAATTGTTATTTTTTGCCTTCTTGATTATATAAAGGAATTTAGTGATATTATGTAGTGCGTTAAGAAACCATTAATTTCAATTGTGTCGTTTTTCTTCAATAGCGTATCGAGGTATTGATGATTATTTTACTATATAATTCAATGACTTGAACAGTATTCATTGCCTTTCTTTACGATATCCAGGAAATAGGATATTCTTTTCAAGTTTAAAGGTGTCTATGAAGTATTTGTCTTTATAATACATTAATCACGTAGGCGGTTGTTTGTAATTTAATATTATTTTCAGTTTCGTAATAATAGGTATACATGGAGTGTTTGATTTATTATTTCTTTTTAATGGTTTGAATTTAATGAAATTTTATCTTTCGATGATCTGTATAATGGTTTAACTCGAGTGGTACTTATGGACACAATACTTATATCAGTTTAAATTATTCTTTTCAGGTTCAAGATACTCATGATTTTATATAAATAATGTTATTAATGTCCTTTTCCTTAGGTAAGGAATTTACCTTCTAGACGTTACCATTATAAATTTTTGGTCCATGGTAAGATATCAATATAGAGAACATTATTTATGTGGCTTTTTACTAATTTATTCTTTAATTGTTTTAGGGATTTACTGTAAACTGCGGCCCTTTTTCGTATATTTGATAATGAAGGTGGTTTCTTTGATATACGTTTATGCGCGCAAATCACTCATAGTGTTGATACTAATCCATTAGCAATAACAGTATAGTTAAGGCCCTTGACTTCCATTTGTATTCTTTCTTCTAATTTTGTGAAGTAGCCGATATACAACATAAATATTTTTTACGTTTTATATAAGAACGTATATATTTGCTTAACCCTACTAATATCTGGATAAGCTTTAATCACTACTTATTTGCGTTACGGCCCCATCCATTAAATATCAATTTGGAATCATAATATGTAAAAACGAGTAATAATATCATGTATTAGTACTTCAGGAGTTCTTAGGAAGTATTAATCTATATTATACGTAATGTTTATTTCTTTGGGCTGTTTTGATAGTTCTAAAACAACTCGCTTTTTGTTAAACTCTATTTTCATGATAGAGACTCAAAGTATAAGTATGCTATTCAATCAGAATACTGGGAAGCAAACCTTGGAATTCAAGTTTCATTTTCATTTTCAATTGAATTTACATTTGAAAGGCGTTGAATAATATGTTAGGTAATATCAATAAAGTTCTTTGATCGCTTTTAATACATTTACATTCGTATCCTCATAAATGGTTACTTTAAAGACTTTATATTTCATATTATTAGTAAAGTGATTGAATTTCAGTTGTAATTATCCATGTTTCAATTTTGTTAGGTTTTATACCATTATTATTGAATTTGCAAGATGAAATGAGAAATTTCTTTATTGTAGTCTAATTGACTAAACTTAGCCGTTTCCTTTCATATAATACCTTGTTTAAACGTTGAAATTAACTCCAGGAATTTTTTAATATTTTAGGCATAAGATCAATATAGTATGTGATTCCATAATAAGTAACACAATGAGTCGAAAGACTGAAATAAAATCTTATATCTAAGTGAAAAGAGGTATTTTTTCGGAGTTAAATCTATCTTGAGCTTTATTATTGTTCGTAAATTTAATATCCATACTGGTATCAACATATTTTTGTTATACGATGTGTTCAGAAAATAATTACATTAAATATGTCATTACCATAGTATCAGGTATAATTTCTAAAGAAAAATTCCCCGAATAATGCTTTGAAATAGTAAATGAACAAGTGAGTCCAATATTTTTATTATTATAAAATAATCAGGGGATTTACTTGAAGATAATATTTTAAAAAGCGTAATCAGCTAGTTATTACGATGTTTTAGGGTTAGCATATTTAGTGTAACTTATATTTTGCAATTTGGTCTCCTCATATTCGCTTCAACACTCTATTTCCTGGAATATTATGACGTGTTGACCGTATTCGAAGTTAGAACCCGAAGATTACTGGGTGTAATATACAAGCTTTTTTACTAAATTTTAATTACGTAGTCACGTAAGGAAAAGAGCTTTTTTTTTATTAAATTCCATAAATATTAATGTGATTTTAATGAATAAACTTGAGAAGAAAACTCAAACGTAACAGAAAATATTTTCTCTACGTGCATTGCTATCTAGGATTCTTATTCGAAGCTTTTAATTACCGTATTTCATAAGCTTTACAATTGACACGGCCAATATAAACAATAATTATTGGTTTTAATAGTTATCCCTATTGAAGATATTGTAAACTTAAGTGGATCAATCGGCTAAACCTTATACCTATATAATTATATTGTTAAATCAAAATAAAGTTAGCATCATAACATTTTTAAGGGACACGTTAAGGCATTATAAGGTATATTCGAATCTTTTGAATCCCCTCATCATATCAATTACTTTGTACAACAATTTGTCGTCTGAAATATTAATATTTTCCAAATCTCACTATTAAAATATCAGCATATTTACCATCGAATTGAGGAGATGAATTATTTTTCCAAGTGTCTTTTGTGTTTTCAATTTTTGAAACCCTTATTAATATTCAACTTTATATATAGTAACCAAAAGACTACGTCATTCATAAAATCTTTTTTGAAATCGTCGTAATTCTTGGCAAGCATTTCATAATGAGTTAAATGGAAAAGTTCAAAATCTTTTGATGAACTCGTAAATATATATGGAAAAGAGCAGGTGGAATCCTAGTAAATTTTCCCGTATTTAGCGTCAAATGTTGAAAATTGTTCTAAACTTAAAATCCAGGAAACTGTATAGTTCACCGTTATTTTTATCTTTATTACCACAAATCTTCACGAAAATTGTTATCTTTATGCAATCCGTATCTACTAAAGCTATATTTTTAAGTGACGATGTGGTTTATTTGTTTTATCACTAGATCCCGGCATTTTAACAATTTGTTCCTGAATTAACCAGTTTCTTATGGCCAAGATTAAACGAAAATGGTTAATAGATTTACCAAACATAAGTTGACTCGTAAAAACGCTCTTTCTCTTCCATTTTGTTTATTTATACAGGCGAATATAGTAAAATTAAAAACATGATAGGGCCTCGCCAAGGATTTTCTGAACAAATTTGTTATAGTCATTGTTGGTGTTATAAGCTTTCAAATCCCTATTATATAGATTTATGTATTGAAGGGGAATTCTTTTCGTTGAGGTTAATGAAAGCTTCTAATTTACTCCTAAAAGTAGTCGCGTACCAATCAACCTAGGTGATGGAGTCTAAAGATCACATTTTGTTTGGGTTTTCAATAGAATTTCAAAAACGAGTATAGTAATAATAGTATGTATTATCGCGAATACCTTATTTTACGACATCTTCACTCTTAATATATATATATATCTATTTAGCGTGATTATTCATTGGTAACTTATATCATTCGTTTTCTACATTTCTCCATATATACTTCTTATTGGAAACTTAATGTCTTGTTTTTATTGTTTAATTTTCATTCTGAGTTTCAATCCTTTCCCTTTCTTTTTTCACGTTAAGAGGTTCTACTTGTTGAACTATGTGTGAAAGTTGTTGAGACTCAAAGGTATTGAATTAAGTCACGTTTGATTCTTGTCAATAATTCAGTAACCCATGTAGTTTATGAACTGTATTGAAGTATCGTTCCACTCAGTGTTCATAAATTATACGTTGTTCTTCAAGTTTGGAATATATATGCCTTGGATAGTTTTGATTGGTTGCGTTTTTGAGGTATTTTTCATGGCGTTCAACGTGACGTTTTTGGTAGATATTTTAGCCGTTCAATATTTAATTAATGATTTGAAGATGAATCAAAACATTACTAAATGTAGTAACTCAGTATTATTGTTATTGTTCTTTATTGTTGGACGGATTTTATATTTAATGTTTTTGAATCAATATTCAGGTGTTTACCAATTTCCAGCGTTATAGCGATTTGATAATAGTGTTATATTTATGGTCTCCGGCGGTTGATCTAAATGACTGATTTTCGAAACCAATAGAGTAAAAGAAGTTCGACATTTTGGTAATCATATGTCTAATGCGCAATTTATACAAACCCAAACGTAAAGTCAGATATCTTTCAATTTATTTCTGTTAAAACTGACACAAACTTATAAAAAAAACTTCGCAAACATCACTCATTTATCTTATGATAACGAAGCCTAATAAATGGAGTGTATCTTCATGTTTTAAGTAGTGCATTTGTGCTTAACCCAATAAATATTCATTAATATTGGTAGCTCTTTATCATCGCAACGTATTCTATTCTAATTTCTGGTCGAGGTAACTGGTATTTTACATTCCATGTGTTGTATAGTTCTAATTTTGGCAGGCTGCTAGCCCGTCTACACGCTGGTTTATATGGGCAACCGCTTGCTTGTTCTTTGAACCTAGCTGAACATGACTCTTTAATTGACTTGCATTCGATACAATCACTTTAAGTGGAATTAAATTAACTTCTGGTCCAACAGTACCATATTTTAGTAACTTGAGTAACTCAAAACGTTTCCTATCTCATCGCATAGATAGTTTGCAATCCGCGCATTCAAAGAAACAAACTATTCATATATATTTTGAGTTTCGTTTTATGAAAGGCTTCAATGGGTTCTTCCATTGAATTTAATTAGTTAGTATTCGAGTCGGTAGGCGTTGATAACATTCAGAATTTAGATACATAACAAGTATGAATTACACTAAGGAAATGGCTACCCATAATGCTTTCCCTCAGTAATACTACGTATTATAAATTAATTTTTATTAAATACTTCATTTACCGTCTATCTAACATAATACCTTCAAACGTAAAGTCCGCTTGATAATCACAAAGGTAAAAGGTAAATAAGATGTTAAAGACCTGGTTGAGGCAACGGTAAGGTTTTTCGACACATAGGCAATATAGGAAGGTATAGTCGGCTAATTACTTACCCTTGTCAGAACAATATCTTTATATTTCGTGATTTACTTAGGGGTTTCGTCGTCGTTAGCCGTTTCTTTGCCCTTGAAGTAAGCGATATAGACTAAGTAATCTTATACACGAGTAGTGAAGTTCCAAATGTGATATATAACCTGTTAATTATTACGTTCGGCACAAAGATGGAGAGTTAATTAAAAGATAGACTTACTAAAAATATGATACCTTTTTACCACTATTACAAAGATAATTCTTACGGTTAACTGATCAGTTTAAATTTTGCCCTTGTTAGCATTAATAATTGGGTATCTTTTAATGAAAAGCTATTAAAGCATATTTTCAACTCTAAAAGCTTTTAAGGCTATATTTACGACCGATATAATATAGTAATATGCGGTCGTTTTGATTTTATCGCGAAATTTATCAACTTAAGGGTACATATTAAGAAAATTTAGTGTATTTAATATTACGATCGTAAGAGAAAAACGTAATAAGCGTAAAAACCCTTCGCAGGTTGTATTTGGGCATCATAAAACGTATTTAACATCGTTAACACCCATAATAACTACATATGACTCTCTGTTAAATGTAGCTTCGCAAACATAAAACTTTATCATTGCTTATCAATATAATATAAACTTATCAAGCGTCTAATTTAACATATTGATTAGTATTTTCTCCTCTTCTTTTTATTCTTTATTCTCATTTACTTTGTAATAGACCAATCCGAGTAATATTGCAGGAATTGAATATTATACTTGTAGTAACTTTTCATATTACAGTAAATTTAGCGAAAGGGTATTACTCGTATTAAAAAAGTTAAATAATAAACCCTAACATTATATGTTCACATTCCGTAGAATAACATAAAAACAATAAAAGGTAGAATCTTCTTTCACTTATAAATATTTAAAAAGTGTATTATTATGATATTAAAAGTGTTATAAGGCTTTTGTTTATACTTCGTGACATTTTTTCAAACTTCACCAAAAACTGGGAAAAGTCTGTAAACAATATAAATTAATTTATTAGGTTTTGGATAGAGGTATCGATAATTATCATAAGCCTTATTAGTGTTTCCTAATAGTTTAAGCTTTAAAGCCTCCGAGTCGCAATATTAAAGGTAATTCATAGTCGCCTAGCCCAAGGTCTTAAGTTCTATCATTGGATCAATAGTAAACTTGCGAGTATTAGCGTACCTAACGTAGGAATAATACCCAAAAACTTGTTGATTTTAAGTATAAGATAAGAGGCTAATATGAACCAAATCTCAACAAGGGGTTTGAAGAAATTAACTATTTAATTCAATGAAACGTGTAAATCTGAAGTTAATATCATTTAACGAATTAGCTATTATGTATTTACGCTTTTACCGCTGCTAAGAGCTTATACCACGTCATTATATCAAGGTGTTAATCGGTCTAATAAATTAATCAGTTCGTTATCATTAATACTTTAAGATGTTTAACATAACTAACAGTTATGATAGGGAGCCCTAAAACGCTTATAAAGGTTTTATGTGTTTTTAATACCTTTACCTTTTCCTCAAAGGTTTTCCTAATCAAGATTGGAAAAAGTTTCTTTTCGTTCAATAAATAAGAAACAAATTCGGTCCATCCTAATAAAATTATAGTTGAAGGATAAATATCACGGCGGGTAACCTCTTTATTAAACTTAGCCATAACCGTACGTTGAATCATCATCCATTTATTGGGTATCCAAAAATTCTAATACTTAAGAATTCATTTTGAAAATACAAGCGTCATAATTACAATCATCGCTGATATGCGCGTAAGAAATATACTAAATAGTGTAATAAATCAAGTAAACCATAGTTCAAGTTTCATTTGTATATGTAATCCAAAGTTATTCATTATAATAGCTCACAAAAATAATGCCGAATGTTTAAATTACTTTCATTTAGGCGAGATCGGTAACGGCTTAACAGTAAGCGCTTACAGTAGCCATTTTGAAGTTTTGGTTTATGTAAAATTTAGTAACTTTGGATAAATTAAACTGGGCGATATATAAAAAAAGTAGGGAATCTGTTGGTAGGCCTTAGACATTGTAACGTTGTTGATTCGATTGGTCTTCGAAGTAACAGTAGTATTGCAGTAGTCAGATAGTGGATGTATTGTTCCAGGTTTTTCAGACCGCTAGCCGGTCTGCACTGTGATTTGTATGGCCAATTGCTTGGCTCGTGCCCTAAAGTGAAGTGCGGCGAATTGTACTCGACTTATACCCAATGCGGTAAATCCGTACAAAGCAATACACTTGTAGTACAGTTAACTTTACTTGTAAGTAAAGTTTACCTACTTCACAACATATAATACTATTCCAACACTGGTAGCGATTTAGTTTTACGCGTACGTTAGTATAGCCAACTAATATTTTCCAGTTACCACCGAATTAATTCCTCGTCAACTGCCCGACCCCTATCAATTCCAGTTGATTCTCGTATTAAATTGCACCAAATTGAATACAAATTGGTACTATTTAACCTTGATTACTCCGTTGCTCCGAGGTCCGAGTTTATCAACTCCTATAAAAAGTTCCTTCGCCACAAACCATTGCAGGTCTCCGCAAACAATTTCAAGCCTCTACTTAAACCGTGCCACATAAACAGATCGCTTTTATCTATCCCCTGGCAATCTTTTAGTTTGATAATATATCCCTGCTCATCGTTACTTAATCCGGGCCGTTTAGGCTGTTTATCAACGTAGCTTTCGATTTGTATAGTTAGTTTATTACTGTTTGCAAACCTTTTCAAGGCTTTGTTCCGTGATGTTTTGGTTATATCGTTAACGGGGTTATGTTTTCCTTCGATTTATCGGAATTCCTTAATCTCCCTCCATTCGTAGGCTTCGTAAAGTATCATTACGTCGATTATCAGGTGTTTTTCACTGGTGATTCCGAATTTCGAGAGGTATTCAAAGAGACTTCTCGAGTTATTATAGATTATTACCAGAATAGAGGTTATCTTTAGCTGCCTAGTGATAATGTTAAGATTTTACCATATTACTATACCAACGTCGAAGCCCGCTATTATGCCGTAGACCTTTAAAGTTAATACATTTCATGCAATCCTTTTGCACTTGACGAAGGTCTCGTGAATTAAGTTTTCGATAATATCAAACTTGTTTTCTTATCTTTTTTTATTGAAGAAGGTTATTAGAATGATAATTCGTTAAGAAAAGTCGATATTGTTTGTAAAATATTTATTGTTAAATAATATTTACTTGGATTTTAGAAGGTTGATTAAAACTTTATTAATTTCATGGTCCAAGTTTCGCATCTGTCACTCGAGCCCTTTATTTCGCCAGTTGAAGTCTTGATCCGTTAGTATTCTTGTTTATATTGGAATGAATGGGTTGTAAAGGGCTTTCAGTTAGCATAAAGTAACAATATAACTACCTCAACACGTTGCTCTAGGTATAATTAAGCCATAGCTTCGTTAATTATATTAATTGTACCCAGAGTAAAGCCTTAAAACTTTGAGAGAACGTTAAAGCCGGCGTTAATATTCACCATACAGATTAACTATTTGTCAAAATCCCGTTGTGTGTTTTTCTTTAGCGTTGTTACAGGCTTGTAATTTCAGAAATTGAAGTCATCAATTGCTTGCTATTCCAATGTTAAGAAGCCAGCCGTTCCGATGAAAAGGGTATCTTCAATTTATATACCCACTATATCGAATTTTTTTTCTTGCCTTATGAGTAGGTTCGGATCGTACGTTTAGTATTTTATCGCTAGCCGTGATTTGAAGTGCGATTGATAGGTTGGAAACGAGTAGACTCTTGCTTTAAATAGACTGTATAGAAGTTTAATGCAACGTATTACTGTGCCTGAAGGGCAAATGTCATGGAGCTTCTATGGAAGATTTAGTTATACGATCCGCTGTAAATCCATTACTAATTACGTATATGATTACGTTATATTGCGACTATTAAGCATAAACTTGACTTTAGTTTTAGCTAGTAAACTTGTTACTAAAGCCTCTACCAAACTCTAGTTGATTTTCTAAATCGTTAGCGACTGTGTAAAGATTTAGGTTTTGCCTTTATTACCATATATTGGAGCGATTAAATGTAATTTTTTGTAGGGATGTCCTGTGGTCCTGCCTTTGATCTCGTAAATAATTCTCTACTTAAAGATTGTAACGTTTGGATTTTGGAGGTTAAAGTCAGGTTTCGATAGGAATTATACAACTTCTAAGATTAGTGGGCCGTTAATTTAGATTTTGTTACTTTCTTTACCTTAATAATTCCTTGTGCTAAAAGCTTTAATGTCGGATATTTTTCCTCCTTTTTTTTCTACTTATATAAGTAGTATTATAGATACGCCCCAGTATATATTCCTCCTCTTTCATGGTTTTCTTTTTTAGGCGTCGTCTGCGTCGGCGGCGTTTCATCAGCTTACTCATAACGGATGGAAAAGGTTCGTATTTACTCGGAGGTTTAGATTAAAAAGCTTAAGGGTTTTAATTTTTATTATTCCTAATATAGGGATTATCCTTGATAGTTTGGATGGATACCAGACTGTTAGCCATTTTAACATTTACTTTAAAGTTTGCGATACTTAATATCTTGTAGAGACTTTTTCATTTGCCTTGCTTTCGCTATACGAGTATTTTACTTTGTAACAGCAAAGTAAGAAAATCGATTGTTAAAGAGCTGTTTTTGGTATTGAGGTCGTTTTTGACCTGACGGTGTGCCGACTTTCTTCGCAGTTCTCTTAAAGCTTTTCTGTAGGCCAAAATACATTTCTGAGTACTTATCGAGGGGTGATATTTACTCGTTAGGCGTGGATACTCTTTAAAAACTAGGAGTGTTGATATTTAGTTGTTAGAGCCTATAGTGTCATTAAGGCCTTTTACTTCCATTTATTGGTGTGTCTCGAGATCCGTAAAGCTTTTAATTTCTAACGTAAGGATATTATACGTTGGTCGAAGTAGAGAGTCCACTATTTCATCCTTTCCAATGCTTTTGTAAGCTTTTATAGGTACCTGTTTACATTAGATACCTATTATTTTGGTATATTCCTGAAATTTCACCGCGGCAAAGTTTGTACGTCGTTAAGTAAACCCAGGTACGTATTAATCCATAATACCTTTAATGTTTCCTATATATATTTAACCGAAATTAACGTTAGACACATGATCCTGTGAAAAAAAGTTGCGGAATTAACGATGTTAAAAATAGGCTTATTATAAAATGAAAATATATTAATGAAGATTTTGTAATTAAAATCCCTATCGTTTTTTTGTGTAAACTTAAATTTCTGGCGGGCTTGTTTATGAGTTTAGTAGTGGTAATAAAGCCTTTTAATGGCTTTTAGGTCAGAGTTTTCCACATCGTTATTCCTTGCGGATTTTAGGACTTTGTATAGCCTATTAACGGTTAGATAGTTAAAGTGTCAATATAGTTAACGTATTTCTGGATTTATTAGTTGTAATACCATTGTTTCCTAGCCTTGGTGATAAAACTATAGGTGTCTTTGCTTAAGGGAGAGTGGAAACCTTTGGCTTTTTTTAACTAATTCGTCTGTATTCACATTGATATTGATATCAGGAGTCTTTATATCCTTTACGTAAAGAAGGAAAGAGGTAAAGAACTTGAGGATAAGTAATGTGATTGCTTTTACAACAATTTAAACTACCGTTGCCCCTAGTAACGCTAGTTGTTTGCCTGGGCTGAAGTTAACTTTGGCTTTATCAATATCGTAACGGTTAATCTTAGTAGCTATAGAACTTTCCCTCCGCAATGCCACTTATTTCGAATAGCTTTTTATTAAGTATCTTATTACCCCTATATTTGGTAAAATACCCAAAAACGTATCATCCGCGTAACGATCACGGTAATTAAAAATGTGCAAGGGGTTAGGAATTCAGTTAGGGTAAAGGTAAAGGTCTTTACCACAAAAATGGTACCCGAAGGCGTGATTAGATAGTTATTAGGCCGTATCGGAAGTAGTATCTTCGTGTTACTTGATTTACTTAGGATCGTTAATGACAACGTTAACTAGTTTATCGATTTTAACGTTGGCGATTTGGTTTAAATAATCTTTTTCCGAAGCAGTAGGGTATTGAGCGTGGTATATTGCCTTTTTGTTATTACGTTCAGTAGGGGGGTGCCGAGTCAACGAGTAATTAGACTTTCCACAAATCCAACATCTTTTGCCATTATTACGACGATAGTGCTTGCTGTTAATAGGTCCGCCTGAATTTTGTTAGCGTTAGTATGGTTGTTATCTCTAGTTTAAGGTTGAGGTCAATGGGCCAAACATTAGACTTCATGAGCGCCCGTACTTGCGGTCGACGTAATTAACTACCGTAAGGTTTTCTTTATTTACGTTAATAAATTCGCCGACTTAAAAGTACATATTAAACGAGTTTGGTGCACGCGTTATTACTATGGTAAGCGAGGACCGTAATTAGTTAAAGAAGCTTTCTCCGGTGGCATCTGGGCGTTGTAAGGCGTATTTAAACTCGTTAACGTCCGTAACTGTTATCCGTACCTGCTCACGAAGTGTGATTTCGCTAGAGTGCGTTTTTTTTGTTATTTTTTTGGCAAAGTATCAGCTTATCAAGCATCTGATTAAGTACGCTTATTGGTGTTTTTCCCCCACCATTATTATAGTCCATTTAGTAATAGACTAGTTTGTGTGTAATTATGTTAAGTTAACGTCGTGTTCGAAGTGGCCCATTATTCCATCATCTATTTCGCGAAACTTAGTTGCTTAAGTTAGGAAGGTTAAGTAGTAATCTTTGGTATACCTTATAAGGATTTTGGGAAAAAGTAAGTGAAATTTGGAAGAAGGAACCTCTTTCTATTTGGAAATGTCTAAGAAGTGTATTATCTTGGTGTTGAAGAGATTTCAAGGCTTTTTGTTATACTTCTTTATGTTATCTTAGATTTTGGCGAAATCCGTTATAAGCTTGTCGTTAATATTAACTATTTTGACAGATCTTATAGGATGGTCGCGATAATCTTCCCAGTTGTAAGTAATATTTCCTGGCGAGTTAAGCCTTGGAGCCTCTGGGATACGGTGTTAGGTGTAATTACCAGTCGCATGGCCCAAAGGGTAGAGTTTTGTAGTAAGACATGTTATGGGTTTCCGCGTGTAGGTAGATCTAAATGGAAATATTTTTAAGGGGTTGAACGATTGAATTGTTAATAAGCGATAGGTACTTGAAGGATTTAAAAATATTGACGGTCTTGTTTAATTAACTGATAAAAATTACTAATATTAATACTTTTAGCCGCGTTGGCGGCCGTACTTTCCGTGCCTTACCGCTGCTAAACGCGTACTCCGCGTTATCATGTGAGAGTACTAAATTTCCAAGAAATTCAACAGATTTTTTATCGCTAGTACGTAAAGAGACTTAACATGGTTATGAAAGGTAAAGTAAAGGTCCTTTAAAACGTGTGTGTAAGCGTTAGTATCCCTTAAAGCTCTTCCTTTTTTAAAGGTCTTAAAGGTCCGGGTCTTAAAAGCAGTCTTTTTTCTAAGACAATTCGAAGAAAGTTTCCGCCAATCCCAATGGAGTTTTTTCAAGGATGTAAATACCACGGCGTGTAACCTTTTTCTTTAGCTTATTCTTACCCTCCCGTTGGATCGTTTTCCATATATTAGGAGTTTAATAGTTGAAAAACTCATTAAAGTTTTGGAAGGCGCGGGTGTCGTAGCTGAGCTCTTTACCGTCGTTAGACTCGACGATTTAAAGGTTAACGTAGTTAGTCAGGTAAGCTTTAATTGAGGTTGTATTAAAGTCCGTAGTCTAGAGTTGTTTGTCGTAAAACTTAGTGAAAACAGTCCCAAGCGTTTTAATTGTATTTTTTTTTGGTGAGGTTTGTAATAGCTTCAAATTTAGCGCTAGCGGTTAAAATCTTAGCGTCTTTCTGGTTTATGTAGGACGTGTAAGATAAGAAACTTGGTGATTTTGGGTATAGGGACTTAGTGTTTTAGCGTAAAGTCGCATGGAAACTTGGTGACTTGGTGACTTGACTTAAGGTTACGCAACGTAGCTTTTTCGGCGAAACTTGGAGATTCTTCGAAATTTCGCTTGAAGCAGCGAACTTAACGATCGAGATAACGTAGGGAGTAAAAAATAGTGAAGTATAGAAAAAGGTTTGGTAGAAAGGGTAAGGTCGGAGGTCGTTTGTTATTGGTGAAGGGCGAAGGTTGAAAAGTTGTTTGGCGTAGGGACTTGGTTCTTCTTTTGCAGTAATAGCACCCATAGTAGTACTGACTTAGCTATTTGCCAACTTCCCGAGCTTTAAGATTTCTGACAGTCAATTTTAACGTCTTTAAGAAATGTTTATTAAAGATTTTTTTGGTGTTTTTAATAGCAATACCGTCGCTAACTTCCAGGTTTCCGTTGGAACACTAAAGCAACCTAAAAGTCTTCTCTGTTTTCCTACCATTGGAAGACTGGCGTAGTACTAATAAAGGCCTTTCGTAAAAATCATGCTTTTATCCCAGAGGTTGTTTAACTTAAAGCGTGACCAGAAAGTAGCTTCTTCTTTTACTTTGCTTATTTGTGCTTAAACTTATAGGCAAGCAATCACTGATGATTATTGGTAGGCCTTAGACGTTACAACGTTGTCGATTAGATTTGTCTTCTAAGCAATTGTAGTATTACAGTAGTCAGATAGTGAATGTATTGTTCTAGGTTTGGAAGACTTCTACCCAGTCTGCACTGTAATTTGTATGGCTAATTACTTGGCTCGTGTTCGAGATTAAATTGCAGCGAACTGAACTCGACTTACACCTAATGCGGTAAGTCCGCACAAAGCAATACACTTGCTGTACGATCAATTTACTTGTAAGTAAAATTGACCTACTGCACTGCATGTAATACTATTCTAACAGAATCAGTGCCTTGGTATAAAGTCGCGTATAAACTTAGCGACTCGGCGTTTAATCGCACGACGCAGGTGTGAAAACACGTGTTTATATTTTTGTTAATCATAATTATCTTCACAATGTAGTTGGCGTACGGGAAGTAAAAAAGAAAGCAAGGCAAAGGTAAAATTTAATCTAAAGGGTAAGTTTACAAGTCGTTTATTATTATTGATAGATGTCGAAAGTTAAAAGTTATAAGTTCAATAACTTAGTTGTTTCTATAATAGTAATACCCGTAATAGTACTAACTTCACCATTTACCAACTCATCTTTTTAGACTTTTAACGGTTAATCTTAACGCTCTTTACAAACTTTCTAGTACATATTTCTTAATATTTTCGATAATGATACCGTCATTTCCTCAACATTGGTTTTAAAATAGACGGCACGCAGAACTCCCTTTTTTTTTATTACAGTAATACTCGACTTTATATTTAAGGAACTTCATAGAATATTTATCTCAATTTAGTATTTTTACAAAATTTACCTGGAAAATCGCGTCTTTTTTTACTTAGCTTATTTATGTTTAATGTGATAAGTACTAATAAGTATTATTATTACCTTAAGCATTATATCTTTGTGGATTTAATTAGTCGAAATCACTGTAGTATTACCTAGTTTTGTAGTAGATATATTGTTTTAGGTTTAGCTGACTGTTTGTCGGTACATGCAGGAATTATTGTTACTGTTTACTTTGCTTATACCCTAAAGAGAAGTAGGTGTATATTGTATTGGAAAAACAACCAATATAGCGCACCAATACCATTAATATACTTAACTTGTATTTGGTATGGTTAACTATACAATTAGTAAAGTTGACTTAATATATTAAAATGAGAATTATGTCGACATAAAAATTATTAGAAAGCTAATGTAAAAAGGTGATCTTAGCTCTTTTCAAAACTTATATTAACGAGGTATTATTTACGACAATCGTAATTTGTTAATAACGTTGAGGATGTCAGCATTAATATTCCATATATCCAAATGACCTTTTTAAAGAAACCGTGACTCGTGGTATATGAGTTGTTAAGCCCAGTAACAATGATTATATTATTAGGAAGCATTACATACCTATGTTCTTCAGGTTTACATATATATGAATGTTAGTTGGAAACAGTTACACTATTGCAATATTATTGTCGTTAATCTTAACTTGATTAGCATTTCATTTTGAAAATGTTGCTTTCACTAGCACGGCAAAAGCAAAATATGTAATAAACTGTTATTAAAACCAAAAATATTGACAAATGCCTCAAAAAACTCAGGAATTTGACTTTAAACATTAAAGAAAGTATTTTATTCGAAGAGTTAACCTTAATTATAATGAAACGAATCTAAAATAAATTTATCAGGTTCAACGTTTTAATTAGAGATACGAACGGTTTAGAAGTTCAACAACCGTCGTATTTCAGAATTGAATGAACAGACGAAATAAGGACTAATATGGTTCGGAAATTTAAGATGACGGTTTGGTAAATGTTCTTTCATAAAGATATTGTGTTATTAAGCCATTTAATCTGTCGATATGAACCGGATGACAAGTTTATCGGTATTAAAAATTTAAATCTTTAAACCAATAGACGTTTTTATTATTCGAAACTATTCGACCTAAAAGAAAGCTAGCTTGTTAATTGAAGATAATATGAAACAAAATTTTATATAATATAGCGATTTACCTTTCCTTGTAATGAAGATAATGGTAATATCTTTTTTTCAAATACCAATGTTAACAGAAAACACGCTAGTTGTCAGAGTAACCAATGAATATAGAAATGATTGCTAAAATAAAGGCGATTCGTAATAGGACCGAGATTAGTGTTGACTATTACATCATAATCACTTATAATACCGTACGATATCTAAAATTATCACCATCATTTTTTCCGTAACGCCCCTTATTATAATATGGGTTAATTGAATTATTTATTGATGAGATCTGGGAATCTCAATCCATTATTCAAGGTTAATCATTCATGAAACAGGGTTGCATTTACTTGAAAGATCATGTTATTGAATTTCGTGAAATTAGAAGAATCTTGGCGATCGATAATACATAAAAATTCACACTTTTTTGAACAACATTAGGTTTATTATCATTTGAAAAAATATTCGCCTATCTAAAATCCTCTTTTAAACCTTTCGTATGAAATAGTAGGAGCTTTGAAGTTCGTCTAAATAAAAAGTTATCGATATAAAAATAAACCCGACCCGATGAATATTAAAAGCAATCTTATATATGAATTGTGTATGAACCAAGAAAAAATGAGAAATGGCTAGGGATTATATAAAGAACATTCATAAACCTCATGAATTTTAGTCAATATTGCATTTTTATCATCCTATCGAATAAAATTATTTTATGAAAGAAAACAAATTACAATAAAACTTTGGGCAACGTACTTTCTGGATTCATCAACCTTAAAAAGAGTATTAGAGAACTCTTTGACATCCCAGATCAAAATTAACTCGACCTCACTTTTTTCGAGCGTGATTGATATTATGGATTAAAAATGTTATTAAGTTTATGTAGGAAGGTTGGGACGTTGCGCCTTCATATTGGTTATAAATTAGATTGAAAGTAATTTATCAATATAATATCCACCGCGAAATGATATTGTTTGAGCCTCTAAGATGAATCGTAATTAAATTAATATAACATTCAAACTCATGGTTCACAGGGTTATAATCGCCAAATTAAGGAATAATTAGTATATTTAACTAGTTTAAAGCTTACGAAAAAAGTTCAATAAACATATTCATTGGGTAATATATTAAGATGTTACTTAATATAATCATAGTAAATTTCAAGTAAAATAAATGTTATGTTGTCAAGTGTAACTATAGTCTTTTGTTTTTCAATTAAAATTCATCGGGCTTTCTTCGTAGATAATTTCGTATGATATAAGAGAATAGACTCTAACTCATCCTAATTGATACAGAACTATAGAGGATGTTCATTATTATAGAAAACTTATGGAATATACATCCTCGTAAGATTTAAGTTTGTTATATAGTATTAACCATTAGTTTCTCATCGATAATAAATTGTGAATTAGTATAGCGGAGTGGGGTCTTAATATTAATTCTGAACTTCGTATCTCTTGATGAAATTAGTAGTATTATCTATTTCTTTTTCGTAATGGTGTATCACATGACCGTTGCACATTGATAAAGAAATTCTTACATTGAGAAAACTTTACGGTTCTCCAGTAGGCTTCTTTTACTCGATTTATGTAATATCTAAGACGGTGGAGCTTATGCGTTTCCCACATTATGAAATTGAAGTATTTCAAGGAAGGTTATCTTGCTGCCAATAAGTACTCTACGTATATTTAGGTAAACGCATCTGCGTACATATATAAAAATACCTTGTTAAGTTATTCGCCTCTAGGGAGTATAAAACCTATTTTGAAAAGAATAAAGTTACCTAACCTAGACAAATTAGTTATTGATACCCGGAAGAGTGTAATTAGGGGTTGAAAGTTTTTACTTGTCGAAAAGGTAAATAGTAAAACATTAAATTTCGAATCGTTGTTGAACTTAAGCTGTATAAAAGTAGTAGTCTATTTATTATATTTAATTTTAAGGTGAAAATCGCACTTTCAACATTCACTTTCAAACTGCAGGTTTGAATTCAAAATTTTATTTGAAATGAAAACCTAATCGCTCAATATTTACCTCTTTGTTATATTATTAAATATAGGGGTTACTCGTGCGTAAACAAAGTTAAAACACTAGTCAACTTCACTATAAGAGTCCTGTTACTAGTTCTGTACCGTATATAATATCGGATGAATGATCTGGTCATTATCAACGATTAATCCAATTTTATAATAAACAGATATCAATGAGGACGCCCGGAATTCATTTGAAATTATATTGTATTTAGACTAACGGTCAATTTACCGAAACAAAGACACCATAACGATAAAGTGAATACGGTTTACAATTATATTTTCCAAATCAGAATAAACTTTTCCCAATTTTGGATGAAAAAATAAAGTTCGCAACTTGGTTGAATTTTTGTGATTTTTCTTTTGATGCTTTTTTCCCCCGTATTATGGTGTTTATACATTGATTTTATTACCCGTTTGGAAGGCATGATTTACTAATAAGATTTAATAAACCTTTGGTTTTTCCCTTACAATCGTTTGAATTATCCTTCACTTCGTATTCATTTTCAAAGTTCGAAAATGATTACTCGTTTCATCGGCGTTTAGTATAGATTAGTTTCATATATATAGAGGCTTTTGTTCGTGACATTAATGTTATGAACGGAATTCTACACCAAACTAACAAGTTAATTAGTAAATATGATTGGAAACGTTACTATATCTTTCGTAACGTCGGTTTTAACCGTTATTTTTATCACTTTAATCACTTTATCATTCGGGTCCCGGTTCCAAAGCTTATGAATCGGGTTCGGAATTTATATAGGTACGTCAAAAGGTTCTAAGATTGCCGTAAATGTAAAAAAAAAAGAAAGAAATTGAAGATGTTTCCCTTTACAAAAGAAAATTCGGCTTCCGGATAAGGCTAAGGGGCTTCCCAAATTAAAGTATCGGTATATATTTACGCTATTTTAAAAATGTTTATTATCCTGCCGCTTTCGGTTAAGATAGAGACCGCCGTAACCGATTTAACCGCTGTATCATTTTTGACTGAGATTTTCACCACTGATATAATTTTATTTGGGTTCCTAGCAACGGCTAAAAAAGGGTTTAAGAAATACTATGTAATAATTGTTAAATTATATTCCTTTTATCATGGAACGTATAGGCAATCGATATATTTGGTGAAATCAAAGGTTATAATTATCAACACACTAAACAACCGCTTGATAGAATCCCTGAAAATCTTGTTTTTCAGGTATAAAATGATTGCTGTAGTGAATCGGGTAAGTGTAACGTTAAATCTGATATTATTGCAAGTATTTCTTCCCGTAAAATTCGATTTTATTCTTTTTCTCGATGTTATTTATTTATTTGTTCCTATTGAATTACCGAATTATTTTAATAGGATTTCAAAGTAACCGATTGAAACCGTTAAACAAGTGTAAATATTTAATTCAATTATTGACTAGAAGACGTTAATTGAAGTGAACCAGGCTTTCATAAGTATATCTTTCCTATAACTTAAAACATCTCGTTTACTATCTGATAAAAAAGAATTAGAATTACAAAAGGAATCTATTTTATTAAGTAAGTATATTATGATGAATTTATCGTAGGAGAATAATCATTGACAAGTTTGGGGGAACAAAAGTACAAAACATCATTGGAAAATAGATTTTATTTTTTAGTCGGGAAGTTGTTCCAATAAAGAGGAAGCTTCGTAAGTATTTTACGTAACAATTAAACTATTGTTTTTTTTTTTCGTTATATGTATTGAGGATTTGAGTATTTAAGGGTTAAACCTTCAATATTGTATTTAAAGGTTTTTAAAACCCAGATCAAAACCCGTAAGTTTTTTTTTTTTTTTTTTTTTTTTTCGTTTTTTTCAACGTGGTAGTATGTTTGGAAGGGTGTTGTTTTGAGTATTTTAGGGTGTGGAGGCGTTTAATTTGTTCAAAGAGTGAAGTGTAACTTTAGGGGTAAAGTTGACTGGTCCTTTGCAACAACTCATTAGGGTAATCTAAGTTACTGTTAGAGTCGTTATAACAGTGGAAAATAATCGAATACGCACATAAATTGTTACATCAAGGTTGAAACAACGTTTTCTTTTTCTTTGAGTCGAGAAGTGGTGGATTCGGGACGGTTGTTTTTTCTAGGAGACGAAAATTAATATGTTTTATCCCTATTAAGGGCTGATATCTATACACATGATGTGATTAATCGCATACCTCGCGTTATAAAGGGAAAAATCACGTTATTCTATATGATCCGGCCAGTTTAAACGAACGATAAAGGAGTTAATGGCATATTCGTAATATAGTTTCACATTTTCACGCAATTCGAAGTAATGTTTTCATGTTTTAAAGGTTTTGTTAAGAGCTTGTATGTTAATGCGTTAGATACAGTAACCAGGAACATCATTTTCCACTGAGGGCGGTCTAAACGTATGAAGCTTTTATGTAGGTCTTTGGAGTGCTTAAAAAATTCAGGGGGGTACCTTTGCAAGCGCGCCAGCAGCACGCGTAATCGAGTTTTTACCGTTGGCCGAATCTATATCAGAAACCGTTGATTTTTTCTCGGCAATTTTTGAGGAATCGTATGTAAATTTGATAGTAGTGCTAATATTTTTGGGGGCTAATTTAGCATTTGTAGAGAAGGATGGTATATTGCGTGATAAAGCTATCATACCAACAGTAAATTGTCAGTTATTAACGGACGGATCCGCCTATAAAACTCCGTTTAACACGACGTTACGATTATCAACAGGAATATAACGGAGCTTACTCGAACATAAATATTCATTTGGGTGTTATTATCGATGATACATTCAAAATTTAGACAAGTAAAGTTTTAGCATAAAATTATTAGTAAACCCAACGCTTTGAAGTCATGAACTCGAAGTTATTCACTTTATTAATTTTATTGGTAAATTTTCATCTAATCAACACCCGAGAGCGTTTATTGATTCCATGTATTCATTCATACTGATATTCTGAGCCTTTTAGTTATGGTTTACTCCGGATGACCTTAGGGTTCGCCCAACAATAGTAAAGATACCATACACGCAAAGGCAAATCTTTTGGGCGTATTATAGGACTTCTTTCTAAACTATGTTTATAAAATATTTCGGGTATTAACATATATTAATATATATCGTTATATACACGCCCAAATTTCTATATTACAGCAAAGAAGTATCTGAATAAGTCTGACATATATACTTATCCCACCACTAAATATAAGCCCCAACTAGCGATTAGATTTTTGGTACAAATCCCTTTTCAAGTTACCCTACATTTAACTCTATAGTAATTAAATATCAGAAAAGTACAAAGAGGGAGACAGGAGAAACTTGACCGTGGGAATACAACCTGAGGTTCTACATTTAGGGGAGAACTCTAGAAACGCTCCACAGAACCGAATGATTTTCACTGTCTTCGTTTGCTTTCAAATATAAAATTATGTAGCACCAGGCGTGGCGCTTAGCGTAAGATATGTTGAAGACGAAGAAATCATGGTAAATTCAAAATATATTGAATAATTGTTTTCAAGATTTCAACTACCATTGTTGAATTAACTAAAATGAGATTTTTAAACTCATATCGAATTCGATTTGAGTTTTGACGATTGGTCTTTAATTTTTTTAAGTAATAAACAAACAATCCTATCATAATATGATGTTTTACTAATAAATTTCCATTATGTATTGTTACCTAAAACCATAATATTTTTTTTATTAACTCAAATGATATAGTGGTTATGAAATGTAAGTGGATATAGATATCTGGGGCTATTAAAGCAATAATAATACAAATTTTAACGAGTTGTGCTGTTTAAGAAATGATAATCTTCAAGTTAATAGAATACTTAAAATCGAGTAGTAAATAAAATCAATACTAGTTAGCCGTTTTTACTTTCAAAATTTATGAAACGTTTGGTATGATCCTGATTAGAAATGAAATTTAATAGAATATAGTACGTTACTTTTATTTTTTAATATTTAGGAGTAATATGACACATTAAACAACATCAGTAATGTTGTTAATTTAGGTTTCTTGATGCTTACTTTAGCATGTATATTGGGGTTGTACCCTTATATTAATTTTCTATATTTATTTACATGATGAATATACCTTACAATGGAAAGTATTCTTCGATTATTCATGTTATCTCATTCTTTAATACTTACGATTGATATTGACAAAAAAGTAAACATTGATAATAATGTTATTGATTCAAGTTCATGATTTGACACTCTGCAATATATCAGTTTAGAGGATCATATTAGTCACACTTAACGTGTATATTACTATGGTTGTTATCGAGTTGTGTAATGGGTATACAAAACTTATATAAGTAATAAATGGTACCAAAAAGAAATATATGAATTAGGGAATACCGGAGTTAGTTGATTGAAATTATTCGCGTAATGCGGTTTTATTTACATGCAATATGTCTTTATTTATTTTTAAAGTATAATTTTTTCAACGTATTTTTCAATATATATATTAATGTTCTCTTTTTCAATTCTTATTTTAGTTTTTAAAAAGCTTGTTTACTTGTTACTACTTTATAAGAATAAACTGATATTGTATTCAAAGTTGAGATTTGTGTTCTAGTTGATTTCGCGGTAGGTTCGATAATTTTGAATAAATGTTAAAGAGTAATCTTTGAATTTCTTAATTGATTATATTTTAGAAATGTGAAATAGAAAATTTGAATTTGAATCTTTATAAATAATTGAATAACGAAGAACAGTATTATTTTAATCAATACAAGCAATAATATTTCTTGTTTCATTCCTGATTTCATTCTCAAATTCTAGTAATATTGTAAAGATTTTATGATTTTTGTTAATAATTAAGATTGGTTTTGGTAAAAAGTCACGATAATATTTTTCAGTGTTATTGTTCAAATTATCTTTTTTATATTAGTATTTAAGCTATCTTTTCATTTCATATAGCGGATATAGTGTGCTAATGGAGCCAGTAGTAAGTTTGTATTTATTAAAATATGTTTTGATGTATATTGGAAGTAAGAATGGGTTGAACGATTTATTTGGTTTGGCGTGATCACAACTCCAAATTTTTCGTGATCGTGTTTTTCCCTTCCTGAAAATTATTTTTGTTCATTAATTCCGTAGTATGTATTGGAGTACCTCATTTCGAACTTTGGTGCAACGGGTTCATTAATCTTTCATTGGTTTTTAGGCATGCTCTTTAGCAGCTATTGGTAGAGCTTTAGATGTTGCAACATTATCGTTTCAATTGGTCGAAGTAACAGTATTATCTCGTGTTCAAGTGATGTATGTATTGTTTTGGGTTTCAAGACCGCTAGCCGGTCTACATAGTGATTTGTATTGCCAATTGTTTGGCTCATGCCCTATTGTGAAGTGGGTCATACTATACCTGATAATCAGTTAATTAGATAGACCTATCAAACAATATACTTAATTTGTAGCCATTATAGTTAATTTTACTGTAAGTGAATTTGACTTATTGTATTTCAATTACTATTGTTTATAAAACTGGCGGCTTTTTTAGTTTGTGCGTGTACTCTAGTATGGTTGGCTAATATTTTCCGGTGAGCACTAAACAGCGACTACGGTCACAGGCTAAACCGCTGTTAATTGCAATTGACCTCCGTATCGAATTTCACCTATTTATACTTAAATTGACCAATGGCCCAGAAGTCCGATTTTGTTGACTCCTACAAAATTTCTATCACTATAAACATATTCAAGTATTTACTCTAGCCGTTTCTATTAAACAAGTCGCTATTTTCAGTCCCCTGGTAGTCTTTCAGTTCGCCAGCTTATCCATGACCGTCGTTTCGAGATTTAGACTTGATGGGAGGCCTATTATCATAGTCCTTGATTCGTATAGTTAGCTTGTTGCTATCTACAAATCTCTTAAAATCCTTGTTTGGCAATGCCTTGGTTATTGAATCAGTAGGATTATTCTTCCTGTTAATCCTCTGGAATTTTTCAATCTCCTGTTCTTAGTAAACTTCGCGAATTGCCATCACGTCGATTATTAGGCGTTTTTTCGCTGGTGGCTTCAAGATTCGAAAAGTATTCGAATAGACTCCTCGATTTGGTACAAATCACTACCGGGATGTGAGGAATTTTTAACCACTTGGTAATAAAGTTAAGGGTTTCCTATAATGCTATACATATATCGAAAGTTGCTATTATACCGTGGACCTCTCTAGCCTGCACGCTTTGTATAATACTTTTGCATTTGATAGAGATTTAGTAAATTCAGTTACTCATAATATTAAACTAATCCTCCCGTCTTTTTTTCTCAACCAGGGTTATTAGGAAGTTGATCTGTAAAAATAAGTCGGTGTTATTCGTAAAAACCAAATCCTTGAAGATTGTTAACTTGGATTTCAATATATTGATTAGGACTATTTTCATCTCTCGATTCAGATTTCGAATTTGTAATTCGAGCCTTTTATTTAGCCGGTCAAAGTCGTTACCTATCGGGTCTTGCGCCTGTTGCGCGATGAATAAGTCGTATAAGGTCTCCGGTCAATGTAAGTTGCCAATATAGTTGCTATGTTCACATTATTTTAAGTATCGTTTAGCTTTTATTACGTTAGTCTTATCGATTATTACCAAGTTTGTGCTCCGTCCTTTGCGGTGAAAGCTGAGGCCGGTATCAATACTAAGTACGCGAATTGACGATCCATTGAAGTTAAGATAACTACCTTCCGCTAGCATCTTATCTGACTTAGAGTTTTAAAACTTGGAGTCTTTCATCGTTTGTTATTTTAATAGCTAGAAAAGCGTCCTTTTTAATAAAAATGATATTATTAGTTTATATACCTTTTAGAACGTAATCTTTTTATGCCATTAAAAGACACGAGTCGTATGTTAAAGGTTATATATCTAACCGAAATTTAAATTGTAATTAGTAGGTAAGGAATTAATAGACGCATTCTGAACGTCATCTGAATAAATGCTTAATACATTATTTTATCATTTCAAAAGCGTAAATAGTCAGTTGTTCCTGTATAAATTCTAGTAGTTAATTCTCTGTAAATTTGTAGCCTACTGAGTATAGAATTTTGTTATATCTTGGCTATTAAGCATAAATATACCTTTTTGGTTTTTTAAAACTAATACCAAATTGACCAATAAGAGCTAATTGATCTTCCGAATCGTTGAAGATTACCTAAGGATTTAGTCCTTACCTTTATTACTATATTCTCAAGCAATTTGGCGTGATTTTCCGTATGGCTTCCCAGTGGTCTTTCCTTTAGCCTTGTGAATACTCCTCGATTTGAAGATCGTAATATTTGGGTTCTAAAGGTTAAAATCGGCTTTTGGTACGAATAATACGACTTTTCGAGTTAGTAGATTTTAGTCTCGACCTTTGCGTTTTTTCCCAAAGGGTTTGCCGGAGGTTTCGATACTACCTTATACGTGAAGCTTTAGTACCAAGTCTTCATTATCTATTTCTTCCCTGTTTATGAAAGTAGTATTGTAGATACGACTCGGTGTATATTCCTTTTTTTAATAATTCTCTTTTTACAGGGTCGTTCGCACCGGTGGCGTTTTATTAGCTTGATATTAACGGGCTATAGAGGTTTATATTAGCTTGGTCGCTTAGCTTAAGGGTTTTTATTGTGAGTGGCACTAATTTAAAGTTCGATCTGAGTGGTACAGAGAGTTATAGAACCGTTATTTGTTTTAATAACCACTTTATAGTTAGGGATACTTAAGGTCTTGTATTTGCATTTCTGCTAGGCTATCTTCCGCCACACAAGGACTTTACTTTTTAATAGTAGGTTAAGTACGTCGATTATTGTAAGGCCGCTTCTCGTGTTTAGGGTATCGTTGACTTGACAGTGTACCGGTTCCTTCTGTAGTTCTTTTAGTACTTTGCTGTAAGCCACTGTTCATTTGTATGTACTTGCCAATAGAAGAGATTTATTCGTTAGGCGTGGTCATGTTACAAAAACCATTAATGTTGGCACTGAATATTTAGAGTTTTTTTTTTTTTAGGCCCTTTACCACTATTTAAAAGCGTGCCTTTAGGTTTGTAAAGCTTTCAATATGTAGCATGAGGATATTATAGGCGTGTTGAAGTAGTCAGTATTATCTTTTGACTTTCCTAATACTTTAGTAGGCCTTTATAGAAACCTAGCTACACTGGATACCTATTTTCTTGGTATTTTCCTCAAACTTTACCGACTTAAAATTAGTGCTAATATAGTCAAAAAAAACATTAGGTAAACCCTAGTATGTATTAATTTGTAATATCTTCAGCATCTCCCAAGTAATATTTACCAAAAGAGATTTTTTCAACTTGGTTCCGTAAAAAGAGGTTGCGAAGTGAACGAAGGGGAAAATATGCTAATTATTTAAGTAAAACACATTAATAACAACCTTATGATTCACATTTTTATCGTATTTTAATGTAAACCTAAATCTTCAGGGGGCTTAGGTATGTATTTGGCAGTAATAAAAATCCTTTTCGATGGCTTTTGGGACACCGTATTTTATATTTTCATGCCCTACAGACTTTAGGACGTTTTATAACTTGTTTACGGTTTGGTGGTTGATACGCCGATATAATTGGCATATTTTCGGCTCCAACAAGTTAAATATCACTGTTTTAAAGCCTTCAAGATACAACTAGAGGTGCCCTTATTTAAAAGCGAAGGGAAACTTTTGGTCGTTTTAAAATGACTCGTTAGTATTGACATCAATATTAACGCATAGGATCTTGATATATTTTAAGTAAAGGAAGAAAATGGTAGGGAAATTCAATATTTAAATCGAAACCGTGGTTACAAAAATTTGAATCACCGTTATCCTTTGTAATGATCGTTCTTCGCTTGGTCTGAAACTAATTTTGATTATACTAACATCGAACGGATTGATTTTGATAGCTGTAGTTCTTTACCTCCATAGGTCAACATATTGCTAATATCCTCCTGTTAAGTTCCGAATTACCCCTATGTATGGTATAATAACTTAGAATATATGGTTCAAATAACGATCGCAAAGATTAACGGTGTATAAGGGGTTAGGGGATTAAGTAAAGTAAAGGTTGGGTTTAACACCACATAAGAAGTAGAAATAAGCGTGGTCTGTTAATAACTGTGCCGCGTTAAAATCTGTATTTTCATGCTACTTCATTTTTTAAGGACTATAATTGCAGTTAATTACCTCATAGCTTTAAATTCTACAAGTTGGTCTAATTTATCTTGTTCAAAAGTAGTAGGGTATTCAATGTAGTATATTAAGTTTTATTCATTTCGCTCGGTTGGGGGGGGGGGGGGCAGTTGACGAGTAAACTCATAATTGATCTTATTATAAATGTAACATTTTTTACTATTTTTACAATAATAATTTTTGCGGTTAATATATCCGTTCAAAATCTTACTTCATTGAAGTTAACGTGGTCATTGCCTCCAGCTTAGAGTCGATAGCCAAAACTTTAAGCGTTATAAGCGCTCATAACTCCACTTACAGATAACGTAATTAATTACCACATAGTCATTTTGATTCACATCGGAGAAATTAACGGTTTGTGGGTAAATACCAAATGAGTTTGGTATACACTTTATTACAGTAGTAAGCTAGGAGCGTAACTTGCTAAAAAGGCTTTCGCCGGTGATATCTAAGCTTTTTAAGGCGTATTCAAAGTCTTTCACATCCTTAACGAATATTCAGTACCTGCTTACAAAGTGTGGTTTTACTATCGTAGACCTTTTCCATTACTTAGTAGAATAACATTATCTTTTTAATTATCTGATTAATCATATCTAGTGGTGTTTTTTTGTCTTTTTTCTTCGTTATTATCGTAGTTTACCTGGTGTTAGCCTAGTCTATGCAGTGTTGGATAAGGTGAACGTTGTGTTCGAAGTAGCCTTTTATATTACCTTAAATTTAGCAAAAAGTGGTTGCAAGAGTTCAAAAGTTAAGGTAAAATTGATTAAGGTACTTTGTAAGGATTTGGTTGAAAAATAAGTGAAAACTAGAAGGGGGAACCTCTATTTATTTAAAAATGTTGAAAAATGGAATTATCTTGGTGTCAAGGCGGATATATCGCTTCCCGATATACCTTTCTATACTATTCCTGATTCTGGCGCAGTCCATGAGAAGCTTTTAGTTAATATTAAATATTTGACCAGGTTTTGGGAAACGATGGGGATAATTTTTCTAGCTTTCATGAGTAGTATGTTTTAAGTGTTTGAGCCTCTAGTAACAAGATGTTACAGGTAATGGCTATTCGACTAGCCCAAGTGGTAAATTTCTGTAATAAAACCTATAGTCGATTTACGCGATTCAAAAAAACCTGTCGTGGTAATCGTTTGAGAAACTTAACGATTAAAGGGCTAGGGAGCAATACGAGTTTAAAGGTTTTGGGGGGCTTAACGATTTTTTTAATTTACTGGTGTAAAACACAGATTTCAATACCTCTTACCCCGTTGGCGACCGTTGCTTTACGCGATTTAACTTCGCTGAGGGCGTATTTCGCACCACTACATAAAGAGGATTCATTACCGAGCAAATTAATAGGTTTTTTATAGTCAGCGCTTAAAAAAGTTTAACTTAGATAAGGGTGGTAGGGAGGTCCTCTCAATCTTGTATGAGCACTTTAAGGTTCTTTGGTATGCTGGAATGTAGGGCTTAGGTATTCAAAGTATTTTTTTAACGTATGTCGATTAAAAACGGGTTTTCTTCAGTTCAGGAAAACCCTTTTTTTTAGGACTTAAATCCCTCTCCATTTAAATTCGGCTATTATCTTGAAATTAACACATTTTTAAACTATTTTATACATATTAATAGTCTAGTCGTCAAAGCCGTTGAGTAAGTTTGGAAAGATGCGGTCACTGCGGTAAGGTTATTAGTTGCCATATTATTTAACAATATAATAGCCGACGATGTTAGTTAAGTATCTTTTTATTAAGTTTTCGTCAATATTTTGCCCCTCAAGGTCTTTATCGTATTGCTTCAAAAAAGGAATCCATGTGCTTTAATCTATTTTTAACGTTTTTCAAAATTTATTATCTTCAGGTTTTAGGTGACGTAAGTCTTCTTAGGTACCTCTTTCTAAATTTTCACTTTTTATACGTTGCGGAAGAATAAGAAGAACCGAAGCGCTCAATAAAAGAAACTAGCTTGGGACTTTCTTCAGTTTTGCGGGATAAACGCTTTTCGATTCTAAAGGACATGACGAATTAGGCAGGCATTATCCAACGGAACGAACCAGGTAAAAAGAATAAAGAAGATAAGAAGACTCACCAGAGTCTTTCGGGACGAAAGACTTAAGGAGGGAGATAATATCACGACCCAAGCATAATAGCGGGTCAGGAAGCAAACCAGTGTGCAGCTGAGCCTGAAGTCCAACACATCAGGCGGGGAGCACCTCTACTACCTTGATAAAATAAACCCTCTGACACCTTCTATATACTTTCGAGTATTTAGTGTTAGAATTATATTTTGACAACAGTAATTTGGCTTATAGTCATGTGGAAACTTGGCGGTTTAACTTGGAGTCGCATAACGTGAATTTTTCGGCGCGACTTGGGAATTCTTGGTATTCTCGTTGAGAGTAGCGATCTTAACGATTAAACTAGCGTAAAAGAAGTGAAAAGAGTAAAGTAAAGAGAAAAACTTTGTATTGGGAAAAGGTATGGTGTAAAGAGTAATGTGGAATATCGTTTGTTATTCAGCCGTAGAACTTCGTCATCTTTGCAACAATAGAACTCGTAATAGTGTTGAATTAGCTGTTTGCCAAAATGTCGAACTTTGAGACTTTCAATATTTAATGTTAACTTTTTTAAGAAAGATTGTAAATATTTCTAGGTATTCTTAATAGCGATACCGTCGTTACTTCTGGTCTACCGTGGATGCTGGCGTAGTCTAAACATTTTCTTCTCGTACTGCCATAGAGACTGATACAGTAGTAAAATCCTTTCGCAAAAATCTTTCCTTTATCCTCACTTCTGTTATTAACGTTGGGAGTAACCAAAGAGTGTTTTTTTTCTTCTACTAAGCTTATTCTTATTGAACCTAATAAGTACCAATCAGTGTTGGTAGGGCCTTAGACGTTGAAAAGTTGTCTATTCTATTGATAGATGCAACAGTAGTATTACATGGTCAAGTGGTGAATGTATTGTTCTATGTTTTGCGGACTGCTATCCGGTCGACACAGTAATTTTTATAGCTAATTGTTTGGCTCATTCCCTAGTTTAAAGTAGTCGTATACTTCAATTGCGTTACAGACAATACAATAGCTACATACCAAACTATTTACTCAACTTGAAGTTAATATAGTCAACTTTACTGGAAGTAATATTGACTTTCTTCACTGCAATTACTACTATTCCAACATAATCCATATTTATTATCCTTTGAACCTAGAAGTTTTATTCATATATTACATATAATTCCTTACATTCAATGTTTGTTCGTTTTAGAAATTGGGGTTTGGTCACTCAAATGTTGTGTTTACCCGAGCGCGCCTGAGACTAGATTTTGAGAGTTTTTATGTATTTATGCTCATTCGTTTTAATAACGTCTTTTACATTATCATCGTTATATTGTTCAATATTTCACTATCATTATGATAAATTCGTAACATCATTTTCTATGTTGTACTTTCTTTCCCCCCTAAAGAAAAATTCTTGTTCTTTGCGCGTAATTTAGTTTTTGATTAGTATTTGAGTTATTTTTTTCTTTGTATCCCAGATTTGTTTTTAATCGTTAAAAAGCTCTAGATGCTATTCGAAGTCAGTATAAGTGTAAGGATTGAGTTTGACGATGAATTAACAGATGAGTTTAGTAAAATATTTTTCTTCAATGTCGTTGTAAGAGGTTTATTTTTTAGTGTAGCGTTGCATTAATATTAAACTTAGTTTTCAAGTTTCGCTCATATTTTATCTAAAGTTCTTTCTTCTTTTCCGGCGGCTATTGGATTCATTTTGTATTTTGATTTGGTTTTAATTTATTTAGAGTAACATTTTGTGTGTTTAGTGCGTTGAATTTTGTTTGTTTAGCTTGATAAATTTTGGTTGTTTGTTTCGCATATGTTGTTTTCCATCAAATATTTCGCAAATTTCAAGATGTTATCGGTGTTGAGATTCTACTATTTGAAAAAGCTACAGTTCAGATTTTTGAGGTTTTTAATAAGTGTTGTGAAAATGATTATGAAGGTGTGGAGGTACCCAAAAATCGAAACTTACAATATTTCGGACAGGATCTAGTCGAGTGCGTAAGGCCTCAAACTTTATACTGAGGGTATAACTTACTCTTACCTTAGTTAATCCTCTCCCATTTTACAGTTTTTAATCTTCCCTTAATTTGAAATTAAAAGTTCTTTGTTGAATGTCAGTTGTTACTATTAAAGCGAATGGAAAGACTAACGTTAATATTTACCAGCTTATCTGCGGTACCGTTCTCGTGGATATTTATTTGCCCTCGACACTTTTTTACCGTAATAATGTTTAAATATAATTAAACTACGACGTAAAATTCTTTGAACACATATTAAGACAAGGTAGCTGGGTTGATTTATAAACCCTATATTACAAAGATATTGTCGATATATTTTCCGTAATTTCACCTTTTATAATTCAGGTAAAGACTTTGAAATTTTCGAACCCGTCGATAATCTTGGTGTAGAATACGTATGTGGTAACACTAAACCTATGAGACTATTTCGTTAGTAAACAAACCCTACAGTAAATTATATATCAAAGCAAAATTTATTTTTATTGAATAATAAAATACCGGGATTCGTCAGTGAATATCATTGTATAATCTCTATTGAAATTTAAGTATTATTTTGAAATGCCAGGTTTCTGATATTTTTCGTTTACCTGTCTGTAAAAAAATTGAATTATTGAGAGATGTATCGTAAGGTTAGTAATATTCGTCATGGAAAATTTGGAAACCTCCCATTAGTTATAATCTAACGTAAGACGTGTTAGGTCATAAAATGCTGGCGTTATGAATAAGCAATGTTTCTGAGGACAGTGGGGACTTCGCATATCATTAAAGCCGTGCGGATCTGGGTGAAGCGCCGAGGGGCTGTTATAATATAATAGGTCATTTACTGTGGACATTACTATATCCCCTCATAGATAGTATACATAGGTTAAGAGGCAGTGCACTAAGTTGCAAGGTGCCTTCCTACAGAGTGCACAATAACGTATCATGCTGCAGGCTGCACTCTTGCAAAACGCAAAGGGCATCATTCATGGAGTGGTCTGGAATGACTATTTCAGACCACACAGCAATGCATGGAGCGGTCTGGAATGGTTATTCCAGATCGCACGGCAATGCATGGAGCGGTCTGGAATGGTTATTCCAGATCGCACGGCAATGCATGAAACGTTCGGGATTGGGGATTCCAAAACGTACGGCAAAAGAGTCACTGCCCAGATGAGAACTTTATAACCTCCTATCCGTGGCGTACACTCTTTGGAATACTCATTTTAAACTTCTTTATCTATTATTAAAATACCCATCTAACGATTTCTTTTTTATTTACCTTTTTTACGTGAAAAATGGGGTTTAAACCCTACTAATCCTAATTTGTAGCTGACTCGGTCGATTAAAGATCCCCTCAAAAAGAACATGTAAAAATTAAATATCTATAGCGGGATACAATAAATGTTTCAATTATTTGTACTCGAAAATCAGGTTTTTATAAAAGTTATACGGGATATACACAAAGATTATAGAAGCTAAGTAATTTTTAAAAAGACAACTTTATACGATACTATCAACCTTTATTTAACGCTTTATTTACTAAAAGCCCTGTTACGCTATCATTAACCCTTTTTTTTTTTTTTGGCTCTTTTCGACGATAAAGATTTTATGGATAACGATACTTCCCTCACAGCTTAATATTACGAAACCGTCAAACGTATTTTTACTGGTTTATAAGCCGCCTCCTTTATATATATGACAGGTTTCAATTGTGAAAACAGAATGCTCTAAGCCTATATAACGTCATGATTCGCGTTTACTAATATATACGGCAACCTGTTTCATGGAATTATACCCGGCACGGATACATTCGAAATGTTAACGGCCGAAAAGCGATGATTCGAAGCGTTCGGGACGAGGTTCCCGGATTTTTAACCAGACCGAATAGGAGAATACCGAAAGATCTGGTTTATTAAAGAAAAAGCATTATCATTTGGAACGGTTATGATAGATACGTGTTTTGAATAGATTAAGTTTTATGTGAAGAAATTTAAAATATTATTCCTACTTTTATTAACTAATAAAACTAAGCTTGAAATGAATATTTGGAATATGACCAACTAACTAGTCCATGTTTTGGATAACGTTTCCGTACCACTTCGACTTTTATTCGTCCACTTATAGTTTCTTTCCGAAACACATAAGTTTAAGAGTATTTAGTTAATATAGCCGGAATTACGGATTTTACACCGCCGATTGGGATACCCGGTCGTAAAACGCCTTTAGCGACTACTTTATGCTGCAAGCTATGCGAATGTAAAAAAAATAACGTATTTAAGGTTATCGAGAAATTTTACCATAAGTATTAGCTACACTTACAAGCCCTGCGCCGATTTAAGTTCCGCATTTAAAACTATAAAAACTTTCATTAAAAGGTAATCATTAATATTATGTATTGAAACATTCAACCGATCTTTCATGCCATCAAACCCATAATAATATATCAGGTCATCAAATTTACACGAAGTGTTTCCGCTATAAATTACTGGAACGATTCATTAACTACTAGTTAAACGTTTACCTTGGGCATTTAAACTAACTTGCGTACGAGTTAGTACGGCTATTGATTTTACCGAAGAAAGTATTAAAGTTCGAATAACCGATAACGAATATCGATAAATCCTAGTAAAAGCCCTATAGGGGATTGGAAAATGTAAGCGGTATTACAGACCGTTTGAAAAATTGTATATAATATTATTTGGGGAACTCAATGGTACTAACTTCAAAGAATTAATCTGTTAAAAAGCAGTTAACGCCGTTAACAACAACTTTAGCCTGATTGTGCTTATTCCTACGCTCCTTATTTTTAATACCTATTCGAGAATTTACGCAAACATTACACTATTACTAACTATAGTGTAAAAGGCGAATGCTCAGACGAAGGCAATAATAGCGTTTCACTCCTTACAGGTTAAAGACGACTTGTTTAGAGTGGTAGCTACAAGGAATAACCTACGTTAAATTCAAGTTTTAAATATACCGTTACAATTGAAATTCCTGGTTTAGAAAACCAAAAACAGATAGATTAGATTTTGGAAAATTAATAAGTTTAAAGGTTATAATATGTTCATTAAGTTACCAAGTGGTATAAGTTCGTTTTGTTGGATAATAGTGCGGATGTATAGGAGAAAACCCGAAAAAAGCGGTCCAAAACCGTAATCCGATCAAAACAGCCAACGAAACACCCCTTATAACAACGAATCCAAGCAGCTCCCAATTTTAGCGCATCCCCCGAATCCCAAATCAAGCCCGTTCCCGTTAAACTAAAGCGGTCTGTCTATACTTACCATACCAAAATCTTGTCGTCGAAGCCATCCCTTTAGCTTAAAAACAAAAAAACACCCCGAAACCATTACCATAAACTCCTTTATTACTTCAAGGGAGATATCCGACCGCGAGTTTAACCTCAAGCTACAATACAACGACATTATTATCACTTTATGTGTCCCGTTCAAATTGTTCACTTAAACGGAGATTTCTGCCCTAATTAACCAGAGCATATTTCGCTTTAAACGGTTCAATCTAAAGATTTATAGAGCCTATAAAGTTTTCTCCACTTACCTCGTTTACGAAGTTAAGGATAAAACCGAACAACCTTATGAAAAGACCCAGCTAGTTATTAAAAGCTTTAACAACGATAGCAAAAATTATATTATAATCTAATCGCATACCCTATACCAAGTTAACCACTCCCTGATTTTCCTACTAATAAATACCTTTAACTAACATAATATTTATATGTTAAGTTTCATGATATAATATAAATATATGCATAATTTAAAGAGCAGTTAAAACGACGTATTTATATCGGTTTACCAAAACCATGTAAGGAAAAACCATTTAATTAAAACGATTTTACGTATTATAAAACCACTTTACGGCTCATATAGAACCGGTATCTACTAGTATAATACATATTATTGGCATTATAAGAAATGTTTCGAAACAACCAATTTAAATTTAGACTCGTGTCAATTAATATTGATAACTCATGCGAAGGGCTTTATATTAACGGGTATTTTAACGGACGATATACTAACGATATGTAACGCGTTGTTTTTTGTATTTAAAAATAAGAAACTTTTGGAGTCCAGTTGGGAAAACGAACCTTAAAATATGTTTGACGAAAGACTATCTTATTAACTTCAATAGTGCTATTATTGTTGTTCAGAGCAGCGTTTTAGGCCTTACATAAAAAGGGTAATTGGATAAAGTTACCCTTATCGTTTTGAAAAACGTAAAATGGTCCAACGAATACAAATGCCAACACCTACGTAAAGCATAGGTTACTTTGATAATATAACCGGAAGTGGTTATTAACCTTTCGGTCACCATATAATGCCAAACCGCCCTATTAAAAGAAATATACCAAACGCTTAACAGACTCTTTTTAGGACAAAAATATAATTTAAAGAGAGATTTGTTATTCATAATGATAAATATACGTATTTTCAATATATTTAGTTTTACCAACGACTCTTGCTTTAATATCTCCGACTAAAATTCGTAAATGAAATTGTCATAGTTTTCGAAAACGAAATATCGGCACGAAACGGTTTTACTTTTCGTAAAGATATTATTTATTAAATCTTTATCAAGTATAATGGGGTTACGAACAAGATTCTGGCTCTAGAAATCTATAATATGGTTAATGGTTTCGATTCGGGTATTACTATAACGATAAGGGACCGGATAATCATTTTTACCTTTAGTTTACGCACTATCCCTTTCGATATATATACGAATTTATTTGTGTTTTATAAATATCTAGTTTATTTGGATACTACTAACGAAAAGCGTTTGACAATCGATATTTTATCCTTACGCGAGTGATATAAATTCCGTAAAATCGAAAAAACAAGGTAAATCCATGGTTATTTTAACGGAACGGACGCTATAACTAAAGCTACCCCAAATAAAGCATTGAAAAACCTGCATAGATAAGTATACTATCTGTTAAGGTTTTTAAAAAGGTTTTACGACACTAATAGGCTATTACACTACTTTTACTAATTTAAAGCGGCACGAAATATACTATTCGCATCGCTCCTCGATTTTTCCTTTGTTTAGCCCTATTATTTTACGTCGCTTTTAAAACTTTATTACTCTTTGTTTTACACACCTCAAATTGACAGAATTTTCCTTTTTCTTCTTTTTATATTTGAATTTTACACCTCTCGCCGCTCCCAGTATATTTCTTCACTTAATACACACATCTTAACGTTATTAGGTATTTTACTGTTTTTCCCATATGTTTTAATTTACGATGCTGTATCTAATTTCAAAGATTTTTTCTTTTAGTTATATTTATTAAGTATATGCGATTATTATAGGGAAAAAGTAATCATATTAATCTAACTGAACGCATCGGCCAGGCTACAAAGGGCAGTTAGTTACTACTAAAAGGAGAGGGAAAGGGCGACGTCGTCGCATCCCCAGTATCCTACCTGTCGCCCTCCTCCTTTGTATTAGCGTTTCCGCTATTACCACATTCGACGTCACCAACGCTAATGAGGATATAACCCTACGCTTTAGGTCGAATTCTTTTAGGTAAAAACGTAAAGGGGTTTTTACCTATCTTACATCGACGCGTAAAAAGATCGTTAAACTCACTTATACAATATATGCGTAGGCCTCGTTTACAGGTGAAAAAAATGATTTCCGACTCCCTAGTTCGCCGGTTAACGCTTGATACTAATTAACATCGGCTTGTTTTAGTTATTTACGACCGCGATTTTTTTTTTTTTTGAAACGGCACGAATATTATATCTTAACAGGGGAAAATTTCAATAAGCGAATCAAACTTATTATATAGCCGGTGAGCATGTAACACGGCCTCAGATTACGGCCTTAAGACTAACGGCATGGGGGAGTATCCGTTACTAATTTGCTTGTAATGGTAGTAATGGGCCGAACGCCCTCCGCTTTCGTAATAATCGCTAACGAAATTCCTCGCGGCCACGGATGCGATATACGGCACGTAGGGAGTATGTATTTGCGGCTCAGGGCTACGAATCAAGGTACACCGCTTTAACGTTTTATACGTTGAAAAGGCTTCGCGACGTACTCTAACAATATGAAGCTTCAGGCGACGGAATTGGTCCGCCTTATACTCCTTATTTACGAGACATTGAAAGTATATATACAGCAGTATTTAGATAATATAAACCGTGAAAGAGTTCCATAAGGTTGCGTTTGCGATGTTAAGGGGACTTTACGGGTAAGGGGATTTTTACCTATACGGAGAAAGTAAAGTTTATAAGCTTACAATCCCCCTAATTTTTCCGCTAGGGACTTAAGGGGAAATGGAAGGGCGATAGAGGAAGGAGAAGGGTGGCGGTTACGGCTAAGGCGGGCGAGTAAGGTAAAGGGGTAAGGGTAATAGCAGAGGGTAACGAATTCGGTGAAATGGTAGTGGTGGCGACGGCAAAAACGGGTAAAGCTGAAGGGGTCGCGGTGGTGGCGGGGGCTAATAAACCTGGTAAAGAGGTGGTGAAATCGATGGTGGCAACTAATAAAGTCGGGGAAGTGGTGGAAGCGGCGGCGGTGACTTAAAAGGGTTGGAGGGGTAGCGTCAGCGGGCGGGGAGGCGGCAATTAATAATATGGTATCCGAGGAGGGCGGGCTGTTGCTAGTAGTAGTAGTGGTATTGTAGGTGGCGGCGGCAGCGGCGGCGATGGCATGTCGGGCGCGCGCCAAAGGGAGTTTTACGGACCTAAATTTACGCGGTATCTATTTAAGAGCGAGATTATTATATGAATATTGGTAAAGTAACCTACCCGTTATAAGGATTGGATTTGGTTCATTAAAATAAAGGTTAGATTAAATGGGAATGTGGATGCGTATTAATTGATTTTATACGCCCTTAAAGGGAAAAAGAAGTTTTACCTAAACTAATAGCTCTACATCTTTTTACACTAGCCCAAAAAATATGTAACAGCGTAAACACCCCTACGTAATCACCCTTATAACGCCTACGCATTTACACCTCTTTTAGGATCAATAAAAGACGTTATTAACAACCATATCGCCCCTATTTGGTTATATCAATTAGAACTGAGTTACAATCACCACCGCGGCCAAACCTTACTAATTCCACCCGAACTATAATTACTACCGCGGCTAAACCTTACGATTTCGAATCTTTCGACAATTACTATCTCAGCCAAGATTTATTAATTTAAACCTTTTCAATTAGTATCGTAACTACACTGTTACTACAAAACCTACTATTTAAACCATTACAACTATAATTACACTATTATTACAAAACCTATTCATTTAAACTTCGACAATTACAAACACATTATCACTACTAGGCCATATGTACGAAATATATAAGAAAAAAAAAAAAAGATTGCCTATATGAATATTACTATATACCCCTATAAATAGTATGCATAAGTTAAGTTACAGTGCACTGTATTACAAAGTGCCTCCTATCAAGTGTACGATAACATGTCATGCTGTAGGCTATACTCTTACAAAACGCAAAGTGCATTATGCATGGAGCGGTTTCAAATGGTTATACTAGACCGTATGGCAATGCATGGAATGGTCTAAATTAGGTATTCCAGAACAAACAACAAAAGGGCCACTGCCCGGATAGGAGGTTTATAACCTCTTATATGTGGCGTGCACTTTCTGAAATACCCCTTCCTGATCCATCTATCTATAACTACAATACCAATCTAACGATTACTTTTCTACTTACCTACTTCACGTGAATAACAGGTTTTAGACCTTACCAAAATTAATAAATCCATTAATATATCAGCCAAAACATAATCCATAGCAATCGGCGATAAAAAAGTCACCGCTCTCGTAATATGTTATAAAAAGGTGTCCAAAGTTTAAGGTTTTCAAGTAATAAGTAAAACGGAAAAGTTATTATTGCACAGTAATTTTGCTGGCGGTCCAACCTAAGTATTTGAAAGCGACGATATTGGGTAAAATCTTATACACCAGTAAAACTGTCGCGGCCGTAGTAATCAAAGGGTCCGTAATTTATTTCCCGAATTCTTTCTTTTTTATAGCTGTAATACTAATTTTCGCCGTAATCTTTATGTATGGATACGACCGCAGTAACGGTAAATATACGTAAAAAATGTTTCGGACGTTTATACCTCGTGTATAACGGTCTCTTACGGTACCGTAGCACTTTCAACACCTCGATTACGCGTTTTCTGATGTAAAGTATAATTTATAGAATTTAATTCAAATAAAACTCTAGTTATCATTTCTTTTTAAAAATGTTAGAATTTGTAAACAAATGTGTAATCGGATATAACGGTTTTGTAATAGTTAAGACGAAAAATTTATCCCGTTTGAAAAGCTTTATAACACCAAATGATTTCATTATATACAGTTGTTAAAACTTTTTCGAGGCAACAATAAGCGTATTATTGATCATTTATTAGTTTATCTTTTTTGAGTTAGTTTTAAGTTTCTTGAAGTTTAACTTGAAAAAATACTTAATTTGAGGAAAAAGAACTTCGTTCATGCAGATAAAAAAGAAGTTTAAAAAAACCTAGTGTAATCTAATATAGAAATCATGAAAAAACCCAGGGAAAATGAGAATATTTGTATCTTGTTGAAGTAAAGATTAGAACCCCATATAGATGTAGTCTAATAATTAACACTTACTACTTTACCTATCAATTTTCTTCTTCCTGGAAAAGAGTAATTCAATTTCGAAAAATGCTAAAAGGTTACATTTTTTACAACATATGATTATGAATTAGGGCATCTAAAATGCATTGCACGTTAAATAAAAGGATCGACGCTATTCAACTATCGGCAAGAGCGGACTCTACAATATATATAACATACGTAAGGAGGTTTTCAGGTGATTGATTTGGTGTTTCTCCCCTATATTGAGAATTGATAAGGATTTAAATGATAAATAACCAGGATATCGCCAAAATAGTAATGCTTTCTACCCTGTTAAAACAAACTGTAATTAATACTATATACTTTTACGACTATTATTTAAATAGGTTCCAGTTACCGAATCTCGGTATTATAACTACCTGCGATTATCGTAAGGCCTGTAGAAAAACTTGTAACCGAAAAGAATTATGGTAAAATATATAGAAGAATCCTATAATGAATCCCCTATACGTTTTAAATAAGCGTAGAGTACTATTTATTGGCCCCGCTTATATATTACGTACTTAAATAGTAATAAGATCAATCATTTTCTTGGAAATATCCTGGTCTAAAAAATCCAATACTCGAACCTATTCGAATCATTGAACGAGTCGTTATTGATATTTCCGGCAACTAAAATCCTGTTAAAGATATTGTTTTCTAAGACTTTGGCTTATTGATAAGCGTTTAAGATGAGTTAATCACTAATTTTGAATAAAGGGTATCGGGTTGGAAAAGGAGATGAGTCTTAACTGATGATCATGTATAACTTCGCCAGGTTAGCCGCTTCATCGAGTTTAGTCTTTGATGAATCATCTCTTACCTGCTACACCTCGGCCAGGAAGTTCCTACGTTCTATGGACCTCGTACTGCGTGGTCGCGACGCTTTTGCCTTCCTCATGAAATAGCGAAGCCGGTACAGCTTAGGTGTTTACCATTCCGCAGCCTTTACGTGATCTTTAGCAAGCCGACCGACCGCTTTTTGGAAATCTGTATACAGTCTGGCACAGTCTCCTGCCAACTCGTGTACTGCTTCCTAGTCCTCTATATATGTGGCAAGTGATGGAGAGGCTATACTAGTGGCGATAAGGTCTCAAAACCTAGGTTGGCAGGTCTTTGGTACCATAACGCGCGGGTTTGGTGGTGTGATTACTTGAAAGTATTCTATACTTTCTTTTAAATTTAACATATCCAATTCATCATTATCAACTACAAATAGATGAAAACACGATAATTTTACAGGGAAATGTCTTTGGAAAATTGAAAGCCTTTTTCCGGTAACAAAGAGAGAACCACATTCCAAAACTTATGGTATGCCTTAAACATGTCCGAAAAGATGACAATTTCATAGATCAAAGTTTAAAAAAAAGTTTAATCGATTTTAAAATTTGAAGTATCAATTATCAAAACTTTGCTGTCGAGTTTGTAAATGTTATAAGTATAGTTTAATATCGTTTTCAACTATAATAAGTAAATAAACGGAGAAGGTTTATATAGTCAGAGTAAATAATTAGTTCAAAGGAGAACTTCTTTGCGTCAACGACTGTACTCCATTTTCTATTACGTCGAAGCCTAATATGAATATTTTTCACAGGTGACGGAAAACTATTAAGGATGGCTTATTTTTTTAAAGACGACGATTTACACTGAAATGTGTATTTAGAACATGATGAAATTTTTTTTGACATAAATAGATAACGAAAATACAGATGCATTATTATAAGATTCTATGCGTTTTCAGTTATGAAGTCCATTGAATTATTAGTTTCAAGGTATCTCATGCCTTTTAATAACCGAGTATGAATTATAATTGAATTTTACTTATTATTCACGATTTAGCAATGAAACGCGTGTTATTAGCGACTCACGAATATTAACGTCGCTAGTATCTGACTAAATTTAAGATTATCATTTTCAAACTAGTAACATTTGAACTTCTTTTATCTTATTGATTTTATTCATGTTCATAATACTCATTATTTCATTCACAAGTATGCTCTAAGGTATTTAAATAACAAAGAGCTAAATTCGAACAAAAAGATTATATGTTTTAACACATTTGTCCATGTCAGTTGCTCTATATTTCAAAATGGTCATGATACTTAAATCCTTAATTATATAAGTGATTATGTCTTAAAAACGTGTCGACAAAATTTGGTTAATAGTCATTCGATATCAAGGATTTAGATGTACTAACAATGACAACGTTTACATAATTCTATGTTCAATTCTAATTTAGCTCGAATTACGGGTAATCAAAAAGTCTCGTTAGGAATACTGGTAGAAATAAAGTTTACCTGATATTTTGCAATAGTTATCATTGTAAGCATAACAACAAACACTAATATTTTACTTGTGCTAATTTCACTTGTTGACCAGAGTAAAATTTCATATCATTTGGCTTAACAATACGTCAAATGTTCACATTTTGTTATTATCTCTATACGTGTGTTCCTTGAAATATAAAAGGTAATTTTGAAAGGATTCAACAGTTGAATATTTTATAGTGTCTTCTAGTTCATTATAAATTTTGACTTATAAAAGTACTGCAACCTAAACATGAAGGAAAAACCTTTTAAAAATTTGTAAATTCCCCCCAAATCTTTAATTTTTGGCTAGGTTCGAAGTATTCAGTATAATCAATGTAATCTAGAGCACGGCTATATTTTTCAAAATGTTATTAATTGTCGAACGAAAGTCTACTTGGCGAATTTTAAACTCAATTACTATCAAAAACATAAATATATTTGCCATTCATTACTTCTCTGAACTATTGATTAGACGAGTTTCAATATTCAGGTTTTGTCATGGTTGAATCGTGAATCAACATTTAAATAAGTGAGTAATTTTAAGCCTTTTATATACACGAGTGTAAAAGGTTTATATATCCTTACTGGTAAGTTTTACTAGTCGCTTAATGATATTAGTAAAAGTTTCCTACCGCTAATCTTGACTTTACTATAGTTTGGTAAGTTGAATTCTAGAAATCCCTGTTCAAACAATATTTTCCCGTCCCTTATATCCAAATAAATCAATATATTTAGGTGAATTTGAATTCTACAAATAACAATCTACAGATGTTTTTTTTTATAACGAATAGGACACTTTCATTGATATACTTAGACAATATAAAATGGAGATTGTCTATAACGTTGACAATTGTTGACAGATGTATCACAGAATTGGTAAATCCCGCCTAATAACATTTCCTTTTGTACCAATGTATTGAGAAATTAACTATATATTATCTTTATTGGAAGAATAATTTGTTCTTTGATTGGACAGCTTCAGCGTGTAATATCTAGACACGGGAGCGGTCGACGTTATTTACTAACATATTGACGAGATTTTCAACTACTTACAATGTTTAAGAGAATGGATTGGAAGAAGAGGTTTGTCATTGACTTTTATTATTCGAATTATCTTATTCAAAGTGTTAAATTCAGTTCTTTAGACGCTTCTGATCATACTCATTATCATTTCAGTTATTACGATGATTACGATGTTATTCATTACAGAGATTCTCACGACATTCGTTACATCAATCATCACGGCGTTCGTTTTCGCGACGTTAATTGCGGCGGCGGTTTTGATTACGACGACGTCTGTCCCCATAACTATGGCCGCTGTTATAATAGTTAGATTTGTGGTTTTATTGATCTTGTATTCGATTATTGCCACGATTATTGAGGCGACCGTATCTCCAATCGATGTGAAAAATATTAAGGTAAAGACTTTTATATATTTGATAATTTCAACTATACTTTAGATACGTATTTCGTGAAGTATGAATTCTTGATTGAAAACTGGTAAGGTTACGATATTCATTTCTTGTTATCGAGTGATATCAAGGATATTAACAGTGTGTTTTAACAAGCTCAATTGGCTTTGTTTCATAAATCTTCGCCCTATAATACTTCCTATTTTATTCTTAAAATTGAGGCGTAAAATATTTTGATTTTTCTTTCAATTACAACAGTTTAAATAATTAATATCGCGTTACCGACAAAAGCGGTATTAATATAAGGGTTTCCAATCATTTGTAAATACCTTCTTTTGATCTGAACATATTTCTGTATTAAGGACTTGTGGTTACGACGTTTACAAATTGAATGAATATTTCTATACTTTTCAGTAACTCAACTGATATCCATAAAAAATCACCAAACGAAGATATTTATTTCAAAGTTTGAGCCATGAACGTGTATAACTCAATGATATCTGGAGGTAAATTTAGTATGTTACTGATAAATTATTTAGTCCAAAAGTAATGTCGGAGATATATCGAAAACCTGAAGCTTATCATTTCTATATTTATTTGTCAAGCAATCATAACGATATTAAAGTAATCAGAGTTAAAAAATCCGGGATCGAATACACTCACCTTTTTACGTTGCAAATATCGACCACCTGACTAGTGTATAAAAGGGGCGCTGATACGCCCTCTATATGTCTGTCCAATAGTTTAAGTCGATTATCTCGGCGTTGTTTCGGCGAGGAGACGGGTTATTGCGTCAACAATGATGTGAATTAACGTTATTACGTAGTCAATGTATTTCCTCCAAGTTTTTCCTTACCTCGTCAATCAGGCGTAAATTTTTCTGTCATTCTTTAATGTTTATTCATATTTTTACGCTGTTGACCTTAAATTCAAAACGAAAAACATATAATTGCTAACGATATCCGACAAAAATAGAAATAGAAATGGGGATGATGTCCTTGATTATTTCATCAATTGAAATTGAAGTATAGATATAAAAATTTGATAAAATTCATAATATGGGTATTGAAATAGGTAAAGTATCGTTGATTATCGTTTATGTGTTTATAGGCTACTATTTAAAGCAGTTGACGGGCATCAATAACGGGTTTTTCGATTCATTACGTTTTTTAAAATATAACAAAACCGTGAATTCTCGTTGAGACATTTGATTAAGGGCCAGAAGATGGCTAAAATGGCGATTTATGGGATGATGATTAATAAGTGAAGGCTTGTTGTTGTACTGCTGCTACTGCTGCTGCCGTTACTTCCTGCTGGTGGTAACGTTTTAGCCTAGTAAGACAAAAGCCGAAGAATTCCCTAATTACAGAGAATATCAACAAATTAAAGCTCGCAATTGTTGCTCAGAGTGTAGGGTGAAGCAAAAAGAGTTGGTATGGTAGAAGTAGTTGAAAGTAAGAGAAGAAGACTAAGTTTGGACCATCGATCCAAATAATAAAGACGAAGTCCACTTGCAAGTGCGCAGATATGCAAGTGCAAGTGCAAAGACAAAGACTAGGTCTAATGGAGAGTATGCAGCCGTGCAAGTACAAATACACAGATGAATTGCTGCAATCAACCACAATATACCATGCGCGTTATTCAAGTGGAATATGTATACAAAGATCGTAGTATCAAAATCTTTACTATTGTTCAAGGTGAATTTGAACGTATGTGGGTGTTATGACCCAGATAACGGTTGGGTCAGGAAACAGGCCGGCAGGCAGCTGAGCCACTCAGAGCCAGGTGTCCAACACATCAGGCGGGGATCACACAGGGATAGGGTTACGCCTAAGAAGAATCAGGACATAGACAGCATAGGCAAGAGACCGCCTATGCTGCCTAGCAATATAGGCAAGTGATCCCGGACTGAAGAGCTGGATATATAAGGAACACACTCTCTATGCATTTCCTAGATTCAGTAGATAGCTCTTTAGTTGTCAATCTAGGTATTCTCCCCAGAATAGCTTCACAGCTTTTGATCAGCACTAAGAGAAGGACGTGTCGTTGATATTGTATTACGCATGCCTCTGTAACCGACTTGCTAATATAAACTCCTGTGACTACTTCTGATACCCACAGGTATTTAGTGTGATCATTACAGTGGGGCTTGGTTGTACCTTGAGCAGTTTTAGGAAAACTTTCCCATAATCTCCAGAATAAATCGGTCAATATTTCTCTATTGAATAACATTAAAGATTTTTTGTAGTTTATTTATGGCCGTAATATTAAACTGTTGGTATAATCCATGTTTTTTTCATTTTCAACGAGTTCAAAAATATTAACTTGGATCTATAAAATGGACTTATATGGATTTCATTTACTGTTAAACGGATATTTACAATTTTCTTGGATGTGTTTAATTGTATATATCTATATATTGACATCAAGGGGTCTTATATCATGTTCCCATAATACAAAATGTGTAGGTAACTTCAAAATATCAAGAAAAATAAGCTTAAAATGGTAGAAAAATAATTCTACCTAGGAATAAAGACTTTGTTTCTAGATTATGTTCAGCCTAAGATTCAAAAATATTTAAAAGGTTTATATGCAGAGTTTTAGCCTCCGTCCATCTAAAATAATTTCAGGTAATCATTTCTTTATTGAGGACCTGGATGCCCAAATACTTAGTATGGTTGCATTTGGAATATATGTTTTGTACTGTTGGTTTTAAGCACAAAAAAACATGCGGTACTACGGTCTCCTTCATTATGACATAGATTTTAAAGGGTTGGCCCATATAAAACCATCGTACTCGTTAGTTAATATATTATCATGATCGCGTGACGTTGAATCTATCAATTTACAACAAAACTTACCTCTTTATTAGATTTTTAAAGTTTTTGAGTATAGTCATCCCTAATTTTTGGTTAAACTTCCACGAAATTTACCTCGTAGGTAACCTGTTTTGTATCATATATATGGGTATAATAAGCAAAGAATATTATTCTTGGGTTTAAATTTATAAAGATGTTTGACTTTTAGATTGATAGTTGGTTTTATCATATTTCTAAGATTTATATTCTTGTGCTTTCAGGGGCATTCATATTTATTTTATCATTAGAAGTTATCTCGGTGTTTTGATTTATGTAATGAATCTGCCGTCCAGTTGAAATCCTTTTTATATTGGCGTATGAAACCTACAATCTAGACAAGACCCTTTTGCCCTTAACAAAATCGGCCTCATTTACGTTCCATATAATATATGATTAGGTGGTTGTATGTTTCAAATCTTCAAGATATATATAACCATTAAAATTCTTTTCGACAGATCTGGTGACTCGCGTTATGGAAGCGGCATATAATGATATAAGTTGACTAAAGAAGCTCTTAGATGTAATATATAGATTTTTTAAGGCGTAGCCCAATTCTTTTACACTCATAACTTTCTCTTAAACATGTTTCATGAATATAGAATGACCCAGGTAAATCTGTTTCATCTCCCTTTTCCATAAACATAACCCATGCATTATTTAATTTATAATATGTTTCTCCATATTCTATAATTTTTTATGGTTCTTTTTTTAAATTCATTTTGTTGTGACATACCCTTCGTAATATTAAAATAATTTGATGTTTTGTTCATAGAGTTCTTTCGATCGCCGTATTTTTACAGGAATATTGTATATGTTTACAAGTATGAATTGAGGTACTATGATATTAGTTGTGTGGGAAATGTCGGTTTCAGTATGCGGAAATAGAAAGACCAATGTTTATTGTGAAAAAAAAGTTGGAGTACAGAATTATCTTATTTTTGAAAATTTGAAAGGTTAACCATCTCATTTTGAAGACTTATTTCGTTTTTGTGTAAGAAATTTACAATATATTTTCAGATGAGTTCGGGTTTTGTTACGCATAATAGTGGTAACATTTGTCATTAACTATAAATTCATTGCAATCCTACGGGTTATAGGTAATGAATTTATTGTATTCCAGAGTGAAAGTCAAGCCTTTAATGATATGGTTTTATAACTGAACAGCGAGAGCAATAATATGTTTTAATTTTTTTAATGGGTTCCTTACTAGGTATCCATCGTTTTAAACACGTTTTGAAAGAATAAGGAAAGGACAAAAGTATTGATTTTTGATGTATTTGAGTATTCATTCATTATACTGTCGTATCCTCAATACTTTTTCTTTCAGTATATCGTATTGATTATCTCAATTAAGTTATCATTATCGCTTTCTGTTAAGGAAATACCTCATTTGTGTTGTTAGTTAGTTTCGTGAGCTTCTCACGCACTTCTTTTAATCACAGTGTTCAAGTAGGAAGGGGACGTATTTAATATGTTGTTATTCATCATATTATCCGTTATAATTTGGTTGCGCTAGCTTTTTATTCATTGACTGAATACACCTTATTGATTGGTCTTCGGTTGTTTTGAATATTTATCAAGTCTTCTCTTACTAGATTTTAATTTTACTTACAATGCAATTTAAGTAGTAGATTATTATATAATAAAGAAGTATTGCGCTTAGAATATCTCTAACCCTCGGAATATTCATTTGGAGATGTTTTATTGAATCTTCTGTTCAAGCTTTCATGTGATGTTGTCTTACAGTTTATTTTACAAGTTCTTCGTCTCATCCCGCCAACGTTTTAAAACATATGAAACGATTATTCACTATGTGGTAAAAAGCTTTTTATATCAAGTATTACATTTTTTAAAGTTGTTGAAGATAGCTTATTTAAATTTGAGGCAGAATTTATAGACTTTAATTCTTTTAAGGAATGGAGGTTAACCAAATTTTTCAGTTTACAGAGAGGTTTTATATTCATCAAGTCTTCAATACCGTTATTGAATAATAATGAAAATACATATTATAAAATCAGCGAATCGAACATATTCTTCCAATGTTTTTAGTATATATATAAACTCTCTTAATGGAAAAGGACTAGACCCGAGCTGATCAAGGTGGTCGAATACTGTCTATAATTATTAATGAAGAAAGAAGTGAGGGCCCCCTACTAACAATCCGCTATTTAACTAGTTATAGGGTATAGCCTATTCATGTATTTGTTTTATTGGCTTGAATATGCTTAGGAGTAACGAAAGAGTTACGCGAAAGTATGATAATAGCTAGAGCTAAATTCCTAGCGACTATTAGAATAGATAGCAGCCTATAATACTACTTTCAACTTACCAGTGTTTTTTTTTACAAGTATGAAATATTCCGGAATATGCCGTAGAGGTGAGAAACTTGCAAACGATTGGCGTAAAGTATCCTAGTATGTTGTAGATGGTGCTGTTTCGTCGTTAACAATAAAAAGTCTTCCTATATCGTGAGAAGTACCAGCATTGATTCTGTTAATAGCCTCCCCCCCTTTATAAAAAGTCAATTTCATGGGACCAGGAACTACGTAACATTTCCTTTAATAATAACAATTATCTATTTATACGTATTATACATATTTTTCTTAACTTAATATCAACAACTTCTACCCCCCCCCCCCTTCTACTTTTTTGAAAACAAAATAAATACATGTAACGTTGCGGCTTTTGAAGAATCCGTGCTTGAAATAAGGTATTATTTCAAAAATATTGGATTCTAGTCCATGAATAATTCATTCACTTTCTGGTAAACCATAGATACCTCTTATAATGATATTAAGAATTATATTTGTTCTCTATCTGTTTATCGTAAAGCTTATAGTCACCGTATATGGAGTTTGAATATTAAGTCAAAAGGAGTTGGGTACGTTGCAGGAGGTAATGATTCATGAAAACAGGAATCAGTGAATAAATAAAAAACAAATTAAGTTCGTGGTTGGGGGAGGTTCATAAGTAATAGTCGCGTTACTTGAGGTAAAATTAATATATGTTGCGGGGGCCCTGCACTTCTATCTACGTCCACCGTTTTCAGAGATATCGGCGCCAATTAGTTGCTGAATAAAAAGCTCTAATTTCACCTAAATAAGGAATTTCGTTCCCAAACGTAAATGAAACGTCTAATTAATAATTAGAAAACTTTGGTAGGATTTATAAAGAAGTTTACCTAAATCATCAAATGTATTTGAAGAAAAGAAATATAAGTAAACAAAGATAAGAAGAAAACTCCTTGATGATAAGGCTTGAACTCGTATTCCTATAAAAATAGCATCGAATATAAAGATATACAAGAATTATTATAAGGTAACATCGGTTATATCAAAAATAAGAAGTGTGAATTTATTATTATTGGAATAGCACCATATGCATTGCAGTAGATTAACTTTACTTATAGTAAAGATGACTATACTGACTGCAAGTTGAGTGTATTGTTTTGAGTTGGCTTACTGTATTGGGTGTGAGTCGAGTACAGTATGCAACACTTCACACTAGGGCACAGGGTAAAAAATTAGCTATATACATTACTATATAGACCAGCTAGCGGTTAGCCAAACCTAAAACAATACATCCACCACTTCACCATATAATAATACTGTTAGTTCGACCAATCGAATCGACAACATTGCAACGTCTAAAGCCTTATCAATATTGATTAGTGTTTATTGAGTGAATCATAGATTAGCTACGTACGAAAAGAAGCTACTTTCCGGTTACACTTTACGTTAATAACGGCGGTTAAGGTAAAGGAAAGATTTTTGACAAGGGCATTTACTATTGTGTTAGTCTTCACGGAAATACGTAAAGAAGACCTTTGGGTTGCGCCAGTCTCTATGGCAAACCATTGGTAGCGACGGTATCGTCATTGAAAACACTATGAAATCTTTACATGTTTTTTTTAAAGACGTTAAGAATGACTGTTTGAAGATTTAAAGTGGGTTAAGTTAGAAAAAAAATAAGTCAGCATTACTACGCGTGCTAATAATATACAAACTACTAATTCCTCCGGCTAAATAACAAATAACCTTCGTTCTGTACTGTACATTTTTTATTTTCCTTACGTTGACTCAATCCTTAATATCGTTGATTTGAGCGAAAATATTGAGAATCATCAATTCTTGCCGAAGAAGTCACGTTACGTGAATTTACGCTAAATCATCAAGTTCACACGCAACTTCTCTTTAAAACACCAAATACTCATATCTAATATTACTAATTCCTTTACCCTATAGATCGACAAAGTTCTACCTAAGTCGAAACCTTAACATGACATCCATGTAAGGAATTCGAAAAGGAAACAACGCCTTATGATCTCTCTTTTCAAAGTAATACGATAAATACTTATAGGGGAAAGATGTAAACGAAAATGTAACGGAAAAGCACCTAGCTCACTTTATCGGTTACTACATTGTTAAGCAAGACGGACACGAAGAACTTAACCGTAAAGACCACGATTTTCGAAGCTTCCGCTACATTTTAGACAACTGGACCATTTATATATATCAAAATGTTTAAAAATATAAAGTTAAGCCCAAAAGCTAAAATTAAATACAAAGGTATTAACTTTTAGAAAAGAGCTTTACTAAGTTAGTAAAAACCCTTTTAAAATTAATTCAATATAAAGAATTCCTTTCAAACTCAAAGTCTAAAAGAAAGGGTATTGAAAATACTTAACGCCTTTATATGAGATTTAGGGATCTATTTCTTCCTTTAGCTAAGTTAAGCATTTTTAGTTGTTGGCGAAGAAGAACCTGTTAACCTATTCGGCAGTCTAATACCTTTACATAATAACGCGAAATACAGTTTTAGAGGCGATAGAATACGTGAAGTAGCGGCCGCCAACGTGGCTAGAGGAATAGCCATCAGCGCTCTATACCAATCAATAGAGTAAGATCGTTAAGCCTTTCGGAACCTCCAGATTCATTTTCCGCTTCAAAACTTGAATCAAAATCGTTAAGTCCCCCACGAGCCTTTTTATGGCAGGTTTGCCTATACACGAAAGCCCATTATAAGTTATATTATAGGTCTTTACCACTCAGGTTGAGCGACTGGTAATTACCCTAATCACCATGTTTCGAAAGCTTTAAAACTTTAATTACCAGGAAAAACCACTAATAAAGATTGAGATAACTATGTTAAACCGCTCCTAAGGTTTATTATGATAGTTAATATCAATTATAAGCTTTTTATAGACTTCTCCAAGATTTAAAACGATATGGTGAAGTATGACAGGAAGCCTTACAACCTTTTCGATACGAATATAATGCCATTTTTAAATATTTATAAGTAAATGAACGTTTCCCCATATAGTTTTCACTTACTGTTTTCCGAAATCCTTACGGGGTACGCCAAGAACCACTTCCTAACTTTCTTAACGCGAGTAACCGGCTTTCGCGAAGTCTATAATGATATGCAAAGCCACTTCGAATACGAAGTCCACCTCGTCTAATATCATAGAAATTAGGCTATTATATGGTAGATTACAATGATAGCAAAGAAGAAAGAGGAGGCAATACCGATAGATATACTTAACTAGATTTTGAATAAACTTATGTTATACTAGTAAGTTATAGAGAAATCTCATACTGACAAAACTACACTTCGTAAGCAGGTACAAGTAGCAGTTACAGGCGTGATAGAGTTTAAATACTACTTAAAACGACTAGATTCCACTTGTAAAGGCTTTTTCAACCAGTGTCGTTTCACGTTTGCCACTATAATAATACGTATATCAAACTCATTTGTTATATACCACTAAGCCGGCAAGTTCCTTGATGTAGATAAAAAATACCTTGCAATTATTAATTACATCGACTATAAGTACAGCTATGGGCGCGTTCAATGCATAAGGTTTGGCCTGTCAACCACAGACTGAAGTTAGTTGCCATACTGGTGCCAAAAGAGCCAAGATTCAAGTGAACATGCTTTCTGTAAGCACTATTGTCGTAATAGTAATAAGAGATATTGGATTTATAGTAAGTTTGGCTACTGGATGACTCGGTAACCCGCTGTTAACGGAATAACAGAAATGTAACATACTTCGTCCAAAACCCTGCCACTTTTAAACAGGACTATTTGAATCAAATAGAAAATTTAGAAGGCTACGAGCCAGTTGACGGCGATAATACCTTTAATTAGATTGAGTGGCATGAATATAATACTCCTGGTACGGTCGAATAACTAGCTGACCACGCCTTTTTGTACCGCCTGAGTGGTGAAAGCCATTACCTCTACCCTAATTAAGCTCTTAACCCTCTTCATACCTTCAACCTTCGCGATCTTTACGCGGATTACACGTTCCAAGGTATTATGTTGGACATAGAGGTAGCAAGGTACTTAATAGAAGACTATTCGTGGTATGTAAAATTGGGGATGGAAAGCATTATAGCTATTGAGATTAATCTTCACAATGTTCATAAAGCTATAGTTGGCTTCGGATTAGGCGAATGACTATTTTTATTGAACATGACGGTAATTTAAACTATTGTAGGAGTAATTATGTTTTATATCTTTAGGTCCCTTACCATTTTTCTTTCTTTACTTAGAGGATATAAAGACCTTCGGAGTTAAAGTTCATGTTAAAGTAAACGAGCTGTATAAAACAGCTAGAGGTTTCCCTTTTCTTTTACGTAGGGTACTTGTAGTTTTATCTTTAAAGTATTGAATCAGCAGTATTGAATCTGATGGAGCTGGAGATACGCTAATTACCCGAGCGTTTTAATCACTTAGCGAATAACAGTTTATACGAAATCCTAAAGTTCGTAGGTTATAAAGATATGGGAAAATTTGCTTTGAATACTATTTAAAAGCAATGTTACTATTATTAAACATATAGCTAAGCCCCTTTAACGTTAAAGTTTACAGTAAAAGATGATAAAGACTTCAACTATAAGGTCTTAATCGATATGTTGTACTTGGATAACGAAGATATTTTCTACGTTAACTCCGCAACCTTTTCTCGCGGAGTAAAGTTTTTAAAATCCCTTTTGATAAAAGATATGTAGAGAACACCACGGATATTATAGATTAATTCGTATTTGGGTCTACTTAACGTTATTGTTAATGATAGCTGTACCCACTTTACGGCGAATAAATTTTGGGAAGATTTTAAGATAATAGTTATTTCATGTAAATAGGTGTTTGAAAAAGCGTACTAGAGTATTATAAAGGTTAAAATGATATAAGCCCTACTCCACCGAGCGTATAATATTCTAACGTGAGAAATTGAAAGCTTTACGGATTCAAAAGAACGTCTTTAAACAGCAGAAAAAGGTCTAAACGATATTATAGGCCCTAATGGCTAAGTGAAAACGTTACTGGTATTCAAAGCATATGTAGGCTTGACGAGTAAATATCCGCCATTAGCAGCTACTTAAAAGCGTGTTACGGCCCACTGCAAAGATTTGAGGGAATTGAAAAGGGAATTAATACGCCGCCAAGTTAATAATACTTTTAACACCAGGAACGGCCCTACAAAAATCGATTTTATTAGTTTGCCGTTATAAAGTAAAGTCTTCGTGTAACAGAAGCCTGGCAAATAAAAGGGCTCGCATAATATTTTTAGTACTGTAAACTTTAAGGTAGTTATGAAACCTACCAACGGTTTTACATCTACGCAAATCACCAAGGTAATGACTTACATCATAGTTCTTAATATTAAAAACCCTTAAGCCAAGCGATTGAGATAATGTGACCATCCTCCACTTATTATCGACAAGTCGATGAAACGACGTCGGCGCGAACGACTTCCGAAGAAGAAAAACATTAAAGAGGAGGAATACATATCTGGTCGAATATATAATATTATTTAGGTAAGGAGAAAATAAAACGATAACGAAGACTTTTTATTAAAACTTCGAGCACAAGTAATTATTAACATCTTCGGTAAACATCCCAAAAAAAGCGACAGGGTCGAGATTAACGGCCTGCTGACTCGAGAGGTTGTCTAATTGATATCTAAGGTTAATTTTAACCTTTAAGACCGAAAATTTGCGATTTTCAAGTCGAGGATTTTCCACGAGGTTAAAGGCAAAACCATGGGGCATCCGTACGAAAAGTCACGAATGATCGCTTAAAGATAAGGCGATAAAGTTAAATATGAGATTCTTATAAAATCGATAACATTTTAAAAGATTAATTATCATTTAATGAGGATTTTAACAGTAAGATTACTATCGAAAACTAAACGAAGGTCTACTATTAATAACTGTAATATAAGATAATATTATACACAGTAAGTAATTAATTTACAACTTATCGTATTATTGGAGTTATTGTAGAAATTACGTTTTATTTCCCTTGTAGAGATACAAATACGATATTTTAAGCTATATACCAACTAGTGAAAGTAAAGGTTCATTAGTTCCAAACATATTAGTCTTACTGTTTGAATAGTATTACATGCAGTGCAGTAGGTCAACTTTACTTACAGTAAAGTTGACTGTACTGCAAGTTGAGTATATTGTGTTGTGCAGACTTACCGCATTGGGTGTAAGTTGAATGCAGTACGCTGCACTTCACTCTAGGGCATGGGCCAAGCACTTGGCATGCGAATTACAGTGCAGACCTGCTAGCGGCCTGCCAAAACTAAAACAATATATCCACCATCTGATCACGTAATACTACTGTTACTTCGACCAATCGAATCGACAACGTTGCATCGTCTAAGGCCTACTAATACTGATTAGTGTTTAAATACTAGGTTAAGCACAGATAAGCTAAGTGTAAGAAAACGTTACTTTCTGGTCATAATTTGCGTTTATTGCTAGGGTAGAGGAAAGGTTTTTATGAAGAACCTCTATTAGTACTGCGATAGTTCACAACGGCAGGAAAACAAAAAAGACTCTTGGGTTTCGCCAGTCTATAACGGCAATCTGGAAGTAAACAACGGAATCTCTATTCGAAAATATCAAGAAATCCTTGGTGATACTTCTTGAAAAGCGTTGAGATTGACTGCTGAAAGTCTCAAACAACAAGTTAGCAAACGGCTAAGTCAGTACTATTGCAGGTGCTATTACTGTAAGAAAAACGACGAAGTCTTGACGCTAAACAACCACAACAAATAACCTTCGACCTTTAATATCACTTTCAACCTTCGACTTTACCCATTACACCAAACCTTAGCCCTTACTTCACTCTTTTCACTCCCTACATTACTCCAATCGTCAAGCTCGCTGCTTCAAGTGAAAATACCAAGCCGCGCTAGGAAAGCTACGTTATGCGACCTTTCGCCAAGTCGTTAAGTTCTCACGCGACTTTACTCCAAAACACTAAACTTCTACGCCCAAGATCACCAAGTTTTTCGACTTACACATCTGTTAAGATGTTTGCCGCTAGCGCTTAGTTTAAAGATATTACCAACCCTACTAGGAAAAAAACAATTAAAGTATTGGAAGCTGTTTTTACCAAGTTTTATGACGTGTAACTCTGGACCACGAACGTTGACGAAACCTTTAATAAAGTTTACCTAACAAATTACGTTAGCTAGTACATCCTCAAGTCTGACGCCAGTGAACAATTTTGCTGCGGCGCTACGGCTTTTCAAAACTTTCGCGCATTCTTTGGCTATTAAACCCTTAATATATGGGAAACGATCCATCGCCACATGAAGGCCAAGTTGAAGATAGAAGATAAGAGGCATGAGATCTACTTATCAGAAAAAACTTAAAAGGGAATAGTAAAAACCTTCTTTAAGCTGACCAAATTTAAGTAATACTTATAAGACTCCTAAGGTAAGGGCAAAGCCATTAAGGAAATTTAACGCCCTTACATACAATTTAGAGGGATTTTTCTTTATCATTAGCTAAGTTAAGACTTTTTACGCGTTGGCGATAAGAAATCCGTTGACCTGTTCGGCAGTTTAGTACCACTACGTGATAACGTGGAGTACGACCTTAGCGGTAGCAAAGCATGTAAACTAGCAGCTGCAAACGCGGCTAGAGGTATTAACGTTAGCGTTTTACACTAGTTAATCGAGCAATATCGCCAGAATTCCCGAAACCTTTAAGTACTTATCGTCTCTTAACAAGTCTATCACCAAGATTCTTAAGAACCTTTTCCTTTTAGATACACCTACGAGCGCGAACCGACTATAAGCCCTATCACATGACTTTATCCATCGGGCTAGACGATTGGAAATTACCCTTAACACCATTTTTCGGAACCTTTAAGATTTAAGTCGCCAGGAAATACTAACCAAGCATAAGATGATTATCGCGACCTTCCTTTAAAACTTGTTAGAATGTTTTACATTAACTATAAGCTGATAACGAACTTCGCTGAGATTGAGGATGATACAGAAAAGTATAACTGGAAATTTATAACTTTTTTAATACTAAGATTATACCTTTCCTCAATATTTGTAAGTAAATAAAGGTACCTTTTTCTGGTTTTTACTTACTGTTTCCTGGAATTTTTACAGGGTACACTAAGAACTATTACTTAACCTTTCCGACGAAAGCTACTACGTTCCTCGAGATTTATGATGGCATAAAGGGCTACTTCGAGTACGACGTTTACCTCGCGTAATATTATATAAATTAGGCCATTACGTAGCGGACTATAATAATGATAAAGAAGAAAAAGAAGGAAATACCAATAAAAGTTTCTAATTAAATACCAAATAAACTTATGATGGGTTAGAAAGCAATGGAAAAAGCCTACGTTGGCGAATTTACACTTTGTAAGAAGGTATAGGTAGCTATTACGGGCGTTATTAAGTTCTAATACGCCTTATAACGGCCAAATACCACCTGTAAAGGCTTTTTCAACTAGTTAAATTTCTCCTTTGCTACTATAATAGCATTTATACTAATTTCTTTCGGTATATATACCTAAGCCGGCAACTTTTTAAACGTAAAAGAGAAAAACCTTACGATAGTTAATTATGTTGACCATAAGTACTTGCGCCTAAAACGCCTAAAGTTAGGTTTATTGACCTCGGCCCCAAACTAAAGGAAAAATATACGTTATTGTTATTAAAATTTAGGTGGATTTGTTAACCGTAAGCATTATCGTTGTGATAGTGGTAAAATATATTGTATTTATAGTAAGGAAAGTTGTTAGTTATCTCGCTACCCCCCCGCCGAACGTAATAATTAGAAAATGGCGTATTATATTTAGTATCCTATTACTTGAAAATAAGATTACTTGAACTAAGTTATAAATATTAAAGGTTCCGAGTTAATAAATACCGTTAATACTCCTTAATAGATTAAGTAGCACGAAGATATTACTTTCGATACGGTAACTTAATAACTAGCCAACTATATTTTCTTATATTGTTCAGGTGGTAAAAACCTTTACTTTTACCCCAATTATACCTCTATCCCTTGATATACCTTTAACTTTCGCGATCATCACGCGGACTATACGTTTTAAAGTATTATTCCAGATATTGGGGAAGTAAGATATTTAACAGGAGGCTATTCGTAATACGTAGTATTATAGAGAGAAAGTACTATAGCTACGAAGATTGAAAGGAACGATACTAGCAAAGTTAAAGTCGGCTTTAACCTAAGCGAGTGACTATTGTTAGTAAAGATAACTATATTTTAAACTATTGTAAAAGGAATTTCGTTTTACGTCTTTAAGTTCCTCATCCCTTTCCTATTTTGCTTGGAGGATATAAAGACCTTTGGTATTAATGTGGACGTTAACGTGAACGAGTTGGTTAAAAACGGCCTAAGGTTTTTATCTACCTTTAAGTGGAGCTACCTATAGTTTTATGTTTAAGGTTCGGAAGTAGTGGTATTAAACCTAACGGACCCAGAGATACGTCAACTACACCAACACTTTAATCACCTAGCTGTTAACAGGCTGTATAAAGTTTTAAAGTTTGTGGTGTATAAGGATGTGGAATATTTGTCTTAAAAGTGATGAAAAGGTTTTATTATTACTGTCAAACGTATACTTAAGCCCTCTAGAGATTGAATTTTACATTAAAAGACGATAAGGAATTTAACTGTAAGCTCTTTATTAATATGTTTTACTTAGATAACAAGCATATTCTTTACGTCATTGACTCCGTAACATTTTTTCACGGAGCTAAGTTTCTAAAGTTTTCTTTGACAAAGGATACGTAGAAAACGTTAAGGATACTTTAGATTAATACCTACTTAGGTCCATCTAACGTCGTCGTATACGATACCAGTATCAATTTCATGGCGGCGGAGTTTCAAAAAAAAATGCCAAGATAATAGGTATCCAGTGCAGACAGATACCTATAATATTTTACTGGAGTATTGGAAAGGGTAAAAAGATACACACCCTACTTCGCCGAGTGTATAGTATCCCTACGTTGAAAATTGAATTTTTTTTACGGATTCGGTGGCACGTTTATAGATAACAATAAAGGGTTAAAACGATATTGTAATCCATGACGGCTTAATACTAACGCTACTAATCTTTAGAGCGTACCCACGCCTGATGAGTGAATATCCGCCCTCAATGAGTACTTGGAAACGTGTTACGGTTTATAATAAAACTTTAAGGAAACTGTGAAATGAATCGGCATGCCGATAAGTCAATAATACCTTTAACACCAAAAATGGGCCTATAACAATCAACGTATTTACTTAGCCATTATAAATTGAAGTCCTCATATAGTGGAAGCTGGGTGAATATGAAGGGCCACAAAAGATATTAAGTATTGTAGAATCTAAAGTGGTTGTTAAAACTATTGACAGCCTTGTATCTTTTTGGACTACTTAAATTAAGCCTTATATTAGAGCTACTAACGATAAATACCCTTAAATTGAACAACCGAGTTAATACGAACCTTCTCTACCCATTATCGACAAGCTGATAAAACGCGTCCGGCGCCAGCGACCTCCTAGAAAAATGAACGTTAAAGTCTAGGAATATATATCAAGTTGTACCTATAATATTAATTAGGTAAATAGGAAATAAAAAGAAAACGAAAACTTAATAATAAAGTTTAGGGTAAAAGGGATTATTGAAATTTCCGGTAAACCATGTAAAAAAATAACAGGGGCAAAACCCAGGGCCTAACAACTCGAGATGTAATATAACTTATATTGAAATCTAACTTTAACTATCAAAACCCAAACGTTACGGTTTTAAAGTCGAGGATTATTCAAGAAATTAAAGGAAAAACTACGGAGCTGCCCAATAAGCAGTTACGGCTAATCGTTTAAAAATACGGCGATAAAGGTAAAGACTGTATCCTTACGCAGTCGCCAACGATTGAAAAGATTAATTAACGCTTAGTAATTACTTTAACAGCAAATTGATGAATCAGTATTAATAGCAAGTTTACACTTAATAACCGTAATATTACGAAAGCTTATATATAATTATTAAAGGATTTATAACGGATTATACCATTAAAACTGTTAAAAAAACTCCGTACCATTACTCATTAGAAATGGTAATAAGGTATATTAAACCACTATATAAATTGACTAAGGATGGCGTTCATTGGTTCATTACTTACTAATCGAAGTTTAAGTTCTTGGTGATGATAAAGTATTTAATATACGATCCGTACTTATTGGTAACATAAAAAAGGACAGCTATATAATAGGTGTACAAATTATCGATACCGTTTTCATTGAAACGGCTAACTTTGTAACATAGAAACAATAAATAATCAAAGCCTGTAAGTTCTGAAACTATAAGCTGGTAACGATATTATCGTAAAACAATCAAATTAACTTAAATAGATCGTTAATCCGTATGCTGAATATTGACGCTGGCTTAAGTTTCCATTAAAAGGACTAAAGCGCTATTTTTACTATAATCTATGAAACTAATATGGCTAAGACTTAATGGTACTTAAAACAACGTATACGGGGTAGCTATATTACCGCCCTATATCAACTGAGAGCCTTATACGGCCTATCCATTATGATATAAGTACAAATATCAATAGATAAAGACTTTAATCGACTAAATAAAGAGTCAAAGTAATATATACGAAACTTGGACCGCGGGATCAATATAGTACCAATCGACCTTTTAAAGACTAAGCTAATAATCTTTACGAAAGAGTTCATTACAAACAATATCAACCTAACTTTACAAATCGGCTTTCTAATAACCTTTGTTAACGAATATAAGTTGGATGATTAATTTAATATTACCGGTAACCTAATTCACTTAATTTTTGTTCAATTCAAGAGGATTATATGAAACGTATTAACTTTGAAGGTCTTCGACATAATAACGGGTTTTAATATAGGTATAACACTATAGGAGACCCTTAACCATATCACTAGGCAACTAAAGATTTCTTCTATCCTGGTGCAGATTTGTACCAACTTAAGGAGCCTTTTCGAATAACTATTAAATCTCGGAACTACCAGCGAAAAGCGCCTAATGATCGATGTAATGGCACCCCATAAAGCTTACGAAGGGAGGGAGATGAAAAAGTTCCAATGGATCGATAGTAAAACTAATCCTACAAATACCATAACAAAGGCCACACCAAACAACGCACTAAAAAGATTTGTAAACAGTAACAAGCTAACTATACGTATTAAAGGCTACGTAAATAGGCCGCCCAGATCACGTGACAGCAGAGAGAGATACGTAGGCAGACTAAAAGACTGTTAGGTGATTGATAATAGTAATCTGTTTAAATGGTATAGTTAAAGTTACGAAGAGCTATAGCAGAAAAACTTTTTATAGGAGTTAATGAACTCGGACCTCGGAGCGGCGGAGCGATTGAGGTCAAATGGGGTCAATTCGCATGCAATTGGGCGCAATGCATTGTGGAGGTCAATTAGAATTAACAGGGGGTACGAGGTCGCTGTTCAGCGCGAACCGGAAAATATTAGTCAGCCACACTAGCGTGCACGCGCACAAACTAAAAAGCTGCCAGTGTTGGAATAGAATAACATGCAGTGCATTAGGTCAACTTTACTTACAGTAAAGTTAACGGTACTACAAGTTAAGTGTATTGCGTTGTAATGACTTATCGCATTAGATGTAATTCGAGTGTAGTACGCTACACTTCACTCTAGTGCATGGGCCAAGCACTTAGCATACAAATTACAGTGCAGACCGGCTAGCGGTCTGCCAAACCTAGAACAATACATCCACCATCTGACCACGCAATACTACTGTTACTTCGACCAATCGAATCGACAACATTGCAACATCTAAGGCCTACCAACACGTACTTTAAATTATGGTTAAGTAGATTTTTTTCAATATGCGACCCGTGCTTTTGAATCACTGAAAAGAAAGATTTTAGCCTGGTAGGTATATAAAACAACGATACCCTTATTATTGGAATGGCTGGCTTTGGGGTATCGGAATTGCAGGTAATTAAAAACTTCAAGTTTTGGAAGTGAAAGCCCTTAACGACGTTGGTGAGGGGCAATCAACTTAACTTTAATGGATCGTAAATCCGCATGCTTAGTGTTAATTTTAGCTTTAGTTTTCGCTAAAAAGACTGAAGCACTGATTTGGCTATAATCGATAAGACTCAAGTGCTCAAGGTCGAATAGTACCTTGATTAACGTGCCCCTAGCAGTTATATTGCCACTTTAAAACAATCGGAAGTTCACCTTAAAACAATCGGAAGTATCGTACGACTTATTTATAGCGGCACAAGTATAAAAGTCAACGGATACAGACTTTGACCAGCGAAATGAAATGCTCGAGTAGCAGATACAAAATCTAATCCGCGGGATTGATATAATTCCTATCGACTTGTCGAGGGCTAAGTTGATAATTTTTACGGATGGGTCCTTTATAAATAACATCGACCTATCTTTACAAATCGGATTTTAATGACCCTTGTTAACGAAGACTGGCGAGAAGACTAGTTCAATATTATCGGTAACCTCATCAACTAAACCTCTTTGAAATGTAAAAAGATTATACGAAATGTATTAACTTTGGAGGTTAACGGCATAATAGCAGGTTTAGATGTAAATATGTCATTGTAGGAAACCTTTCACCTTATTACCAGGTAGCTTGTGGATAATACTATATACTCTCATAGATTGTATACATCAGCCAAGTTGCAGTGCACTGTATTGCACGGTGTCCTCTTGCAGAGTGCACGATAACGTGTCAAGCTGAAGGCTGCACTCTTGCAAAACGCAACCTGCATCATGTATGGAGAGGTTTGGAACGGGTATTCCAGAGCGCACGGCAAAAAAGTCATTGCCCGGATGAAAGGTTTATAACCTACTATCCGTAACATACACTTTCTGGAACACCTTTTCTAACACGTTTATTTTTTACTACAACAATACCAATTTAAGAATTATGTTTTTACTTTTTTTACTTTACGAAAAATAGGTAAAAACCTTACCGATATTAATTAGTAGCTGATTTGGTCGACTTTCAATAGCCTAGTACAGAAGAGACAAATACAAGTTTAATACCTATAGTAGGATACTATAACGGATCCAACTATTTGAACTTTAAGACCATGTTTTTCTAAACATTACACTAGATATATATGAACACTCTAAAAACTAAATAACTTTAAAAGAGATAATGTTAATACGATATAATTAATCCTTTTAAATATTTCATTTACTCATAGTCTCGTTAGGCCATCATTCATCTTTAATTGGCGCTTTAACATACCTGGGAACTTTTTGGATAGCGTTGTATTACGTACTTATCTATGTAATCTAAAAACCATTAAGCTTCGAATCCTTTTATTAGGATCTGTCCGATTTGAAATCAACAATATATACCGTTCGCAAAATATAGAAGGGGATACGAATATATCATCCAAACCGCTCGATTAATTTGAAAGCGGTTACGAATCAAGAAATGAAACCACTCGTACTAATAAAAGCGGCTACGAAACGATAATCCGAACCGCTTACCACATACGAATTAAAACCTACATACCCGACCACATACTATACCTCTCTACACCCATACTTCCTTTACCTTATTCGCCCTCCTAAATCATTTTTATATATTTTAAGTTTAGCTTTTACGATGTTTAAATCTACTAGACGCTTAACGAATATAACGTTACTAAACGTTAATGAAATGAATTTCAAACGAGCAATTAGTTTATAGTTACGTTTTATTTTATATCTTTTAAAGATCATTTGTACTAGTAAACGTGAATGACATTATTTCAACCTCTTTATGAATTTCATTTACTTTGTATTTGCCGTTTTAGAAACGAACTACCCCAAATTTTGAAATCTAAACGCACCCAAATCCAACAACGGCGCGAAACTATCAATTCATACCGCTTTAGCATACCGGAGGCACAAATAAATCGACATACCCAACCTCCTTAAGATACCAATAGTTATAGCTCCAATACCCATAAAAACAGAGGAAGCTAACGTTTACTTTGATCTTTTGGTCCAGTATATAAGAATGTAAAAGATTATAATACACGAAATAGACTCAAACCTTTGGGATAACACCATAGATACACTAGTTAAGGAACTTAACCTATATACGGATAACATGTATATTTTAGCCGTGATGTTTAGTTATTGGGAAGAAAAAACCTAATAACCTGATATACCCAATAATTTCTTGAAAACATTTTCGAATTAGAAGTTAGGTATGTTACAAATAGTAAACCTCTCCATTGCTAAAGCCTTACGAATTGGACCACGAGGTGAAAGTATTAATAATACGGGGTGAAGGAAATGCCGCCTTACGAAAGCCTTATTCGAAATAGAACGGCAAATCGACCTCACTGACTGGGAAGATAAAAATATATACTAAACGGAATTTGTAAAAGAATATTATTTATCGGAATAAGAAAAAAAAGAGGTAATAATATTCGCATAAAACAAAAAATACAAGGTGTAGGACGATCAAATATTGTATACGCACCCCAAATCCAAAATATAAACCTCGAAGAAAGGAAAAACGGCTAGAATACTCATCCACCATACGGGTGTAATATACCCCCACTGGGGCATACACTGTAAAGCAAAACTAAATACCAAACCACCCCCTCAATACGGTTAAAACCCCACTCAATTATAACGAAATCGTCCGAAACACCGAAAACAATCCGCTCTAGAAAACAAAGACAGGTGCAAGACGCTAATACGTATCCTAGGAACCAATACCCGCCAACTAAGACCCTTATCGTAACGTTTTACCGCATCGCTTTCCCACTAATAAAAGAGATTTTATAAATCGTACTAACTTCGTTAAGCTTTAGAATAAGGATGAAAACCATAGCGATAAACTATACGATATACTCGATAACAAGATTCGTGCTATGCTTAATATATATAAAAGACAAGTTATCGAACTATCTCAGTTTTATATTATCCTACCCGGTAAATTATCCGAGTAAACCAAAAAATAGTATATATACCACGTTATGTGAGTGGATACATTTATGTATTGTTACAACCGCATGTCATCCTACATCTATGTAAATATTAACCACGAGCTCTACGATGCGGATTTTATTGGTAAAACCTAAAAAATCATAGAAAGGCAATAAGAAACGCTGATAAAAACACAGCCTTTTTTACAGCCCTATTAGCTAAGTTTCCAAAATACTACGCAGTCCTTAGACCGGGATTTGAGAGAAACAAACTATTTATTTGAATAATAACAGAAGCATGTCTCCGAAACCCGAATTTCGACTTTATACTTCTTAAGCCTAAAAAGAACTTAAAAGCCTTTTATACAAGTTTCAGGGTATCGTTTAAAACATTTATACGCTGGTAAACGAGGTTCGGATAAGCATTAATATCCTACAGAACCAAAGATAATGTCTAATTTTCCCAAGAAAACCTTGGTAAAACTATTTATTCCGTTTTGGATCGAAAATTCAAAGTATATCCAAAGTAGAACAAGCGCTTGAAGTATACATACTGAAAAGGGAACACTGGCAACAAAGGGCAGGGACGATCTTTTAGAAATAGGAGAAACGTACTATGGTCATAATAATACCTCCAAAAAGGCATACAAAGCCCCTTAGATTTGTAGAAGCGTTGTATCTTATGTGAAAAAAATCGGCTGTTAGTTTACTAACCACTCAATTTACGAGTAAATTCCGATTGAACAACAGTTTTAGGCCGATTCAAAATGCGAAACCCAGACAAAGAATAATTTCAAAATATATGTGACCGAATAGGAAAGCCCAAATAATACATTCAACGTCTAACCCTATAATTACAACCACTGGGAGGTTAATATTAAAGGAATAATGCTTATTTCATAGCCTAAAATAACGAAACCGCCTAGCGTAATTTCCCAAGCCTACAGGATACGTTCTTTTTGTACACTGAATACTTGTATTACGTAAACGGAGTGATGAACGGCTGTATTTCGTTACAATTCACACTTTTAAACAGATATAGAAGCCGTTTGCAGGTTATTATACCTGATACTGATTCTATTAAAATCTTAACATCCGGAAAACGACAATTCGATGCGCTTACCGCGAAATTCCCGAAGTTTTAGCTAAACCGAATAGGAAAACGCGGAAAAGTTCTATTTAATAAAGTCAAAGCGTTATCGTTCAGAACGTTCGTTTTGAATACGCGATTAGGACCGTTTAAATTTTACGTAATATATATTGAAATACTATTCTGGCTTTTATTGACTAATATAAACACTCTCGGAATTGATATTCGGAATGCGACTAACCAACTTATCCATACCTCGGATAATGTATCCCTGCCGCTCTGGCTTTCGGCCACTTATGTTCTTTTTCCAAAAATACGTACAATTAAGGCTGTTGATTTAAAGTAGCCGAAATTTTGAATATTATACCAACGATTTGGAAAACCGACGACAAAACACCTTTTACGATGATTTTACACCACAAGCCATATAGATATAGAAAAGGACGTACTTAAAACTATTGAAAAGTTTTGAAATAAGTATCAGCTACATTTATAATACCTACGTCGGGTTAAAATTCCGCCTTTAAAACGATGTAGACTTTTACTACGAGTAAATTGTTAATATTATATATTTAAACAGATAACCAGTCCTCTACTCCATCGAAGTGGCAACATTATTTTAAGCCTCTAAATTTAAATTAAACGCTTTCGCTACAGATTACTAAAACGCGTCAGTTCATAATTAGTTAAAAGTTTACCTAAGGCCCCTAAACTAAATTATATTCGACGCTAATACGGCTTTCTACTCAACCAAAACCGTATTAAAGATCTAATAACCGGCAATGAATATAAATAAATGCAAGTCAAAGTCCTATAGGGTATTTGAAAATACCAACGGTACTATGGACCGCTGAAAGAAGCGTATACAGTATTGTCCAAAAAACTAACAGGTACCAGTTCTAAGGAATCTATCATTTAGATAATGGATAGCGCTGTTAAAAACACCTTTGGACTAGGTGGGCTTATCCCCATGCTCTGTATTTTGAATACCTACCCGAAAATATACATAAACTTTATACCATTACCAACCACTATGTAAAGGGCGAATATGGTAGCAAAAAACATGACAGCATTGCGTTCCTCACGCGCTAAGAATAACGTATCCAAAGCATTATCCATGAATAATAGCCCACGTAAAACTGGCGTTTTGGACTTATTATTGTACTCTAAGGTTATAGTTTAAAAAACCAATGAAGGATAGACTAGCCTTTAAAATATAAACGGATTTAAAGGCGATAATGTGCTTGTTAATCTTCCAAACGGTATAAGTTCGTTTCATTGGGCAATAATACAAGAATACAGGAAAAAGATAAAAAAAATCGGCCAACAACTGCAATTCGAATAAAACTTCCAACGAAACACCCCCCAAAACGACAAATCCAAACCGCTCCCAGCTTTAGCCCACCTTTTGAATCACGTATCCGGCCCTTTTTTTTACCAAATAAAAGCGGCTTGCCTATTATAACCCTACTAATACTTCGTCGGCCGGGCCGCCTTCTTAGCTGAAAAACTGCAAAACGCCTCGGAACCTTTGCTGTAGGCTTCTTTATCACTTAAAAAAAGATAGCAAACGGCGAGCGTAGCTTAAAGCTCTATTATAGCGGCATTTTCACTTCCCTAAGCACTCTGTTCGAATATCTCACCTAAATAGAAATTTCTGCCCTAATCGAGTAAAGCATATTTAGCTTGGAACGGTTCGACCTAATGATCCACGGTACCCACATAATTATTTTTACTCGCTTTATCAACGAAATTAAAAATAAGACAGAAAAACCTTACGAAAAACTCCGCTTAATTATCAAAGGTTACGAAAACAATAGTAAAAAAGATATTATAACCCAGTTACCTACCATATAACGAGTTAACCATCGCCAGATTATTAAGCTATCAACATCCCTTAATGGAACATATAGTCTACATGTAGAATTCCGTAATATAATGCAAGTATATACTTAATCTAAAATGCGACCTAAATGACGTATTTATGCCGATATACCAAAAGATCTTAAAAACACTACCTACCTAAAACGATCTTACGAATTATAAACTTACTTTACGACTTAGTCAAGCCCAGTGTTTACTGAAATAACACCAATTAAAGGCATCATAAGGAATGTCTCGGAATAGCCAGTTTAATTTTCGACCTATGCTTGTTAATATCAACGGTTGGTTAAAAAAACGATAAACTAACAGGTATATAAACGGACGACATACTAACATTATGTAACGCCTCGTTGTCCGTATCTGAAAAAAAGAAAACCTTTAAAGGATGGTTTAAAAGCGAAACTCTAGAGACACCCAACGAAGGACTATAAAATCGATTTTAATACCACCACTATTACATTCCAGAACGAAGATTTACGTCTTAAGTAAAAAGGGGAGTTCGGTAAAGTTGCCTTTGTTGGTTTGAATAACGTAAAACGAGCGAAATAATACAGATACCAACGCATATATAACGATTAAGTTGCTTCTTTCACATAACCGGAAGCGGAATTTAATCTTTTAGTGGCGTCTTACTGCTAAGCCGCACGATGAAATAATATATGTAAGGTATTTAATAAACGCCTTTTATAACAAATCCATGATCCAAAATGCGGTTTGAAATTTATGCCTCTCGATATATGGATTAAAAAGCTTTTTATTTTTACTAACGCCTTTTTCATCAATAATTCCGACTAGAGTTCGCAAATAGGTTTCTTTTTAATCTTGGCAACGAGACTCCAATACGAAATAACTTTACGTTTGGTAGAAACATTATCTATTGTAACTTTACCAAGTGTAAAAGGCATTAGATAAACGTCCTAGCTTTCGAAATATATAATATAGTTAAAATTTTCGATTTGGATATTACTATAACGATAATGGTACGGATAATTATTCCCAATTTTGGTTTACTCCCTATCCCCTTCGTTATATACACCAACTCCTTCTCTCTATTTGAATATTTAGTTAAATTAGGTCTTAGAAACGAAAAAAGTTTAATAATCGATATTATAGCTTTACGCGAGGCATAAAAACGCCGTAAAATCGAAAAAAAAACAAGGTAAATCGAGGGAACATCTAACCTGATGGACGTAATATCCAAAGCTACCCTAAACAAAATATTGTAAACACTAATAACAATAAGTACGTTATTGATTAGGGTTATTGAAAAGGTTTCACGACCCCAATAAGCTATCATATCACTTTAGCCGATTTAAAGCGGGTCGAAATCCTCTATTCGCACCGCTTTCCGATTTATAGCTCTGTTTAACCCCACAATTTCACGCCGCTCCCAGGATTCTATCACTATTTTATTTACACACGTAGACCTTTCCGAATTTTTTTTTTTTTTTCCTTTTTCTGTTTAAATATACTATTTTGCGTCGCTGGTAAAATATTATCACATTTCGATCGATACCTTTCGACTCAACTGGTGTTTTCCCTGTTCGCTCATTTCGGTACAAATATATGACATTGTATCGCTTTAATATACTTTTACTCTTTATTTTACGTACTTTCAACTAAATATTTTTTTACAACTTTCCTTTCATTGTTTTGATTTATGATATCACACCGAATGTAGTATATCGCCTCTTTTTCTTTCATGTATTTGAAATTAATTTTATCACTTATTATCAATCATTTTTAATGAAAGTAATTATATTAAGGTCGCCGGGCGCGCCGGTCCAGCCGTAAAGAGTAGCTAAATATTTCCAAAAGGAAAGGAAAATAGCGATATTATCACGTCCCCACTATCCTCCTCGCTTCCCTCCCTCTTTGTGCTAACGTTAACGCTATTATCGCTATCGACGGTCTTAGCGCCATTAATGATATTGCTCTGAACCTTAGGTCGAATACCCCTAGGTAAAAGCATATGGGGGTCTTTACCCTCCTTATGGCGACGCGTGATAACGTCGTTAAACTCGCCTGTGCAATACATACATAGGCCCCGTTTCTCAGCAGTAAAAGCAGCTGCCGACTCCTTAATTCGCAATTTAACGTCTACTGTTAATTATTATAGGTTTATTTGGGTTATTTACGACAAAAATTGTTGTTCGCGGCGCCCCGGATGTTTCTTTTTTGGTAAAGTGAATTTTTGGAAATCAGTTAAAGCTCACTATAAAGTCAGCGGATACATAATAAGGCCTCTGCCCACGGATCCAGGACCAACAAAACTGGGGAATATCCGTTACCAGTCTATTAGTAACGGTGGTAGCGGGCTAAAAGACCTCCGCTTTTAAAGCAATCGCTAACGAATTTTCCCGCAGCTGCGAACGCGATATATGGTACGTAAGGTATGTTTATTAGCGGACCGGAACTATAAACCCAAATATGTCGCTTTAATGCCTTATGCATTAAAAAGGCCCCCCGACGTACCTTGGCGATGCGGAACTCGAGTCGGAAGAGTAGGTGCGTCTCGTGCTTCTGGTATAACAGAATATTTAAGTCATTGAATATGTGGATTTGGAATATACGAACCCTAGCGTAATTGTACCAGGTTACTTTTACAACGTAAAAGAGCCCCAGCGAGTGAGGGGTTTTTTATCTGCGTGGAGAGGGTAAGGTTTATTACTTTAGGAGTCGCCCTCTCCATTCCTCAAGAGCTAGAGAAGGGGTAGAGAAAGGAGGAAGAGGGAGGGCTGGCGTCGGCGGCGGAAGAAGGCGAGGCCGAGACAGAGGCGGTGGCGACAGGGCTTGGCGGAGAGGCGGTAGCGGCGGGGGTGGCAGCTATGAATAAGTTTATACCCGATATGGACAGGTTGCTAGCGGTGGTGATAGTGGCGTCTGCGATGGCGGCGGCGGTGGCCGCGCGGCGGCGCTGTCGCAGTAAACGGTGCCTAATTGTTCTGTTTCTACGTGGCATTTATTTAAAGAAGACGTTAGTATATGTGTATTAGTCAAGTAATATATGTTTTAAAGCGGTTGGAATTAGTTAATTGGAATAGAGGTTAAGTTAAGTTGAAATAAAGACTTCGATTAATTTCAGTTACGCGCGTTTTAAGGGAAAAAAAAGAAGTTTTATTCCATCAGATGATAATTTATATTTTTATAATAATTCCAAAAATACGTAACGGTGTAATTACCCTTACGCAATTACCAACGTAATACTTAAGTAATTATTCCCTTATCAGAAACCACAAAAGGCGCTATAAACAACCATATTACCCCTAATTGAATATATCAACCAGGCCCGAGCAACTATTATTACCGCGGCTCAAACTTACTAATTCGAACCTTTACAATCACCACCGCAGCCAAGATCTACAAATTCGAACCTTTGCAATCGGTATTACAACCATACTGTTATTATGGGGCTATGTATATGGACTCGTTTCAACTACAATATCGTTAATATATTATAGGTACACAAGGACAAAAGAAATGTTTTTTGTATAAATATTACTATATACCATTATAGAAAGTAAATATAGGCTAAGTAGCAGTATACTGTATTGCAAGGTGCTCTCCTGTATAGTGCACGATAACATGTCTTGCTACATGCTGCACTTTTGTAAGACTAAAAGTGCATTATTCGTGAAGCGGTTTGGAATAAGTATTCCATAGCACACAGAAAAGAGGATATTGCCCAGATGGGAGGTTTAAAATCTACCATCCATAGCGTAAACTCTCTGGAATACGTTTTCTAATACGTCTATTTTTTACTACAACAATACTAATCTTATAATTACTATTCAACGCTTTTTAATTCACGTGAAATAGGAAGAGACCTTACAGACATAGCTAAAGATTTTTCCTACACCGGTAATAATTTGTACCAATTCGAGGAGTCTTTTCGAATGCTTTTCAAAACTCGAAACTATTAGCGAAAAACGCCTGAGGATTGACGTAATAAAACTCCATAAAATCTATGAAGTCAGGGAGATTAACGAGTTCCGATAACCCTAAGACCTGTAACGGACGAACATTATATAGGAGTAAATAAACTCGGACCTCTGAGCTGCAGGGTAATTAAAGGTAAACGGGGTTAATTTGTATGGAATTGAGTGTTATTTAATATACAGGTCAATTGGAATTGGCAGGGGTCACATTGGTCCATGAGGTTGTAGTTTAGCGCATATTTGAAAAGATTAGTCAACTATACCAGCGTGCGCGTACAAGACTTAAAAGCCCCTAGTGTTAAAATAGTATTACACCCAATGCAGTAGGTCAATTTACATAAAGTCAATTGAGCTATAATAACTTTAAGTTCAGTTTATTGTTTTATATGAAATTATTGTCTTTGGTGTACATCGAGTACAATATGCCAAATTTCACATTAGAATACGATCCAAACAATATGCTATAAAAATTAATGTTTAGACCGGCTAGCGGTCTGCCAAACCTAGAATAATACAACCACCACTCGACCACACAATACTACTCTTACTTCGACCAATCGAATCGACAACTTTATAACGGTTAAAGCCCTGCCAACAATTATACTTAATATAGATATAGTAGCCATATGAAAGTGGTTCGGTAAGTAAATATTGACTTCGAATTTGTATGTTTATGTTTCTGGCGAACTTATTGTTCATTATTATCGGATAAATCATAAAAAGACTTCAGGGTATTCAAGGTTACGTTTCTCGCAGAGTTCTTAAACAGTTTACAAGTTAGGTAAACGTAAATTGTTTATTTGATTAATACTAGTTGTTTACGGGGAATTTCAACAATAGGTCAACCTATTGAGCCTCGAGTTCGAGGTTGTAAAAGATTTTCAACTTGGTATTTCAAATCGATTTTAGCGTTAACACTGATAAAGTTTATAAAAGGGAGTTGATAATTACAATGTATTAACTAGGAGACGGGTTGGTTTAAACCTGAAGAAAATTATTGACGAGTAAACAAAGATAATCTTCAAATGAAATATTGAATAACATAATATAGCAATCTATATAACATACTCTTTTATATTAATTTTTAATTTAATATCATTGAGGGACATTTAGTCCAACTTTCGATTTTTCAAAACAAAGTCCAATATTACTTTTTGCTTTTCATTGTTGGGATCAAACATGGTATTATTTCACGGCTTTTGTTATTCATTATGACGTAAGTGCTTTTACGTCTAATACGAATTTCGTTACATTTCTTACTCGTTCAACAAAATCATGAGATTTATGCAGGGATGTGTAACAAAGAAAAATAAATATTAAATCGTTTTTAAAATTTTGACGTAGTAGTAATATGTGAATATTATTATATACCTTCATAGATAATATATTTAGGGGGCAGTAAATTACGTTATAAGGTACACTCCTGTTGAATTTCACGATCACATGTTATGCTATAGGCTGTACTCTTGCAGAGTATATGATAATGTGACACGCTGCAGATTACAATCTTATGCGTGAAGCGTTCTAGAAAGAGGTATTCCAGAGTGGTACGCTTTAGGTGAGAGCTTATAGGTTCTCACCTGGAACTTACACCTCTGGATGTTTATTCTTGATTGATCATCTTCTATTATACTATAATACTAAACATTTTGATTACATTTTAAAGACTTTATATTAACGTGAATATTATAGGCTCAGGACCTTACCGACACTGATTAATTGCCGACTCGGTCGATTACAAACTGCTTGAGAAAAAATAGATAAATATACGTTAAATATTTATAGCGGGATCCTGTAGCGGTTTCAATTATTTGTATTTTAATATTTTGTTACTGTAATAATTATACCCTAACGTGTATGAAGACTATAAAGACTAAGTAAAATACATAAGAAAAACTGTCATACGATATTATTAACATTGGTTTGGCGTTCTATCTACCAAAAGCCATGTTACGCTACTATTAACCTTTGTTTAGCGCTTTAATGTACCAGAGTACTTTTTGAAAAGCGTCTCATCACATACTAGTCTACTTAAATTAATCCTTTCTTAGTAGTGTGAATATCTAAAAGAAAACCACCAAGTTTGGGAACCTTTTATTAGAACCTATTTAAATAGTTTTAGGAAAATCAGTTATATGCAAACAGCGACCCGATCGCCCTAATAAAATCGGTATTATACATAACAACTAACTGATTCCTTTACCAAATTCGGTTACGGTATACCAATATGGATAAACCTATAGACTGGATAATATACTACTTCTCCCTATAAAAAAATACAATTTACCTTACCTATATCCCCTTTACCCTATCCATATTCCTTTTACCTTACCTATCTTTCCTATATTCGGATTTTTTAAATTTCGTTTGGCTTATTTGTTTCAAATTGATTAAGGTTTTCCTGGCCGTTTAGCTAATATAACGTTACTAAGCATTAATGATTTTGAACGCCCGTTATATATTTAAGGCTAATAACATTAAAGGAGGCTAACGCTTCCTTCGATCTTTTAGTCGAAAATATAGTAATTAGAAAGGCTATAATGTACGAAATCGACCTGAGCCTTTGCAATAATACTATCAACTCGCTAATTAAGTAACTAGATCCATATACGGAAAACACATGCATTTTAGCCTCCATGTTTCGCTATTAGGAGGGGAAAATCCAAGGACCTAACTCACTGGATAATGTTCATAAAGATGTTTCGAACTGGTCGTTGGATATATAACGATTATTAAATCCCTTTATTACTAAAGCCTAACAGATCTAATTATGAATTAAAAGGTATTGATACTTTAAAAGGCATATATAGCTGTTTAATGAAAGACTTATTCAAAACGGCGTAACTTATGAACGTACTAGGTTATCAGGATAAAAACTTAATCCTAGTAAAATTTATAAAGGATTGTTACCATACGGTACAAAAGAGAATATTATTCAAAATAGGGGAACAAGGCGTAAGACAAACTAATTTTATACTTATACCAGGGGCTAAGAAAAGTAGTGATTATGAGAAAAAGGAGGAATAATAATGTTTAGGAAAAAAAGCCTATATATATAACCTAAACCACACCTTTAAATGGAGGAAGGGAAAGAAAAGATTATCCTTATACGCTTTCAAGAGAAAAAAGGGCTAGCTACGAGTTTTTGGCCACGACTTTAATAAAAGTAGGGGCCAGGTAAAAAGTCCAAGTCAAAGCCGAAGGACAAAAAAAAAGAATGCTAAAAAAGAAGGGCCTATGTGGGCCGTAAAGGGGAAAAGAACTATGAGAAAAAAATATTCTATACGCTTTTAGAATAAGGAGGGTTTGGATATGTATTTCGTCCTGTAAAAGAAGAAAGACCTGTCTATATAATTCGAGCCGTAATAAGAAAAAGGAGGGGAAAAAAAGAAGGAGACGAAAAAAAATCTGAATATATAATTTAGGTCGTAGCTTTAAAAAAAAAAGGCTGGCTACGCATTTTTAGCCACAACCTTAAGAAAAGGAAAAGCGGATATAAAGTCAGAACCACAACCTCGAGACGAAGGAGGGTTTCGAAAAGAAGAAAAGGAAAGTCTAAATACACAGTTTGGGCCGCAACCGTAAGGAAAAGGGTTATGGGGGAAAAAGGGGTAATATTTGCTACAAATACAACTTCCAACTGACTACGAATCACAATATCTATTATAAATACAACTTCTAACCGACCAAGAATTACGAAATCTATTATAAATATAATAAACGTACCGCTCGCCCAGTTTAACATCGGCTACAATTACAATACTCACGTCGATTGCTTTAGCAAAATCTGCTACACTACACCAATTCGAACCGATACTTGAGGAGGACGAGTAGCCAAATGCTTTATACGTAACTAGGCTTCTACGAAAAAAAAAAAAACGCGCTCCTGCCACCACGAAAACGAATCATATACAATAGGATTTTACCACTTTCACTTACGTATAACGCTTTAACGTATGTATTTAAAACATACATTATTACTTTAATATAAGTAAAAGAAAAAAAAAGGGTTGCCTGAAACAATGGCAAACACCACTATCATTACCAATCAGGAATATCACTATACCTGGAACGATGGCATATACCACTATCACTATCAACTAAGAATATCGTTACTCTACAACTAATACAGACTGCACCACTTATACTGTTATTACTAGATTACAAATACGAACGAAAGCTAAACTGTCACTACTATATACAAAGTGAATAAAGAAAAAAAATATTACCTGTGTGAATATTATTATATACTTTAATAGGTAGTATATTTAGGTAGTAGTACATTAAGTTATAAGGTACAATCCTAGAGCATGATACGATCACGTGTCATGCTACAGGCTATACTCTTGCAAATTATATGATAACGTGACACGCTGCAGATTATACTCTTATGCGTGGAGCGGTCTAGAAGCACGTATTCTAGAGTGGTACGCTCAAGGCGAGGGCTTATAAGCCTTTACCTGTAATGTACACCTCTGGATGTTTCTTCTTTACTTATCATCTTCCATTATACTACAATAATAATCATTCTGATTACACTTCAAAGACCTTATGTTCACGTGAATATTATAGGCTTGAGACTTTACCGACATAATACGTTATAAAATATTGGTTAATACTAATAATGGTTTTTTTTTTTTTTTTTATAAGACGGAGCTCCAATTTGAAACGAGAAGTACGCTACTGCAGTGGGATTTAGTGGAATAGAAATGTATATAGATACTTTAATAGTTCACAGTTGCTCTATATGGTTGCGTTATTCATTCAGGGATGAATTATAGTGTTCAGACGTTGTTTGACCCACATTAAGTTGTACAGGCGGTTTTTAAAACTACTTATCTCATTTGAGCTATGAAATTTAATAATAATTCAAATGAACTGGTAAAACCGTCAATAGCTACTTAGAAATGGTTTTATGTAGTTCTCAATGTTTTTAATTTTTATTTCTTATGTGGTAATGGCTACACTTGAACTGTTTATAATAATTATTCAATAAAGTAAGTAGGTCGCTTGTTTTTAATAGAAATCAATCATTAAGTTGATAAAAACATTGATTTAAAGTCGTTTGGAAATCAATTGGCGTTTGAAAACACCCCTTCGGCAATATTTCTAAAAACTCATTCGTTTATAAAAATTAGAATTACGATGAAATCATGGAATGATTCGATGTAACTCTAGAAAAGAGGACGATTTTAATAATATAGCTATGATGATTTTACGACCTAGGTACTACATATTAAACCTATTTTACCTATCTTAAATGAATGCCATAATAAGCGACTCTCAACTAAGGATTCCTATGCGGTAACAAAAATGTAAAACTATGTTGTTATTTACAATACATTGCAATATAAACACTTCGAGTACCTAGTATTCATTAATGCGAATATTGGAGGGGAAAGGACAATCAACTATTCGTACCATATGAATTGACCAGAGATTCATAGCGTTCCTAGATATTGTGGCGTCTTTACTATTTTAAAAGTGGTTGTTAATAAAAGTTTTAGTGCTTTAAAGGTTAAACTCGCCAACGATAAAAAGTCATGAAATACGTAAGATTAGAAAAGTTGAGAGAGCAAGTTATTCAGAGCGAAAGAGTTATAGTTTATGGGTCAAAAGGAGACAATCATCATGTTCTTTCTTCTTCACTTTATTTCGTAGTAATATTGTTTCTGGTCGTTCGTCATTCGCTCCTTCATTGTAAATTAGTTTAAAGTGAAATCTCCAAAGCCGTTTTAACTAACGAACTGGTTTTTTCGGAAACTCTTTTTCTAGTAATACAGTATTTTAAATTTTAATAATTCGTAAGAATAGTGAACTTTTCGACTATAAAACTAAGCTCAGCGATCAACACTTTTAAATAACCTATAATCTCAAGAAGTTCCCCCCTCAGAATTTCATAGTTATATTTGATGCGTAGCAAACGACTGGAATACTTCGTTCTAAGGCAGGGCGTTATTTGGGTATCACTTTCAAGTGGATAACCCGAAATATCTTTCTGAAACAGTTGTGTGTCAACAATGGTTTTCGTTTCAAGTCATATAATCTGAAAAAAAGTTTCGAGAAAAACTACAGTTGAAACTGTTTCAACTTACCTTTACCCTCGTGCTGCAACGAGAATTATTTTCCTATCTGGTCAACTCAATTGAAAGGATAGTTATTACAAAGTCATTTCAAATAATACACTGGAACCAGTGGGCGAACCATAGTGACATTCAATCCTTTAATATCGGGGTAAAAAACCACATACTGCCAAAAAATGCCTAACATCTCTGGATTTATACGTATCTTAAACCAAGACGTGATGATAAAACCAAAATATTGGGTTTTAAAACGTGAAACTCGTATTTGCATATATCGGGATTAAGCTCAAGGGTATTCAAAACGTTGAAAGCCTATTTAATTTTAGTATTGTAGTTGTCGAAGGTATCATTCGAAGGAATTTATATATCCTGATGGTAAACAAAAGTGAAAATAACGAAAAATGGGCGTAACAAATGATCAATAAACCGTCAAAAATTGATTGTTACGAATAAAAAGCTAGGGAAAGTGATTTTTAATTCTAAAAATGAAAAACAGGTTCAAACGCGGTATTTTATTCATCGCTTTTTAAAATATGCCTATGAAAAAGCTATTTTAATATCGAGTTCATTAAATCATTTCACCCTTAAAATATTTATAAATGTTTCCTTAGTCAAGAAGCGGGGTTGTCCGTCAATTTTCGTAATAATGTGAAATCTTCTGTAGTCGATGTAAAAATGTAAATCACTTCCAGATTTATTAACGATCACATTCGGGAGTATCCTTTAAGACGTTACTTGAGAAAAAAATAACTTTAGTTTGTGAACTTCGTACTTTTCTTGCGTATAATTATGAGCTTCTTTCGTGACATTTGATATTACATGACCCAAAACACTTCCAACCGCTGGCCGAATTTATGGATATTAAAAAAAACTATTATGGGCTGCTGAAAGATGAAAAGGCAGTTTATTACTAAGAGCATTTGTCGGTTACGTCTTTAATTCAACGTATAAAGAAGACAGTATAGTATTGAAATATATTAATAGAATGATTCAAGTGCCCAACGTAGTATCTAGAGAGACAAACCTCATATGAGAGCTTAGCAGCTCATATGAGAGCCGTGATAGTCTACTATACACTTTTATAGCGTGTTCCACTACTATGACTAGTTATAGAAATATCTGAAAATATTTATACAGGTTATTGTTAGTTTCATTGAAAGATCTTCGTATCAGAAATGAAGTAATAATAGTGAAATTTATTAAGGTTCTGATAGGTTATTTGTTAGTGATGCTATTGAACATTATAGTTCGTTTTAAATGGTTGGCCAATATATTAAGACGTGATTATCGATGTTATGTATTATGGAGTTAGTATAAAGTATTATATCGCCGTCGGTGAACGTAAATTTTTTTTTTTTTTAAACGATGGGCTCCTATTTATTAGGTTAACTTCCATTTAATTATGCAGCGCTTTTGCATTCAACCGATTATTTATACTACGTTTTCTTGTTTTTTCCCTATGAGGTTTAATTTCATTTCATAATTTATTTTATAAATCGAGTAGTAAGTGGTGTTGTTTGGCAGGGTAATGTGTACGCGTTGTGGAGGTTTCCGTTATCGCCACTATACAAGCTGCTCCTAGAATGTCCTCCTGTGGCTACTTTGTTTCGACCGTCCAAATACTCTCGCTCCCTTTTCCATATTCCTCCTTTATCAATTTGTACTTGTAACAGCAATATAGGTAATATTATTAGTATCCCAAATAATAATAATGATTCGAAGTAATCAATATTAGGTTCCTACCATGAGTAAAAACTCTATTTTTATCCCTAGTATCAATAAAGCATCGAAAACATAACATGAACAAGTAACAATGAAGTATGTAATAAGAACATTCAAATTGTAATATATGTTAGATTTTGTTTAAACGTGACGAAAATGGCGGAGCGGGCTTTTCGTTTTTGGGCATATTGCATTATGGAGTGCCGCAAAGTTTTTTTGACACGGGAGGCATTATAGCTGAGCACTGAAGTAAGCGCCACCGGCTCGATTATGGGAACGCTTTGCGTGCATTACATTGCGTCAGCCGCTGCGGATAAATCGCTTCGATAGTGTTGATGAAGTCGTGGTGTATCCGCGCGTTTTTGATGTTACAAGCAGGGTGGTAGTAGGTGAGTGTCCGAGTGGTAAGTTTTAAGTTCGTTCGCAGGCACCTTTCTACGCATCGGTCGTATCTACGGTCACCTATTTTACTCATTAAATCTTCTTACCGAGTTTAATATTCATTCCACATTTTTTTATCCGTAATCCAGGGTTTAAGCTTTTTTTCGCTAAGTTATAAAAGACGATTTACAGAGATTTTTATCATTGTTATGGTGTGGTGTATGGGTTATGGAATATATTTTGCGGGTAATTATAAATACGTTTTCGCTGAAGTTTTCACAGACGATGACAACACTCATCGCTTTGTTTCTCAAAATATACATCGTTAGGCGCGAGTGTCGTTTAGTTTTTTATCGGGCGACGACGCCGGCGGCGACGTCGACAACGATAACGACGGCAACGACAACGGGAACCACAATGATAAAGATAACAAAAACGATGATATTATATGTTACTCTCGTTATTTACCTTTTGTTGACGAGTAATTCCTTCATTTTGATTGTTTTTCGTGTACAAACCCGCTTATATATAAACAGTTATATAATAAAAGAATGTTGAAAAAATCGTAAAGTAGGTGAAAAAAAGAGAATTTGAAAAGAAAAACATATATTAAGCGACAAATAGAAAACTTCACGAGTTAGATTTGTAATTTCACTGATGAATAATTTATTTAGAAGGTGAAATATGTAGTGTATGTGTTTAAAATACATTTCATGTTTGCAACACGAAATTAAATCCGTAAAATTCAAATTTCAGTTTAATCCGTATAAATTTTAAAAGAAACTTCGCTATCTGGAGCTAAGTAGTATGATATTTTTAGAAACGTTAACAAATAGAGTTTTTGTAGTTGAAATTGGGTCCAATACGTTATTTAGAGCGACCTTAGTAGTTCCAATAGAGTTTTTTGACCTTCCATCAATTTATTTTGACTTTTCATTGCCACTGTGTTATTAAAATTCGCGTAAAGTTATGATATTTATTATAAGGCGTTTGTTATATATACTTCTGAGTATGACGAAAAAAACGTGAAGGGAAAAGGAGTTATTATATATAATAAAAGAGAGTGCGTTTATATTAGGGCTTTGAATAATTTTGCGAATTGTCGTCATTATAGCAATATGAAAATTGAAGTTCTAAGCATTGTATAACTATTCAATGTAAAAATGTTTCGTATACTTCGTTCATAATTATTCGAATTTAAATCATGTTATTGTCCCTCAAAATAAATTTGGTTTGGTTTGTTATTTCATTACCAGTAATAAATAAGAACTTGATTCATGAGTTCTAATAGCTGAAATCAATAAATAAGCAATTAATCAAAATGATCAAATTTTCAATTGGTATATCGTGGAGTACGACGCATAAATTACGTTTCGGATTTGCAATTTGCTCTTCGAAATGTGTATTTAGCGGACGGTATTTGTTTTTTGAAGATTTTAGCTAGCATTACGTAGCGATGAATAAATTGAACGCCCCTTGCGATGATACGAGTCATGTAACATAAACCTCTCGTATAAACTAGTATCGATACTTATTGGCGGATGAAATATAAATTATATTAATAAGAATGGCTTTGTCTAATTACCCCCCTTATTCAAGTTTGAATATATTATTTTGAAACGTGATCGTAGTATTGTTTAAGTTTATCATGCGGTACTTCGTTGGGTATATTTTTTATGTTCCATTTAAAATGACCTTTTCAATGTTTTTGCGATTTCTAACCGAATATGGCGGATTATCTACAATAAACGTATTGTTAGTTTATATTTGTCGACGACTAGAAGTTCCTGCGCCAATATTATGGAAGCCTTTTGGACAAGTAAAAATTACAGTGCAGTAAGTTAACTGTACTTACAATAAAGATGACCATACTAATTCCAAGTTTAGTGTATTGTTTTGTGGGTTCACTGTATTGACTGCAAGTTAAGTATAGTATGCGACCACTTCACACTAAGACACAGGCCAAGTAATTGGCCATAAAAATTACTCTGCATACCGGCTAACGGCATGAGGCATGTAGAACAATACATCAACCACTTAATCACACTATACTACTGTTACTTCGACCAACCGAATCGACAACGTTACAACATCTAAAGCCCTACCCACAAAACTAGGAAATAAGGGCTCAAGGTAAAATTGGCGATTCCGAGGCATTCCTTATCATCACACGTTAACTTATCCGTTTCATGATTAGCGATTACATAAGCATTAATCTTTACCTTCATTACCGTATGCATAAATTATAAGAAGTAACTTGTCTTTCGAACCCCCCGTAATTTTATACATAATTTCGTATATAATCCTGGACATTAAAATCGTAATATTTAGGCATTGAAGATTAAAGTCGTTTTTGGACAAAAAATTTATAAATTCTCGAATTAGAACTCCATTAATCTTAACCTGTTAGTTTTCATTCAAAGGTTCACTAGTTATTTTCATAATATTCTTTACTTGAAGCTTCACAACCGAGTTTTAACCATCTTTCCTTATTCTTTCAACCTAAACAATATTATAAATCCGGCCCTATATATACTCTTCATTCTCAAAGATACTCCACTTTAATCGTTATTAGTGCTGATTATAGTGAATTGACTTAAATATATATGGTGTATAAGGGTCGTATTCATTTTTTCATTTAGTTTGAAAATCTTTATAGCCATTATTAATCGCCCTTATATAAAGTTTGACCTGCGTTATAATAAACACCGCAAAGTTGTTAACAATGTTCACATCTTTTGAAGGGTTGGTGATAATGAAAATCTGATATAGATAATATAATTTTCCTGATTGCGGCCATATACGAAAATTACTTCATAACAGCAAAACAAACACATCTATCGTTTTAAATCTGATCTTTATATTACGGACATTATTGACTTAACACCATATCGATTCCCTATGCAATTCCTTCAATACTTTACCGTAAGTCATAACCCTGTTCTAGATATTTGATAATAGCTTATATTTACTCGTTAAACGGCGGTTTATACCGAAGTTCAGCAATGTTGAAATTAAGCCTTCAAAACACACAATATAATGAAAACCCTTGACCGTCATCTTGAAACGAGCTTGGTAACTCATAAAACATAAAATATCTAATATAAGAATATTATACGCTCTATGAAATAAGTCATATACTATTTCAACCTTCTAAATTTTTTGATAAGCCTTAATAAATACCTCTTAACACTAAATTCTCATTATGTTAATGTTTACCAAAACCTCTACCACCCCAAAAACAATATCACCATCGTAAACAACGACGTTGAAAAAATCTAAATAAGTGTTAATCCACAACATTCACATCGCTTCCTACGTATCTTTCACTAATAGTTTCTTTGGAAACTTAGCTCCATAAAAACAGGTTAAGAAATCGAAAAAGTCGAAAATAACGTTATTATTTAAGTAAAATGCGTTGATAAAGATCTTGTAATTAAAATATTTATCATCTTTTCATATAAATTTGAACTTTATGGGGCTTGGATAAATGTTTTGTTATAATGGCAGAGCATCTGTAAAGCCTTCATCAAAAATAATTCCACTTTTATGTACCCTACGAATTTAAAGATTTTACACATCTTATAGACGACCAAATAATAAAAAAGCCTGTATAATTGATGTATTTCGTACTGTGTCCAAGTCAACATCGTTATCGCAATACCTTAAATATATGACCACAAATAATCTGACATGGGGTCAAAGAAATCTCAAGATTTTTTTAACTAGTGATCAACATTAACAATAACGTTGACGCCGAGGGTCTTTATATCATGTAATTAATGTAAGAAATGAGTGGGGGATTGGAAGATGTGAAACATAATGTACATAATAACAATTTTAATAATCATTGTTTTTAGAAGAGATAATCATTCTCCTAAACCGAAGTTAACTTTAACTTTACTGTAATTTTAAAGATTAATCTCTGTAACAGAAATTCTTTCTCTTTATAATGCCACGTTTTACGAATGTCTTCCCGTTAAGTACTTCATTTTCTCTATATATGGTATAATAAATTAAAATGTATAGTTCTCGTAGCCATCGCGAAAGTTAAATATATGTAATATGTCAAAAGCCTGATCAACGTAAAGGTATAGGTTTTTGGTACTTAATTGGTACAGGATGGCTTAGTCAACTAATCACTGAATCACGATAGAAACAGCACCTCAATATTACATGTTTTGTTAAGAAATATCGTCGCAGTTAATAATATTTTACTGTCAAAGTTTAGGACATAATCTCAATGATTTACTGGAAGGAAATGGAGTATTTAATATAATATATTTCCTATTTATTATTAGGTTTGACCGGAAGATAGCGAGTTGACTTATAACTAGGTTTATTACGAACTAATCATACTTTGCCACTATAACGACCAAAATTCTTACGAATGATAAATCTTTTTAGGAACTTCATTAGTTAATTCCAAGATGATTATAGCTTCGAGTCCGAAATTTTAAACCACATCTCAAGCTTTAAGGTCGCTTGTATCTACTATGTTAGTAGTATACCATTACGTGGTATTCATCATTTACGTCGCGAAAGTTATTTACTTAAAGATACAATGCAGACGATTTTGACATACATTTTATCACTATTTCAAACGACAACAGTGATAGGCTAAAAAAAAAAACACCTTAAAAGTTGTATCGAAGTGTTGTAAAACGTATTAAAACCCACTCATACTCTTGATTGCTATCCGCAATTGATCGCGAAACGTAGCCTCGCTAACGTAGGCGATTCCCATCGCTTATTAACATCATATCACATGATTGGGCTTTATATTAAAAATATCTATTAGTATATCCTCCTTTTTATATCTTAGCTATTATCATCGTCCACATCTTTGTCATACATTCCATATTGTATTATTTAAAGTTGACGTCATATTGGATAAAAATTTTTATTCCCTTATAAATCTCCTGCTAGGAACTCTCTCATGTCAGAAAGGCCAGATAATAATCTGGGCTCAACCTTTGAAAAACCTAGAAAATATATGTAAAACCCCAGAAAGTACTTCCATCCACTTCCAAATGTTCAAAAAGAACATTATCTTCGTGTCAAGGAGGTTGTAATTCTTCCCATCATATTTTTCTACGTTATTCCAAATCTTCACGAAGTGCATAAATTGCTTATATTTCATATTAACCATCCTAATAAATCTGTTCGAAAGTTTGCTAGAATCGTCGCAATTGTTAATGGTATTTCCTACAGTTAACTTAAAAAATAAAGCCTCGAAGTCAAGATAATAGGGGAAGTTACCTGTCGCTTAATTCTATAGGTAAAATCATATAACAGAACACATAATAAGCTCGAACGTATAAACTAAGCTACTTTAAAAAAATTTATCTAAAAGTCATAGCGATCTTAAAGAACTTGATGATGTTGGGAGATTAGTTAAGGATTAAAGAAAACCTAACCGTAGGAAAGGTTTTGAAAGGATTGACGGTAATACTCAATTGACCGGTGGATAATACCCACTTCCCTATATTTTACCGTCCAAACGGCCTCAGCTTCACGGGCTTTGCCGCTACTAGAATCGTACTCCGCGATATCAAGTACAAGAGGTAAATTTACCAACAAATCCACAATTTTTTTAGAGTTAGCGCGTATAGAGGTTTAATTTAATTAAGGAATAAGTAAAAGTTCCTTAAAACATATATAAAGGCGTTATGATCATCTATTACCCTTTTCTTGGGAGCGTGTGTTTCAAAAAAAACTCTTTACCATGTCCCAACTCCAAAATGAGTTCTACCAACTTGGCACAGGTATTTTTTAAAATACATACTCGTTATCGTTGAAGTTCAGCTTTTAACTTAAATTGAACACCTTTTTAAATCCACTTCCACTTATTTATTATTCAGCACTCACAAAACTAACGATATTTCCGAAAAACGCGATCTCTACGGCGAAGCTTTTAGCTTTTAACTTCATCGACAATGTAATAGCCGATAAAGTTAACCAAATACCTTGCGATTTAATCTTCGTTAATATCCGGCACCCAAAACCTTTTATTGTACTACTTTCGAAAAAATGATCCGAATGTTTTGATTACCTTTATTAATTCTTAATTATGTTCCATTTTGGAGTTTTCATTTACCTAGGACTTGATAGGGGAAGAATTTGGTAATTCGAAAACAAGGGAACTAATTGATTCAACTTAGATTCGTAAGACATGGTTTTTTTAGCGCAACTTTATCAATCTCAGCATTCTGGCATAAAACAGTGATCATAACAATGAAATTGGCGTAAGGGAAGTGAAAAAAGTTAGATGGGGGAGAAACTTGGTATTCCAGGCAAAGGTTTAATAAAAAGTGTAATATTGAAAATCGTTTATTATTATTACTTTTTTAAAATGAAACTTAATCTTCTTTTTGATAGTAGCACTCGCAAGAGTAATGATTGAGCCATTTGATAACTTACCTAGTTGAAACTGTTAGCCATTAATCTCAACTCTTTTCTTTAAAAAAGATATATCAAGATTTCATAGTTTTTTTATAGAGATACCGTTTTTTCCTTCAACCTGCTGTATAAATTAACACAACCCAAAAGTTTTTTTAAGCTACTGATGCCAATAATGACTCATAATTAAACACTCTTTGCAAACATCTTTCCTTTATTCTAACCGCCATTTACTATAGATCGTAAGCGTAAAGTAACTTCTTTCTTTACTTTGTTGATTTGTGCTTAACCTAATAAGAACTTACCAGTGATGGTAGGGATTTGTCTTTAAAACATAGTCGATTCGTATTGGTTGAAGTAACTGGTACTGTATTGAAAGTGGTTGATGTATTTTTCTAGGTTTTGCAGACCTCCAGGCGGTCTGCACAGTAATTTGTATGACCAATCTCTTATCTCATACCCTAGTGTGAAGTGCGCGCATACTGAACTTGATTTTCAGCCAATGCAACAGACACACAAAACAGTATCCTAAACTTGCAGTTAGTATAGTCAACTTTACTGTAAATAAAGTTATTTTACCGAACTTCAATTACTTCTATTCCAACATTCCGCATATTGTCAATGAATGTTCTGTAGGCTTTATCAACCAGTATCTTTCTCCTAATTCGACGTTTCATATCTTTCTATCGTCTAAACTTGGATTTTTATAGCGTTGGTGATGGAGATGAATTTTTTCACGATATGGCTGTTTTTGCCACTGGTCGCATCAATTTTGGTTCTTCGTAGTTCCTCTCGTAACAGTTACGAGAATTAGTCGTACATGGTACGCCACATTTACAACGTTGAATACGAAAATATATTTCGTAAATTAACCTGTAAATCGAGTTCTTAAGTTTTTTTTCGCTCAAAGACAAGAATCCACCTTTATAATGAACGTGTTGGACGACCAATAGTTTAGATCCTCGATCGGCGTTGATATTATATCTTAATCGAGGTTAAAACCAACAAACTTAAAATTGCTTTTTTCGCATGTTATATATTCAAGAGAGAAAAAACGTTAAAATAATAGTTCATTTTAGCTACTCTTGTCGCTAATATTGCGATGATTACTGGAAGAGAGTCGGTGTATAAAGGGTGAAATTTTGAATGTAATGTGATAAACAGAACTTTTACACGTTTGAAGTAAGGTAATTGAAGGGGTTTTGAAATAAAGGCACGAAATTCAAACGTGTAAAATATGAATGGAAAATAGAAAAAATGAAATTAAACGTTTTAAATTAGTCTTTTGGCCCATGTCATGTGTAAATAACATGAAAATAAGGTGTAACCAAACGTTGCTAACGGGGAATTTAATGTTTACAAACTTCATATTAGGTAAACATCTAGTATATTCAAAAGCCGTAAATATAGATTCAAACAAGATTTGAATAATAAAACGAGTAAAATTGGTTTGGAATATTGAATTAAGAAGTAGTATATAGAAGTAAAAAGTTCACATATTGTAAAGAAAAGATGAGTGTTAATTTGAACGTTTTAATATTGTTGTGAAATAGTTGAATATTGATTCAAGCGCTTCAAGTATTGTTATCAGCGTTTTAGAAGTAATTTTGATCGCTCCTTAAATGTATATAATCAGTATGAAATCTATTTCAGCAGAATGAGTTCAAGCGAAAAGGTTTGAAACTTAATAGTTTACATAGCCGATACGTAATATAACGTTTTCAAAAATGTGCCCAGATACGTCTAAAGCGCCAACTGAGTTAATGGTAGGCTAACTCGATTTTCAGTAATCAAAAGGCACTAACTGGGTTAATAATATCGTACTGAAAGTTTTTTTTTCATAGCTATTGAAGTTTTTACAGTCTCTTTTCGCTTCTGTATAATTCTTGAAAATTATAATTTTTAGGCACGAAACACTTGAAACAGTTATAGAATCCTGCTGTAGGTGTTCAACTTAGGTTTATCTCTGCATTAATAGGTTGTTTATAGTCGACTAAAGTTGTTACTCATTGGTGTAGGTTAGGCTATTATGTCAATGTGTAAATAAGTAAGTATAGTATTGAAAGATAATAGTAAAAAGAGGCAAGCGCCAGAAGAAGTATCTGGAGAGTACACGCCTCAGATTAGAGCTTATAAGTTCTTAATGAAGCCGTAACACTCTATCATACACTCTATTTTCATGCTTTTCTACGCTTATTAACTATAGTATTTTCTAGTAATATTTAAATTTTTATCTAATAAAGATATGAATTTCTTAAGTGAATTCAAATGATTATCTTTGATAGTAATATTCCGTTTGGGTGTTAATACATTATTAATATTCTCAAAAAATGCGGTTATAACTTACTTAGTTATAGCTTGATTATTACAAGCTCTTTAGAGTATAACATGAAAAATAGTAATGATAGTGTCCTCATATAACTTCTGTTTTGATATAAACCAACGATCCCATATGCGATATCTAGCCCTTAGCCGTCAAAGTAATACAGTTTGCGGAATGAAAACGCCCATTTATTTGTATTTCATTCAAAATTTATCTAAGATGGTATCGTATTATAGAAGGATAATAATATGAACTTAAATACAATGTAGATACCAATGAAGACGAATAATTAAGTAGTTTATAAAGAGATTAGGTCTTAATTAGTAATAGGGGCGTGTTGGGTAAACCTTTTCAGTGGTCGAGGTAGAATATAAATACAACGTAGTACCGTTATACGAGTACATTACTTACTTAAAACATTCTAATACTTATGAAATAAATTCATTTAAAGATTAACCAATTGAATTGAAGTGAACAATAATTTTAATATTAGGTTGAAACCATTAAAAATTTTAAATAAGTCATAGTATCCAATTGAAATTCTTTCGTCATTTAAACGCAATTTTGTACAGAATATACCCTTTCCTCTAGAAATGTAGATACGATTATCGGTGGTAATAAGATAAATTCATGTATTAATCTTAATGTTTCAAAGCCGTTTCAAATTTAGAAGTAAATCCAAGGTAGTTTCGAATCGAATAACTATTCACGTTGTATTGTTGATATATGTTGTAATTTTGACGAAATAAAAGTTTAACTTATTAACCTAAGTAACGCCCCAGCTAATACCAGTTTTAAAACGTTTATAGATTTTATAATAACATAACTTGCCTATTGCGGACTTATATATGAGTACCGTTTACTCTGCAGCAAACATTACCGCTGTTATAAGTTTCTCCACTATAATTTAAACCAATAATATTTTATCAAACACGAAATTTAGAGAGTTATCCATTAGTAATTTTGATAAATACAATGTGTTCGTAATATTTTTCGGATTCATTGATGTTAAATACGTATTAATGAGAATGGAATTAATCTCTTGTTTTCAAAAACAAAATTACCAGCAGATGTCACAAATATACTTTGAATTCTGACTAACGAAACTTGTGAAACATAAAAAAACTTGAAACATCAATTACAAACGTATTATATTAAATGATATAGCCAAATTATATGTGCTTCTGTAGTATTAAAATTATAAAGATAGGCGTGAAGTATTGTTAAATTTGGGGGGTAGTTATTTCCGCTATCGGCGCCCCGCATATAATAAACCTTTATAACAGTTTTTTCTATTCCTTTCAATTGTACCAAGAAATCCTAAAGATAATACACTTTTCATCTTTGACAAATTTAAATAATATCGTAAATTCTTATATAGGAAAACATAATTTAATATGCCAATACTTCATCGGCTGGTCACAAGGTTAACGTTTTCTTGGTTAAAAATTAACGCCATTAGGTAAATCTTCGGTTCTACAATCAGAATCGGGGTAGTCCCAGGTATTTATACTGTTATCATATAACTCAATGTAACATTTAACGTAAAGTCGCGTGGAAGTTATATAGATATCATATAAAAATTTCGCGAAACCAACTCCTTTTCTGGTATAGAGTTATTCAGATAAATTCGACGTGCCAGTAACGACTTGAATCTTGCGAAGCATATTGATACATTATTTTATACGTGTAACGTACTCGTAAATGACCTCATCTAATTTTGTAATCTCTGTTCATTAAATGTCGGTAAAACCTTTTCATTAAACGATTGATTCGCTATATTACATGGCTTAGTCTCTTGAATGTTAATTTTAGAAACGCTAGTTAAGGAACTGCTGTTGAGACTGCTGATTTAGGCTTGAGTTATCTGAAAACATTATCTCACGCTGCAACCGCTTGAATCAACCGAAATACTTTCGCAGATAAAATGAATCGAGAGTTATATATACAAAAAACAAGACTAAATTTTTTGCATAAGATTGTGTAATACTATTTATAATCCTCGATTGATGAGTAATAAAAGCTCCCTATTGAGGAGCTGCTATAGAATCAGCAATAAAATATAATTTGGTAATGAGTTTATCATGTAACGTAAATATCTTGAGGAGTAGAACGGGATCAACGTATTAGCGAGGTAATTGCCATGGTTAGATCAACGGAGACAAGTTTCTCAAGCAGCGATCTTGAACAAATAGTAATTTATCCATATATACTGAATATTTTCGTTTCTATTAAAAAGAGAAAACTATTTTAAGTCAAATATATTGATAGATTATAGATGTTACCCTACCTTTTCTTTGAGCGTTAATATTTTCGAAGATATCGTATTTTCATTTTCTTTATAAAATGTTTCTGTATAACCATTCACGTTGTAAAATCTTCACTCAGGCTATTGATGTCTTAGGCAATGTTTTACTTGTCACTAACATGGCTTGTTTGTGCTTAAACTAGTTCAATACTAATTAATTTGTGTAGGTGTTTGCATAGATATATTGTTTACTTGAAAAGGTGTGTGAACTTATCAAAATAACATTGATAAAGTAAAATTTTAAGGTTGAGTGAATTTTTATTGGCTTCTACCTAATTAACTTCACAATAATATTGGTTTATGCTCAAAAAATGAATGAATACTTTACTAATCACATACAAATTACTCTATACAATTCGTATTGATTCAGTTAACGAAATAATACCAATGAAAACTTGAATCATAGGGTAAAATGTGTGTAGAAAAATAAATTTATCTGTCTTTCTTTACTATACAATTTGTCATCGAAAATTGGTAAATCTGAGAATAAAAATATCAAAATAATGTGCTACCAAATATTTCACTTGAACGTACACATATATATACATATATATTGTTTTTGACAAGAATTTTAACGACGCAATAGGTCACAAATTAAATACGGCTTAGTAGTTCAACCAATATACAAAGATAATTTCATGAAATTATATATTGATTAAACTTGGTTCTACAGTATTTCATATTAATATCATAATGGTTCTGTTGATTATCATGACATGAGATTTTCACTGAAATTAAGTTTGTACTTGTTGGCTATCGGGTTTGTAAACAGTCAACTAATTTTTAAACAGTTTTTTTTGTCAGATTTTTTTTAGGATGATGTTATATTGCTGCGAATTCTATCTGCTTATATTTAACAAAAAACGGTCGATGTCATGGACTCAGGCTACTATCTATTGAGTTTATAGGTTACGTGGCTATGAATGTAACAGAATGTACATGTGCAGCACCCAGCACGAGCATAGTCCGGGCGTGGTTCGCTAACGTCACGTGTCAGATCATATGATGGAATATATACGCAAGTCAAATTTAAGGGACCTCTATACACTTCCCTAGTCTTTCTTAGTACCTTAATTACTAAAAACATTAGGCTCATATTTGGCATATGTTTTTCGGTTGCATTATAACATACGATTATGTTTTCATCCTTTTTTTTTCCACAGAATATTCCTTGTAATCTAAAATATATACCAAATATTGATAATTGTTCGGTATACTGTGACGCCATTAGGAATGATCGGCTATAGGCGAATACGTCATCCTTTACCTTTGAGAATATGCTTTTTAACATTTCAGAACTGACTAACATCGATATATCTAGCCTTTAAGATGTGGTAAACAATATCGCGTCTACAACAAAAAAGATTTAACAGTCCCCCTACCTAAAGTTGTAATTGACTTCCGCTTTTGACCCGACCCTTTTGTATTTTTTACCTCTGATTTTACCTAGGACGTTATGAAGATTGAGTAAATACAGGTTGACCTGCTAATCATGAGTATTAAACTAACTATGTTTGAAAACGTCTAGAAGTGACACGACTAACTATAGTTTGAAAAATTCATTTTCCCTTCGGAAACAACCTAATCAAAGACGGAAATTATATCGAAAGATAACAGAATATAAATGAAGATCAATCGATGCGTGGTTTTTTACAGACATAAATATTAGATACCGGCTATTCCATAAATTATTACGGTTTATTATAAGGCATAGTTATAGAAACCTTTATATAATATGTATATAGTTTTTTCGACTATATTACAGTTGTTTGAAGTGGTATCTACCGCAAAAATGTAACTTGAACAAATTAAAAGAATTATTCATGAGTAATAAGCTTCATAAATATCATTCACCATTAAATCCTAAACGGTATTAATTAAAGAAAATGGTTGAATATACTCTTTAACCCTCAAGTATAATTATCTATTTTCACGAATTTTCCCAATCATATAGAATAAACTCATTACGGTAAAAGTTAGTCGTATTAACTATATTTTCATCTTGGTAAAATATCGCCATCGCGTTAATAAATAGGTGTTTTTAAATTTGAAACAGAATTTGCGATCATAATTGTTAACCATGGTATAAATACCGCAACGAAATAAGAATACTATTATAAATAAATTCTACACCGTTAAGTTATCATCGTCAGAAAACCGCCGTAATTGAGGCTAACTATCCTGATAAAGCTATTAAACTTAAGCTTGAAACCAAAAACGCTCGGCAATATAAGTAACAACAAAGGCACGTTAAATCAGGTGAATTATAACGTGATATTAACGATATAACGATTGAACACGTTTTTCATAAGGTAATAACCCCCCTCCAAATTTTCTTCCGACGTGAATTCATACAATTTGAGTTTAAAAATGTAATATAGGTTCCCTAGCATAGGTGACATGGAAATTCTAAGTTGTCAATATAATCTCGTTTAAGAGTTATATATTCTAACTAAAGTAATTACAAATTTGAATACGAAGTGGTTAAATCCAATTAAGCTTCGAAGTAACGAGAATATATTCACTATTATTATATTTTGAATAAGATTCTCAATATCAATATCTTGGTCGATTTTAACTATCATTATCATTATATTATGAACTAGATTTTGGAATATTAGTTAAAGTTAAAGAAAACTCAACATTTTATATCAAATATTGAGGTATTATATTAAAGTTTCGGCGAGGCATATATATTACCTAAAGAGCACGATTTGACATCTTTATTGATATATAATTCAACCTAATATTAAAATAGATTATTAACGTGATGACGTAAGCTATCATTTTGATATGTCATCAATTCAATATTCATAAATTAACTCAAATACAAGCGAAAGAGTTTAATAATTCAAAGTTACTAGGGCTTCATAATCGATACGATATTATAATAACCAATGTTAGAAGTAATAGTGGTATTATAAAGGCTGTTTTGATTCAATTAACCATCTGAATTCAATAGGCGGTAAGATGTCTTAAAGTTTAGTGGTAATTAACTTTTACATTGTTCTTTTTTAAAATAATTCGAATGTTATAAACGACGGAGAGAACAATCACAATAGGGAGGAGGAATTAATTCCGTCTCCCACCCGAACAAACGAAATTTCACAACTAATTGAATAAGGAAGGGGTAACGAATTTACTCCTATATCGAGGGAAATTCCAATAGTATATCTACATCAAAGAGAATAAAAACGGATCTTAACCAAATAAAAAATAAAGGTAGTTATACTGGATGTAACCAAAATAACTCCTCGAATATCAACTATAAATTAAGGAATAATTCAATAAAGGTTAAATTCAAATATTTTCCTTTCCCGTCATAACGCTAATATTATAAATTTTTAAGACCAAAAGAAGGTGAAAATAACATATTCATTACTAGGATTCAAATAAAGTTACAAAATAAAAAAGATTCTCCCTACCCTTAATTAAAAAACCTTACGCGTATTATTCAAATCGTCGTATCTTACGAAGTTGGTTGTTCAAATAACGTTTTCACCATATCAGGGTCTTATCTAGGCTTAAGGAATTCACTGCTTTTAGTACTTACTTCTACTTATTATAATAATCAGTATTCTCTTTTGGGTTATCAGGAAAGTTAAGGAAATTCCAAGGCCTCATTGATTATTTAATAATGGATTTCTTGAATGATTTTATTACGACTTACCTGGGCGACCTTTTCATCTTTTACTCCAATACTAGATAGGATTATATAGCCAATGTTTATCGGGTATTAGACCGCTTTCTCTTGTCTAAATGAAACTAAAACCTGAAGAAATGTAACTCTATGGTTATGTAGGTAAAATAACTAACTTTTATTATAATAACAGATATGAGTACCTGGATCCACTTCGCAAAGATCCGAGCCATCCGTAAATAAAGATCAGTTGGTATTATTCAGAAAATTACAAGCTGCTTAGAATTTACACATTGATCGGAAATTTAATAGCACTTTTTCCGAATAAACTAATTACTCTATTAGATTTACAAAATGAAGAACCTGGTGAATGTAGGCCAATCCCAGAAAATATACTCCTGAACTCTATAATATGAAGTCAATATGACTATGATTCTCGTATATTAGAACACCAACCAGTTAACGGTAACACGAACCAATTATTAGGGTATAAGTTTAGGAGATTATTTTCCGTTTCTAGACAAAAACGACATTTAAATTAATTATTTACCATTTTGTACGATGCTTCAATATAAAATACAATTGTATTTTTCCTGTTACTATATTCCCTGCAGTAATATTCCACCTGAAAAGGTGTTTATCGGAATTACGTAGTATTCGAACCCTGTTTACTCTGTTATAGTGTGAAAAATATTAATGTATTTTTTACACCATTTAATCTCGAAACATTAGACTCTCTGAACCTAAAGTCCTTTTTTTTTTTTTTTTCATTAATATTTACGTTACCGAATAGTAACTAAGTGAACTCACCCGAACAAATAGACATGCAAATTACAAGATGAACTTGATATTAAGGAACGTTGAGTATAAATCTTCAAACCTATCTTTATAATTATATCAAATATAACAATGATACATTCGGATCTCGTAAAAATGAATGTTGAGATAAGCTAAACGTAAAAATTCGTTATAATTGAGGCTTAACCATTGGAACGCGATACCCTAAGACTAAAATATAAGTTGAAGGACAACGATACGTTGACGATTATAATAATGTCACGGGCTCAGACCTTCTTAATATCGTGGACTTTAATAATACTGGGCGATCAGTTTATGTTCGGACGAGGTATTTTAACGAAATTATGTGATTAAAGAATAATGAATGACCTGTTACATATTATTCGGTCTAAATTCGGAAGTATCATATCGATTCGAGGGGGTACGTTGTATTATTGAAGCTGTTTATAACTATCGAAATGGGAACAATTAATGGAACAAATTCTGTAACAAACCTGAAATTCGCCTAATATAATGAATCTTAGTAAAAACATTTCATCTTCATCCTTTTGATGGAAGTACCAATAGAAAGGCATAATCATTAATATTCGACGACTATATCGAATATATACGTAATATAATGATACAAAACCTCGTCTTACCCTATAATGAAGCCTCATCTACATCCTTGTCATTTTACATATCTATTGGTAGCATATTTCAAATAACTTCAAAATGAACGTATTAGCCACCGATAACAATCCGAGGTATTTATCAATTTTTATCAATCAAATTTTTTAATTTTTTCTATTGGAAATAATATGATGAATTACTATTAAAACATACCCAAAATGTTTTCGGCACATATGGTACAAATTTCACAAACTTCCCGTATTTATGATAAAAGATTACAATTAAAATTCAACATTAATTTTTAAATTGACCATATACCTTATCGTAAAAGTTAAACAACTTTTATCGATGATATGTTATTAATAAACGAACAACAATAGTAAACGGGTAAATTAAGTGATTGAAAAATACGTAGGGGTAAATTTTACTCTTTTACAACTGAATCACAGAGAATTTTACACTTTATTAATGTGAATTTAATAATATGACATGGTTGGTTACAGGGTTTAGTAAGAATAGGCTGTTTAAAAAATACAGAATATCACAAACTATTAACGTAAACAGGAATATGAAGTCGCTAAGTAGGTCGACATATTCCGTTATTACGTTTTTGGTATAGTGATATTCGTATATAATTTTTTTGGGGTCATGATTATATACGTCAAAAATTAAAGAATGAAAATTCAAAATCTTCACCGACGCCCGGTAGAATGATATAAAGTCGGTAATTTAATTACATATAGTTTACGTGATACTGAAACAAGTTGTTTAAATAAAAATTTCGATTAATAATATAATGAATAGAGTGTTGTACACGTTTAAAACCTGTTTAATATCGTTTGAATTATCCTTATTCAACTTCTTATACTTTACGTTAATGAGGTTGAATACGCGACTACGAATCTCTTATTCTAGAAAACTTTATATATTATCCGCCCAAGTCTGATATCCAATACGACGATAAAGGAAATAATATATACGAAGAATTTAAAGTTTGAGATGTTTTAACGATTCAACCGGTATAAGATAGAATTCTTCATTATTTAGCGAAACGCAACTGGTCCTCTAATTTCAGATGAAAGTTATCAAAAACCTGAAAGTATATTACATTTTTAAGTAATTACAAATCGAAATAAGTGGACGTATGGTTTTCTAACAATGTATAATATTGATGTCACATGAAATATATTTTACGAAATTCATATCGTGTACATGACCTTTGCTCCAAAATAAATATAATCTTGTCAAAAAGAGGATTAATTTACTATTTTTGGTTTAATGTGCCATAAACAAAGCCGGGAATTTTACGAACGGTTTTCTCAGATAATAATGTCACGTTAAAACGGCTTTTATAACTTCGAAGAGCGAAAAGGCAAGCGATATCTAGAAATGCGTTATAACATACCCGGGGATTCGGGGGACACCAATACATAAAAACGACGCGGAAATGAACCACTCATGTGGTTTTCTAAACAAGTGACGAGAAACAATAATATATCGGTTTACGCCTATACCAGAGGCTTAACGTAAACGCTATTATAAAAAGGTTTCCGGTCGAATCGGTCGGCATACTTTTATAAACGATCAAAATATATGATACAACTAAAAATAATGTAATTTTATAGTTAGGTCTTAGTTATTATTTCCTAAAATTTTAAAGCAGTTGTTAATTTTCTTTTTGGAAAATATAAATTAGATCGTGGTATGGTTTTATTTGATTTAAACGAGCTGATAATCTTATCAGTAGCAAATGTTAATAACGGTCGAAATAAATATATCATGTATTAGAACGTGGTTTTAAAAAAAGTGTTAGGTTGCATCTGGAAGCCGATGGGGATTGGAGTGTCTCGAGCGATGTGGAAGCTTGTAAACTGTAACGTTTCGGCTTATATAGCCGCGATAGTCGGAATTTCCTAGTAATGAACAATATCGTGTAAAAGGATGAATTCGTTGGAAAATTTAGAAAGGGTAAAAGCGAAAATATGGCTATAACCCGGAATGGCTTTATTACGTTTACCAACTGGACACAGAATATAAGTATCGTTTCAAAAGGAGGTAACAAGCTGGCGTCATGGAACACATAAGTCGAGAATGGCGATGATTGAGTACGATTTTTTAAACTTATTATAAAGATGGTTAATACGTAATCGGATCTATTATGCAATTTTTTTTTTTTTTCAATTTACTCTATTATATCACTTTCGACAAACGCGGCAACCTTATAAGCGGTGAATGTAGGTAAAAATCAAATGTTCACCCAAATTAAACATACGATTAATGAGAAATATATAGGTATTTTAGGCCTATATAAGGGAAAACTATTTTTCGTCTTGAATATCGCCTTACACTATTAGATCTTCTATTATGCGAGAGGATTACATGAAGATATTAAAGGCAAAGATATCAGGATATAAATAGACTGTATAACTTATGGGGCGGTTGGTTTTCGCCACTAGAAGCGCCAACGACTACGTAATCTATATTAAACCTCTAATCAATATAGATTATATCGTAATAAGAGGACGTCAGATGTTCCGAGTAAATAACGGTTCATAAGAAAATGCTCTATACATACAAGACAAAACTAATACAAATTAGGTAATACGTTAGTAGATGGTAAATGAAAGCAAAGGTGTAAAAATAAATAGGAAGGAAATGGGAAGAAATGAAGATAAATTAAAAAAGGAAGAGATAAAAGTGAACGGGATGTAAGGTAACGTTAAGAGTCGTTTGAATAGGAGTACTATTCGAAATAATCAAACATATAACTAATTTACAACTTTATACGATGCGTTCATAACTAAAAGATAAAGTTATATGTTTCGATTAAGGCGCGTGTCCTACGTTGATACAATGGGTATTCCATTCATGGTTGGTGGGATAGAGATAAGAGTACGTTGACTTTACGGAAAGTTCATAATATTATACGCGTCACATTGGGCTGTATCTTCCGTAACGGCGTCCCTTTTTCCTTTTAAAGGTTGTTCATATTCTGGACTCCGCTTACTAATTATTAAGTCTATAAATTACGTAACTATTTACGTCATGGGATATACATATGTAATACCCAGCCCAGGAGTGGTCTGAACGCAGTCCATGAACGTGACATATAATGGTACGAAACGGACCTTACACTTAAGTCCTGTGTAAGGGACCTTTATATAATTGTCTAGTTTTCTTTGGTACGTTAATTGTTAACACCATTTGTCTCCTACTTGACATACCTTTGTAGGTTGGATCATAACAGTCGAATACTAAAATCCATACAAAATTAGCACCGAAATACCACTTTTAATATTACATATCATTATTTATGGAAGAATACATATTTGTTGCTATTCAAATTTAGAAAAATAAACATTGAAAATCGTCTTAGACATGATTTTGTAACAGTTATATTTCTTCATCGTATAATATATCTTTGTAAAGCAACATTCATTGATATATTCCATGCGTTATTTTACTCAGTTCCCAATGATGTACTGCTTTACAAAACTTAAAACTTATATTGAACTTATTTTCCATCAACCAATTGTTGGTAATATCTTAATCGTATATAATATATGGGAATATCGTGACTTGCACCAACTTGTTTCATCCAAATTTCGGGTTTATATAATTATATAAAATAAGCATTGAATATATACATCATGATTTTCGTATATAACATTTATCACTTTTAATTAATATACGAATTACTTATATACCTTTAGTGAAATCACGTGTAGCTATTTTTTTGGTTTTTTTGATAAATATTTACAAATAAAGAAACTCATAAAATGATTATATTTCGTAAAATGTTTTATTTTGTTTGTAGAACATCAGTCGATATTATTATTGCTAATTTGAGTATCTTGTAATCAAATATCAATAACGGTGCAGTGTGATGAAATATTGTCATAATGATTTATTTACTTTAGCTATAGTTACCAGGTAGCTAGCTTCCACCTATGAAATGATGGAATTTAACTTACAGTTACTTTATAGAATAAGAGTTTGTTCGTTCCTTTTTTATTTTTATTTTTTGAAAAGGATTGGTAAAAAATATAATGGTTGTTTAAGTCGACGCTGCTTTCTTTTCCACTGTAATTTACAATCCAATGAATGGTTTTTTTTTTTTTTTTTGAAAAGATTGTTACAATACTGGCGACGTTTAATTTTGGTTAGGGTATTCAACGATGGCAAATAAAAGCAATATAAATAAATCTAATGATGGATTTGAACCGTTAGTTTTATTGTATGCAAGGTGTATAACATGATATATAAAGTATGCGACGTCATATTCATGTTATCCAAATCAAAAAATAAATTCATTTACCATCATTTAATGCGACCTTATTTATACATTTAATGTAGTATGTTCATGTTCAAATTTTGAAAATCAAATATTGAGCTTGTATATACTTAGCCTAAGAACCCAGTTAATTAAAAAAGAAACACATCTATGTAACTGGAAGGCTCAAGTTCAATATATTGATTGATTTCTCTATTTGTAACATATTTCTAGGCTTCAATTGTATTTTTATTTGATTTATCCAGCAGCAGATACAGACTTATCGTGTGCATCCATTACAAATTCACTCATGAATATTGATATGTGGTATAGGATGCCGGGTATTTATCCAACAATCAGTTAGGCTTGTAATATATATAACAGTTTTTTATATGAATGAGGAGAAGTTTCCGGAGGACGACGTTATTATTATGGATGTAGTCATGTTGCCCATTTCTCTAGTGACTATCTCGTTTTTTTTAAGTTTGTCCATCTATTCTATGAGTTGATTATCTTGACTTCTTCATCATTAAGCCTTTAATTTGTGTCGTTGAGTCCGGTCATCTGTTAGCAGGCGATGTTAATAGAGTTCTTAAAAGATTTGAGCCTGGATTTCAGTCGGGCAATTTATTAACTGAAGGTATATACCGTACAATCCGAAGCATTGAGATTGGCTTTTAGTTAAGCAATTGGTTAACGGAGGATAGCATCCATTAGGCTTTATCCATTTCAATATCTATATTATTCTTCATTATCTCGATAACTTTTAATATAATGGTTTAAAACTATGCTATACCTTGCCGAGTCGCTTCAAACCATATAACTTGCTGGCTTTTACTTTTCCTCATAAGGTAGGCAAGGTATTTTTTTCACTGTTTTCCAGTCGTAGATTATATAAGTAAAAACGCTTATAATTCCAGGGATGTCTAATATTCGATTGCGAGGTAATTGAGAAAGTTTTATGTTAGCTTTATTGTATTTTGCGTTCCATCTATTATTGATTCAATCGATAAAGTATTTTTCAAATGTTTTTGTAGATTGTATAGCCGCGGCTATCAAGGGTTTTGATAAAGTTTTGAGAGATTGATTTGTTTAAGTATTTGGCGTTGAAGGTATACATTTTGAATTGTTACGATAATTACTGTTGAAAATGCCGTAAAAGGGGGTAGTTGAGTGGTTAGAGGGCGTTTATATTCATTATCAGGGTATTAAGGTTATAAAACTTCAATTCTAATAAGGATAAGTTGTATGTAAGGGTGTATAGATAAACTTGTGTAGGTTTTGTCTTACTTACCCTAGCATCGGACGCACTTAACGTTTTGACCCTAATAGATTCTGTGGCTGGCTTCGTATAAAAGTGACCGAATGCAAACTGTACACGGGTGGTGGTGGGTTGATGCTGAAGAACCTTACGCTTACGTTTGCCCTCACCTTCTGCATGGTAGCTGGGGCGTGTGCCGGGGCGATTGTTAAGGTGAGCGCAGTGAACTGGACGGCGTTACGCCTCTTTCCATACGCTACCAACATCGTAGCAACGTGCGCCGTCGCTGCGACCGTGTTATGAGGAGGTGTCACTACTCCAAAAGATAATGCTGAGATACACAAATATAAAGATTACCCCCTTATTATGATAATATTATGGTACAATCGTTTGCTTTCAAAATGAAATTAATTGTTGATTTCCAACTAATTAATTAAAGGTAAAAGGTTAGTAAATACGATTTTAACCACTTTTTGAAAAAAAAGTATAAACTGCGAATTAGCCTTTTTCTCTATATTAAAGTTACTCAACACCGTATATTAATATATACGCGTTTAAATCGACCTAACATGTACGGCTTACATATATAACTTCTATAACATATCATCTCCCCCTTAGTTGATTTGTTATTCTGTTTTATATATAGTTTGACTATCATAACTTATAAGTTCAACGTAACGTTTTACGCGGGATAGGTATAGGTGGTATTCTTTATCGTTTCTGAAATAAAAGATAAAGAGTATATACGTCTTAAGAAACCCCTAGTAAAAAGACTTTTATTATTTTCTTACCGTAAGTAAACGCTAAGTCTCTATTTAACGCATCGAATTTCAAGCCAAAAAAAGGCTACAAGCCCGGACCCATTTTGGGCCCCGAAGCCCATAGGGCAACCTAAGGTTTTAATAGTAGAGATGATCTAAAATTCCAATGTGCCACACTGCGCTAGATCACTTCTGGCGAGTGTCGCGATTTTGTAACCTCAGGTTGTGGTATCTTCCGCCCGTGTATATATTATTTTCTAAGTAGCAACCATTTGGGCTGCCCTGTGATAGTTAATAACAAAAGTGTTAATATTTAACAATCATTTCCACGTTTTGAATGATTAGTTCTGAAGATTTCTACATGATTTAGATTTCTAATAAGATTCTGTCAACAAGTGCTGCTAATTGATGAAGATATTGAAATGGAATTGATGAAAAGATATTTATGCTACAAAAATTTCTTGATATATGTTCATTGAAATATTGAAATAGTCCTTGCTGTTGTTGAATATTTCTAAACTGTTTGCAAAGAAATTTACCGTTCTTAAAACTTTCGTTCCTGATTGCTATGAGGATATATAGTTAACAAACATATTGATAAAGTCGATTATATCATCAAAGCCATTTTAAGAAATTTATAGAAATATTCATGACTTGAAGTGTTTACTTGCAAAGTTGGCGTGATGATAAACATAGTTGGAAAAGAAATACATAATAATAATCTTTTCGTTTGTAAATATTCTGGAGGATAATAGTTTTAACTCAATTTTTTCTTGCTCACTTAATGAAACTCTAATTGGTATCGGTATAAATATCGTAACGACGGCAGGAAATTCAATATTTTGTATTGAAAATGTAATCACCGATTAATATATATCAAAAGTAAGTTTTTTTTTTTTCAATTTTAGAAGCCGAGTACCCAGCTTTTATTTATCAATCTATAGATTTTTTTTCACCAGTATCTTCTATTGGGAAAGGTTAATATTTCGCCTCTTACTTTCCTTTTCCCCCGAGTATTTGGTGGCTTCTTAAAATATTGGTTTTTATTAATGGTATTTTGTAATCTTCATTACTGAAAAAATCTGTTAAACTGACTTTATGTGTAAGATTTATAGAACACATTTCAAAACAAATTATCTACCATATTTACAGTTTAATTTTACCAATATATCAACTAAATTTTGATTTGAAAACCTGAATGAAAGAGGTAAAATCACTGTATGAAGATAATTGAGTGAAACTAATTACATGTTGCATTATTAACGACACAGATATTAAATTAAGGTTATTCTTTCATGATTTTTATTCTTCTATATTACTATGAAAAAAATATTAATTTAATCTAGTAGTCAGACAGTCAATAGTTAATATATTAATTCTCATTACTACAGTGCTTTCCGATGTACTCAAAGTTCGATTGTAAGGTATGTAACTTTTGATAGAATGGCATAAGTTACCAAACCATGCAGAAGTTAAACTAAAATACGCGTGAGAATACTTACAGGAGAGGTCCAAAATGCATTTGCGCTCTTGAATTATTTGAATGTGCCTCAGCGTTGGCAAAATTTGCAGTTGGCTGTGTTTGGAGAGGCTGGCCATATCTCACTTTATTTGTAGCCGCACAGCGACTTAGTTAAAATAAAATCGCCTCATCTACACAAGTAGACCAGCTAATCAACTAGTATAATCCTACGTACCCCTTTAAAACAAAGGATATCTAGGTTCATTCATTAATTAAATATTTATATTCAATACGAATTCAATAAGTATTGCAGTGTTTCTTTACTAATAAATCAATACCATCACTCTGATTCCTTAAAATATTGTGAAACATTGTTTCAAATCCTAATAAAATTATTTCCTTTCGAAAATATTGATTTTATACAAACTGTAATACACATCTAAAATTCATCGTAAAAATATTAATTATAATGAATATTCCTAGTATCTCTGCTAACCAAAATTCTTTTTTTTTAACATTTCTTCTCTTAACAAGAAATTTATTTTTATTAATATTAATTCTCGGTATCAATTTGTCCGTAAGGAAGGTTTGTTGGCCTGTGTTTTACTAGTAACTCACTTGAATTTCCAAATGAAATCCAACAGTCAATAGGATTAAAAAAGAACTTAGTTAGGCTACTGTTAGTTAATAACCTTAATATTTATAATTTTATACAGTTGTTAATATAAAATTTTGTACAATTCATTAGTTGATGTGATTCATTTCATAAGTGATTAAATTTAGTTTTGTTACAAGTAACTGAACTCAAATTCATATTATTGGCATTCAATTTGACTGATAGATATTAGAAAGTTAAATCTATTACATTGCAATTAACAAGAGGAAAATTCGTTATATTTCAGTTTATATTCCAGTAAATGAGACTTGAGAATCAAGGTTTAGTATGGATAAATTATGATTGACTTTATAAGAAGTAGTCATTCATGCGTTAGTATGAACCTTCGTCCTCATTGATAATTATAACCATTCAAAACATTTTTAAGCTTCCTTCTTACAACTTATTCATCATCTAGAACACTGTTCTCATCAATTTAAGTCTAAAAATCTTATGTGCATTATAAACATAAAAACAAAGCTATTTTGATAATTTATTTATATATGTTGTGTGAATTAAAGTTGTTAGCTATTGAATCACTTAAATACTATTGATCAGCATGTAATATATAAAAGTCAACAAAGATACAATGTAATATAATATAGGATACCTTCAACAGTAAAATTCAATACATAAGCGTTATATAAAAATACTATTATAAGACTATAAAGAATTTTAAGAATTATTTCTTAACAATAAATTCAAAGTAATTAAAGCCCGGGATATATTTACTACGTTCAATATGTTGATGACTTTTGCGCAATATATGAAACTATTCCAATAAAATACCTAATCAATATATGTGACACATATTATCGTAGTATCTATAAAATAACTTGGCCTTATTGACAGCACAATTTACGTTGATTTCTTACAGTATCATTACCCTTACGTGTGTCCAGGTTATTGTTGGAACAGTCGAAATTGCTATATATTCAGTCAATAGTACTGTCAATTAATGTGACTGTACTGCGTCCAATTTAAGTGTATTGTTTTTTGGGTTTACTGTATTGACTGTAAAGTCAAGTATCGTTCATGGTCAATTCATACCAGGGCACGGGCCAAGATATTGGCCATACAAATTAATCTGCAGACCGGCTAGCGGTCTGCCGAACTTAAAACAATACATCCACCACTTGAACACGCATCACAATTGTTACTTCGACCACAATTCGAATCGTTACCGTTGTAACAACTATAGGCCTATCACGCAAGGCCTATCAATACTGATCAGTGTTTCAAGATTGAACCATAGATTGGCTAGATAGAGGAATAAACTACCTTCCAGTTATGTTTTGTGTAAAATCAAGGTAACGGAAATATTCTTGCCAAAGGCCTCTTTGAACTGCGCCAGTTTCAAATGACAGTAAGTATACAAGACTTTTGGGTTTAAATCGTTTAAAATGACAGTGTAGAAGTGGCGACAGTGTTGATATTATTGAAAACACTAATAAAGCTTCACTGAACTAATCGTAGAAGCGTTTAGAATGATACCGTAAAAATTTTGAAAACTGCTAAGTTCACGAACGCTTAAGCTAATACAATTGCTGGTACTATTATAAAAAAATTCAAATCCTGAAAAATATTAAATTTTACAACCTCTAACTACCAATACCAACGATAAAGAACCTTCTATTTCACTTTTTATAACGACCTTTTCCTTTTAAACTAATCTTTCCCCCCTTCTTAACAAGATTGTTAATCGCCAAGAACGTTGTTTGGACCGAAAATACTATGAATGGAAAAGTCGCGCAAAAAAAACTTTGTTACAAGATCGTAAGCCTAAGCCAAGTGCCTATGAACCCAAGTTGACAATTCTCTACGCATTCAAATAGCCATGATCTCACGCACTGAAGCCAAGTTTCCTTACTCAAATCACTAAGATAAGATAACACCTAATTAGAAACGCATAAGGATCAACAATAACTTCAAACCTATGTTTTCCAAGTATTACAATAAAAAACCATTGTTTATGTATATTAACGAAAAATCTATCTATACGTCTTAAAAAAATTATATAAATTCATGCGTTGTAGACACGGATATCAGTGAAGAGATGAATCTTAGTCGGTAAGCCTTTTAAAACAATTGTACATTCTTGGTTGATTGGAGTATGAACATAGGAAAGAAAATACAACTGACCGTTTAAAGAAAATTAAAGATTGATTTGGTAAAGACTTTTTTCTTAAGTTTATCCATTTTTAAAATTACCTTTAAAAACTTCAATTTCAAGATCTAGAAGGAAATAAGCAAGGCGTTTATGAATATTATAGTATAGCCCTTCCCTACGTTAGAAAAGGCTACTACCATATAATTACTAATGAAGTCAATTTTTGAACCCTGTTAATAGAAATTATTCACACGCCGACGATGAGTTTCTTTTTAAAATACTCTGCATTTTAGAAACCAATCACAATAACGCTAAGTACGCATTAAGCGACAGCTGAGGACATAAAATATTGGCTTTGGACGCATAAAAACTCATGAAAGTCAAAATTATCCAATTGTGAATGACACAAAATATGAAAAACAGGGAAATTCTTCAGGGTTGCCATTAAAATTATCAAGCACCTTAAAGCGAAACTTCTACGGGATTTGACCCTATATACGTAAACCTACTATAAGAGTTACTACAGGATTTTACATCTTGGCCCCAGCGACAAAGAATTGCCCCCATTACCGCGAATTTCAAGCACTAAAGAACACCATTAGCTACTCAAACAACTATAGTAACCTTTCCCTAAGAACTATCAAAATAGTTAATATTAACCACAAACTCTTCAGAAACTTCTCTAAAACTTGTAACGACGCAGAAAAGTTAATAATAAATATTATGGTTTACTTAATACAATAGTATTACCATGAATCAATATTTATAAGTAAATAAAAGCCACCCCATGAAATTTACACTTGATATTCACAGAAATACTTATACTTTATGCTAAAGACTATTACCCAAGATTCTTAATCAAGGTAAAAAAAATTTATAAGATTCACAGCAATATAAAAAGTCAAGTTAAACACGACGTATGCTTTATGTAATATTATGTAGACTGGATTATGCCGAGCTAACCAACGATAATAACTAAATGAGAAAATAATACCAATAGATATCCTTACCCAAATTTTTAATAAATTGATAATTTGTTAATGAACAATGGGAAATGCACACGTTAGCTAAGACATACTTCGCGATTATGTATAGATAGTTGTTATGAATATCAGCGAAGTGAAAAACCTTCTACAACGCCCGAATTCTTCCTATCAAAGCATTTTTAACGAATTACGTTTCTCGCTTGCCACTATGATAGCTCGCATACCAATCTCAATAGATATATACCCCTACGCTAATAACTTTCGCGACTGAAATAACACAAACATTCCGATAATGTATTACATCGATCGCAAATATATAAAGTCACAACGCTAAAAGCCTGGTCCAAATCCTCGGGATTAGAAGCCACACTGGCGAAAATAAAAATTGGTTAAACTTAAATGAACCTAAAGACTGTAAGAATTATCGTCGTGATAATAGAAACAAATTGGATTCGTAATAATTATAGTTATTAATCAAGTCTTCACCCTACAACTAAACGCTATAAATAACACGTAATGTATTACATTCAATATTCAATCAATTTCGTCTAACAATATTCTAATTATATCTTAGATTGCGAAGGCGAAAATCTAGTTGATTAAAACGATATCTTAAAGTACGATACGTATCATAAATACGCCACTGCTATAAAAGCCTAGTAATTCCCCTACCATACCCTCCTATATAGTTTAATCGGTGAAAACCTCTATATTTTCCATTGTAATCCAGTACCTAACTCGTTACATACCTTGAACCTTCGTGATCGTTAGGCCGACGACACATTCTAAGTAATTATTGCAGATCCAATGACAACAAAGTTTTTTAAAGGAAGCTATTCCCAATATCAGATAGTACAACCAAAAAGAATGACAACTACAGAGAGTAATCATTAAAATATTTGTAAGGTCAAAGTTTTCTTTGGCTTCAGTAACAAATTATCTTTACTATAATTGAAGACTATACAAACAGTTATTGGGTCTATTGCAGTTGTATTTTTCGAATATCATAACGCATTTACAAAATAATTAGAATATATAAAGATTATTGGGGTTAACCTCAACGTTATAGTTGATTAATTGATCAAAACTAGTAGGATTTTTTTTTTCGATTTTTTTTTTTTTTTGCTTTTAGGTGGGTGTATAATGAGTGTTAATATTGAAGTCAAGAGGTAATGTTGTTCAATTAGAAGAAGTCAAATATAAATAAATTACACTGGTGTTTCCATTACATAAATGTTGGAAAGTTATATAAAATCTTTAAACCCGCAGAATATATTAATTTAGAATACTTTACTGTAAAGCCTGTTACGAAGCTTTTTTACCATCATTGATAACACCTCCAAACACAAAGAAACGTAGGTGTACATTCAAAATTGATGAAGTCTTTCATTACTAGATTTTCATTAACGTATTTTACTTTGATAAAAAGTTCACTTTTTATGTTTTTTCAATTTGGTGAGCTTTTCATATTGCTATTTTTTTTTCCCCACTTGTTGTCCGAGATGGATATTTATGAATCCTTCAAGATGATATGTATTAATATTAACTTATTCACAACTGATATCGTCGTGTACGATGTCAATACCAACTTTGTGTAGGTGAAGCTACAATCAAATTTTAAAATAATTAGGATTTAATATAATCAGGTACCTGTTAATGCCTTATGAATCATTGGAAATATCCAGAGAGCACATGTATTACTTTGCAGCGCGTATGGTATTTTTATGGCAGAGACTAGAAACTCTACAAATAAAGGGGTATGATTTTGAATTTCAGTAAATGGTTTCAACAAAATTGTGGGTTTTGACAGCTTGGTTTCCATGTTACTAGATTTTGGAGTATATTTTCGTTTTTTTAGTATATTTACGGTATTGATAAGTACCAAGATGGGGGTTGTGATATACGGCAGGGTTTCACTGAAACTACAGAGGGAGTTTATTAGACTTTAAGTTAAGGATTACTTTAATACCAGGAACCACTCTAAGACGATCGACGTATTGAATTTTCCATTAAAAATGGCAAACTTCGTGTAACACAAACTAGATAAATGGGATAACCTATTGAAAATGTTAAGTATTGCCCCCTTAAAATAATTTTTATAATTGTCAACGGGCATATTACATCCTGTTTGTACTGGGTAAAAATCTGTAGTAAGGCGAGAGCTGATAATGATCATGATGACATGAAGGTATTTGAACTAATAGAAATTGTTAATATAATCTTTACAACCTCGTAATCGTTTAGCTCATATATTATTGAAGATGAGACCGACCAACGTAGAGAAAGAAAATTAATGATAAAGAATACATTCTGGACCGGATTGATAATAATGTTTAGATGAATAAGAACAAAGAGTAATAATTATGACTTGGCTGTTAAGATCCGCGTATGAAGAATTATAAAAATGGTAGGTAGTTCTTTTTTACTGGAATAATGAGGTTGAGATTGATGGAATCCTTAATTCAGGAGGTGTGTAATGTGAATTCCAACTCGACTTTCGTATCTAAAACCCAATTGTCACTATCTTGAAGTCGAGGATTGTTTACGTAGTTAAAATAAAGATTACGGAAAGATGGTATGAAAATTGAAGCTTAATCGTTCCATAATACCGTAAGCCCAACAAATAATAAATCCTTACTTATTCACCAACCATTGAGAATATGAACTAACATTTAATTTTTTTATTGGGAATAAGTTTTCTGGTAAAGATAAATATTAAATTTACCTTTTATATGCATGATACGACATAGATTCATTCGTAGTTCATGATGCATTCAAAAAAGATCGTGTGACTACAATTACTGCAATTATTTCATAACAAATATTTTTTCCAAATGGTTGTATATTATATTAAACTACCGTATTTTTTGTTTATATAGGCGTGGATTAGTCTTGAACCTATTTTAGGAAATTTGAGTTGAAGTTGGGTATGATATTTCAAACTTACAATCTATGTTTGTTATTTACGTGAGATGATGATTTCAACTTGGTTGTCATATAAACTGAAGATACATTTTTCGTTTAAATTGTTGGCTTTATTTTATATTAATAGCGTGCGATGAAGTGTTTAAAATTTAGGAATTACAAAAAAGTTTCGATTTAAGCAAAAGGAAAAGATCCGGACTCTCATGGATCGTTGATCTGTAAGTATAGTGTTAATGATGTTAACGACAACCCCAACTTTCGCTTAAATGGTAAAATAATTAACTTGATCAAATCGACTAAGCTGAAAGAGTAAAGGATTAAAAATACTTAAAACAAAGTTCTTGTGATAATTACATAGCGAACATATTTTAGTTGAAAGTATTGTGTAAATTATAACAATGATATAAGTTTAAAACGTAACTGAAGAAGATTACGATCGACCGCAGAAAAGATTAGTCTAACAGGTGAAAAAAATTGATAGTGGGCCTTTCAAGTACCATGTTCATATATTTTACAAACGCTTGGTTCATTTACAACTCCAATCCATCATTACATATCGGATGTCATATAATAACCATTAATGAAGATCACTTTTGGAATTATGAATTGGTAATTTCAGAACGATGAACTTGCTGAATATATATTGAATGTAAAGGAAATATGAGAAATGAGCTAGATTTAAAGTAGTCATGTGAAATAGTCTGGTCTAATGTAGGAATAGCTATATTAAAAACACTTTAAATAGTTGTCAGGCTGCTGGAAATTCCAATGATTTTAGTTGCAATTTATAATGATTCGAGAACTTTATCCTTATGATTCAGGAATTTAGGAATAACCAGCAGGAAACTCCTGATCATCAACATAATAATACTTCCTAGAGCTTTAGAAAGAAAAAAGATTTAGGTAAATCGATGTTAAAAACAACACAATGGACGTTATAACAAAGCCAGTATTTAGTAAAACTTTGGAAAAGTTTGTAAATAGCAATAAGTTAATTATACGTATCGAAGGCTGCGTTAAGAGGATGCATTGAAAAGTCAAGTCACGTAACGACGAATAGATAGGAAAGTAGAGGTACTTTAGCAAATTGAAAAACTGCGAAGGAATTATAACCGACGATTCAATTGACTAGTACAGGTAAATTTGAGGTACGTATGACGTTATGGCGAAAAACTTATGCACGGGAATTGATAAAGTCGAAACTTGGAACCGTAGGGTAAAAGGTGTTATTTGAGGTTAATTTGGGTTCGGAATTGATAGGGGTCTAGACAGTTAACGAGTAGGTACTTCCGAAGCTGCCGGAAATAAGTGATCAACTACACTAGCATGTGTGTAAAACACAAAAAACCGACAGTATTGAAACAATATTAATTACAATACAATTAGTCAACTGTATTGACAAATAAGGTCACCGTATTAAATGCAAGTTGAGTGTATTGTTTTGTGGGTTCACTGTACAGGCTGAAAAGTGAAGTATAGTATGTGCACAACTTAGACTAGGGCATAGGCCAAGAAATTGGTTATATAAATTGGTGTAAAAACCTTCTAGCGGTTGATCAAACCAATAAAGATACATCCACCACATCACCACGTAATACTTCTGTTACTTCGACCACGATTCGAAGCGACAACATTGTAACGCCTATCGAGCAAATCATTAAAACAGTTCTTCATATATATGGAACAACAACAAATATATTTCAATTGATGAATGATTGGGTTCATTAGTGTCATAGTGTTGCAATCTTTGACCAAAAAGAAACAATCAAATTTATCGTTTTAGATAACAAAAACGAAATGAACAACGATGAAAACACATTGAGCTAAATACGATGGGATAATATTCGAAATAATGATATATATAGGAATAGAATAGCATGGGATGAAATGAAATAGATAAATTAATAATGAAAATGATTTACATCTATAAAGTTAGACGTGAATGATAATTATACAAACTCGAAAACAGCGTATAGTGCAAATGATAACAATAGGTTTACTTGACGTGGAATTAATAATTGAATATGACACCAATTCCCTATTTTTTTAAGAATTCAATATAATAGAACTTTATAATAAATATTTGGTATGGAGGTGTCGGTTGGATCACTAGTACGCATACTTGAAGATAGTGTTGGTTGTTTGTATTCAGGTCTTGCTTCTAGTATAAGAGAATGTACAGTAGCAAGTTTAGAGTTTCTGGCTATATAGGCATTCTAAAGAGGCTATGATATACACCGCTCTATTATATTAGACAGCCTTATTTTGCGGTCTAGCTGTAGGTGAATAAAATGGATAGTGTTTGAACAGTAGTATTTGTAGTGCAGTAAGTCAACCTTAATTACAGTAAAGTTGACTATACTTACTGGAAGTTGAGTGTATTCCTTAGTGCGGACCTACTGTAATTGACTGCAAGTCCAGTAGAGTATGGCCCCACTTCACACTAGGACATGGGACAAGCCATTAGCTATACAAGTTACTGTGCAGACTGGCTAGCGGTCTGTCAAACCTAGAACAATACATCCATCATCTGAATACTGCAATACTACTATTACTTCGACCAATCGAATCAAAAACGTTATAACATCCAAAGCCCTACTAACACTAATTATTATTCATTAAGTTAAGCACAAATAAGCTAAGTAAAAACAAAAATGCTACTTTCCGGTTAAGCTTTATGGCCAGAAAGGCAGTTAAAGTAAAGAAAATATGTTTACGAAGTGCTTTTACTAAAACTGCGCTAGTCCACAACAGCAGGAAAATAAAGAATTAATTTAGGTTACGTTAGTACAATCCGCCAATCTGAAATAAAGCTACGGTATCAATATTAAAAACACTAAGAAATCTGAACCAATTTTTTTTAAAAATGTTAATATCAACTGTTAAAAGTCTAAAAATTCGGAAAGTTGGCAAACGGCTAAGTTATTAAATCTACGGGTGCTACTACTACAAAAACAACTAAGTCCTATGGCCAAAACAATAAATAACCTTCGCCCTTTACCAATAACAATAAACGACCGTCTACCTTACCCTCTATACAAAACTTTTACCATTAATTTACTCTTTTCACTGACCCTAGGCCATTTTAATCTCAAAATCATTACTCTAAGCAAAAACACCAAGTCGCCAAGAGAAAGTCACGTCGCGCAACCCAACGCTAAGCCGCCAAGTTTCTATGCAACTTTACGCCAAAACACCAGTCACACACCCACCAAATCCTATACAAGCCAAAGCCTCAACATAACAACCGCTAACGCTCACCTTGAAGCTATGATCAACCCCACTAGAAAAAAGAAAAAAAAAACCCTCAGACCTACTTTCACTAAATATTACGATGAAAACCTCTAGGTGTAAGATGCAGATAAAAACATGATGGAAAAGCACTTTACCACCTTCATTGGTGATTATATAGATAAGTATAATACCAATCAAAGTTTTAACCATATTTTTAGTAAGAATTATGACGTTTTCGACGACTAAACCATTCATATACAAAACGCAATTTTAAAAGGAGCTAAGTTGAAACTTAAATTGAAATTGAAAGAATGTGAGAGTTACGTTTAAGTATGAGGTATTATAAAGTTAACGTAAATACTCTTCGACCTCATTACATCTGAGAAATAACCTTAAGATCTACACCTTAAAGACCTTAAACGCGATCCAGAGAACCTTATCTTTATCTTTAGCCAAGTTAAGCCTCTTTACGCGCTGACAATAAGAAACCTATTAATCTGTTCGACAGTGTAACATTCATACGCGACAATAAAAAATACAAACTTAGCGGCGGCAGAGCATGTAAAGCAAAAGCCGCTAACACCGCCAAAGTAATTAAATTGGATACATGACACTTATCAATTTAATAAAATCGACAAGTCCCCTAAAACCTTTAAGCCTTCATTTCCCCTTGAAACTTTAATCGCCAAGTTCTTTAAAAGTCTTTTCACAACAGGTGTACTTATATACGTAAGCATAGGACAAGCCTTACTACAAGACTTTACCCTTCGTACCAAGCGACGAGAGATTACCTTAAACACCGTACCTCGCAAATTCCAAGACTTAAACTACCAGGAGATTCCATTAATAAGGACTAGGATAACTATCGAAACCTACCCCAAAAAACTATCAAGATAATTAACATTAATTACAAGTTCTTTACACACTTCCAAAATATCCAAAAAAAATGGAAAAATACAACTAAAAGCTTTACTACCTCTTCGATACGAACATAATACTCTTTCTAAATATTTGCAAGTGCATTGAGGTTTCACACTTTAGTGTTTACTTACTATTCGTAAAAATCCTGACAAGGCACGTGGATGACGATTACCTAACCCTTCAAACCTAAGTAACCACCTTTCGCAAAGTTAACAATAATATAAAAGTCTACTTCGAATAAAAAATCCACTTTACATAATACTATATAAAAGAAGCTACTATACGGTAAACCACGATAATGGCGAAAGAAATAGGGGTAAGAAAAAAAAATATGTTTTCCTAGAGATTCAAAGAGTTAATGTTATACTAGAAAGTAAAGGGTAAAACTCATGTTAACGAAGACACATATCGAAAACAGGTACGGATAGCCATTACGGACGTTAAGGAATTCAAATAAGCCTTATAAAGCCCAAATATCACTTTTAAAAGATTTTTTAGCCAGTTATGTTCCTCGTTTACAACTATAATCACACGTACACCAAATTCGCTAGATATATACCAATAAACTGATAACTTCTTTAACGTGGATAAAAACACCTTACGGTGGTTCATTACGTCGAATGCAAGTACGGCTATAGGCGCCCTTAACGCCAAAGATCTAGTTCATCGACTATAGGCTAAAGATAGCAGTCACATTAACGCTAATAGGGCCAAATTTTACGCGGACTTATTAACCGTAAATACTATTGTCGAAATAGTAGCAAAGAATATTAAATAAAAAAAAATTGTAAAAATTGTTTAAATCGACACCCCTCGCCGAGGAAAACAATAAAAAGATAATATATTGAATCTCCTACCCTACAGCTCTTGTAATAAATGTTTTAAATTCTATCGCAATCTTTTAGAGTCACCAGCTAATTAATGGCGACAATACCCCTAAGAAGAATAAATAACATAAATATACTACTTCTGGCGAAGCTTATAAACTAGTCGACTACGTCTTCCTATATCGTCTAAATGGTAAAAACCCTTACCTTTACCCGAATCAAGCCCCTAACCCCATTCATATATTTAACATTCAAGATCCTTACTCGAAAAATATATGTCACGGTATTATACCAAACGCAATGTCATCAAAATACTGAATAAAAAGCTATTTATAGCACGTAACACTACAAAGGTAAAATACAACGACCACTAAAATTAGTTTTTACGATACTGGTTAAGCTAAAGTTAACTTCGAACCAAACGAACAATTATCTTCATTGAGGATACAATAATTGCAACTATTACAAAGTTAATTAGGTATAACATCTTCAAATCCCCTAACCCATTTCTTTTTTTTTGGGGGGGGGGGGGGATTTATATAGCTACTAAAAGTTATCGTCAACGTTCACACCGAAGAGCTGATTAAAAATGGCCAAATGATTCCCCTCGCCGTCAAATAAGAACACCTATAATTTTATGTTTAAAGCCCTCAAACTGTGGTATTAAAATTAATGGAAACGAAAATTCGTTAACTATACCGAGGATTGAACTACTAAGCCTTTAATTGGCTATACAAAGTCCTAAGGTCCGTAGGTTGCAAATATATAAAATACGTTACCCTAAAAGCCATAGAAAATCTTTATTACAACTGCTAAACGTATATCGAAGCCCTACAATTTTTTTAATTTCCACTCAAAGATAAGACCCCTTCAATTACAACGATTTTATTAATATATTTCACCTAAATTAACAATCAATTTCTGACGTCGTTAAGTCGGTGAATTAATTTCCCGAGGCTAAGTCTTTGAAGTCTCTTTTGACAAAAGATATGAGGAAAATACTAAAAATGCTATGAATAAACATATACCTAGACCTACTTAAAATTATTGTCCACTATCTCTACATTAACTTTACGACGGCAGAGTTTTAAAACGACTAAAATAATAGCTATGTAGTACGAATGGGTGACTATAATAGCCTACTGAAGCATTATAAAAGCTAAAAGGGAACACGCCTTACTTCTTCGAACGTAAAATATCCTTACGCTAGAAAAGAAACATTTTACGAATTCTGAGAAACGCTATAAAATAGAGGTAAAGGACCTAAACGATACTATAAGCCCTAACGGCTTAGTGTCAATGTTACTGGTCTTGAAAACATTTACGTCTGACAAGTAAATCTCCTCCATTAGCAAGTACTTAAAAACCGGCTACGGTTTACAGCAAAGTACCAAAGTAATTATGGAGGGAATCGGTACGCCGACAGATCAACAATAACCTCAGTACCAGTAACGATCCTATAACAGTCGACGTACTTACTATTCCATTGCAAAGCAAAACCCTCGTCAGGCGAAAACCGGGTAACTGGATGGCTCCATATAAAATCTTAAATATAGGCAACTTTAAAGTGTTATTTAACACAGTTACCGATCTTAAATCTTTCCAAACCACCCAAATTCATCCGTGAATTAAAGCTATCAAGGATAAAAACCATTAAACCAAACGACTAGATTGATATAAACCTTCTCTACCCATTATCAATGAACCAATAAAACGCACCCGACGTAAACGACTCCCCCCCAAAAAAGTTAGAAAAGAAGAATACACACCGGGTCGCATCTATAATATTACATTGGTAGGCAGAAAAAAAAAAAAAAAAACTTAGTACTAAATCTTCAAACGCAAAGAAATATCAAGACTTCGGGCAAACCTTTTTCAAAAAGCGATCAGGTAGATATTAATGGCTTGCTAACTCAAAGAGTTATATAATTTATATGAATATCGATTTTAATATTTAAAACCTGAACTTTATGATCTTTAAGTCGAAGATTATCCACGAGCTTAAAGGCAAGAAAACCGGGTGGCCATACTAAAACTAATATCTAATTGCTAAAAAATACGCTAATAAAGGCAATTCCTAAATCCTTACGTAATATCCAACGATTTAGAAAATTAGTTAAAGCTTAGTGGTCGCTTTCGCAACAGATTTACTAACCGGAACTAAAGGAAAATTAACGTTTTATAGCCGAGATATAATGCAAGCTTAAACGTAATTAATGACGGAATTATGACAGATTGTATTACCAAAATTACCATAAGAATAAAGGCTAATTTACCATTTAAAAACAGTAATACGATATGTAAAGCTTTTATATTAATTAGCTAGAACAAACCTCTACTAATTCCTATCCTACTAGTTATGATTTCAATTACGGAAAGTTATAAAGGTTTTTATATACGACCTATAATTACTAGTAACTTTTGAAGAAAAAAAATCGGCTTGATCAGTAAACAAACTAATGATATCTTTTTTGTCTAAAAGGTGAACTTTGTAACATCGGAAGAACAAACGATTAAAAAATTGTAAATTCTGGAATTATAAGTTGGTAACGATGTTCTCGAGGGGCAATTGGTTGAATTTGAAGGAATATCTATCCGTATACTGTGTACTACGACTGGTATCAATTGTCGCCAAAACAGATAGGACACTATTTTAACCACAATCAACGATAATGATGTAGTTGAAAATTAACGATTACTGAAATAACATGCCTATAATATATATATTACCACCCTATTCCAACTCAAAGCTTCTTACAAACTCTTTATCATGGAGTCAATACAAAAACCAATAGGTAACAGCCTCGACCAATTTAATAGAAGGATTAAATAATAAATACAAAATATGAACCAAAGGATAAATATAGTTTTGATTGACCTATCGAAAGCTAAGCTATTCATGTTTAAGGATAGGTTTTTCATAAATAACACCGACTTGTTTTCATTAATAGGTTTCCTAATAATCCTAATTAACGAAAACAGGCGGAAAGACTAATTTAGCATTATCGTCAGTCTAATCCATTAAATTTTATCAAATGCAAAATGATTACCCGAAACGTACTAGTTTTCAAGTCTACTTCATATTAATAGGCTTCAATATAATTATCATACTATAAAAACCCCTTGACATTATCACTGGGTAGCTCAAGATTCCTAAAATCCCGATGATGATTTATACCAACTCGAAAATATTATTCAAATATTTCTCGAAACTCGGAACAACAAGCTGAAAAAAGCCTGATAATCAACGTAATGACACTTGATGAAGCCTACAGGAAAAAAAGATATTAAAAAGCTCCGATAAATTAAAGACAAAGATAATCCGACTAATACTATGATGATGGTATCGCCGAATGATGCGCTGGGAAGGGTTATGGATAACAATAAATTCAATATACGTATCAAGAACTATGTTAAAACGCCATCCAGAAAGCTCAAATTATATAACAGCGGTCAAAAATGTGCTAACCAACTGAAAGACTACCAGAAAATTGACGATGCTAACTTGTTCAAATAGCACGGCTAAAGTAAAGGACTACATTGCTTTGTAACTGAAAAACATTTTATAGGAGTCGATGAAGGCGGACCTCGGGATAGAAAGATGATTGACAGCAATTAGAGTAGATTTTCATATAATTAGGTGTAATTAAATACGGAGGTTAATTGAAATTGACAGGTGTCTTGCCAGTTAACAACATCATAGTTTAGCGCTTACTGGAAAAGATTGGTTAACAATACTAACGTACGCATATAAAATAAAAAGACGCCAGTATTGGAACAATAGTATCTATAATACAATAGGTCAAGTTTACTTACAGTAAAGTCTACTATACTAACTGTAAGTTAAGTGTGTTGTTTTGTGCGTGCCTATTGTAATTAACTGCAATCTAAGTATAGTATAACCTCACTTTACACTAGGGCACAAGCCAAGAAATTGACCATACAAATTACTGTGCAGACCGGCTAGCGGTCTGCCAAACCTAAAACAATACATCCACCATCTGACTATTGCAATACTACTGTTATTTCGACCAATCGAATCGACAAAGTTGTAACGTCTAAAGTCTTACCAACATATAGCCATATTATATTTCACAGCTGTAGATGGACTTGCCGCATATTCAGTTATATTATAGCTCCAAATTGTTATATCAGTAGTATCTGAAGATTATATATTAAGACAGGCAGATTATATCTATCGGCTAAAATAAATGATTATATACTGGTATTTTTTTACCAAAAATACACAAAACTTTGCAAAGATGTCTTAATAAATAAATGAATATGAATGTAGAAATAGATAAAGACACATCTTAAGATAAGCACAAAGTTTCTATTTCAACCAAACGCCTTATATAAAATGGTCCAACATTGTTGCAACGCTTTTTATTGTTTTAGTGCGTTGTGTTAATAAGAAAAGGATTGGTTCGCAAGGTGATTTTCAGTGAGGCTTTTTATGCATCAAGAAACTATCAATTTCAAGAATGAAATCTGAAATGCGATAACAAGACAGGAATTCCCGGAACTTGAATTAAAAAAAAGGAAAAATGTTTATTTAGGACAGGTTAAAGCAAAGATGTCCACCGTTCTGGGTGTTTCCAATCAGTTTAAGTGTAGAGGTTTGCTCGATTTTTCGATGTGGATTGGCTTAAGCGATGCGGTTTACCGAATGGTCGATGTGTGATTTTGACACAAGTTCTGAAGTGCGCTGTATAGTATGTCTTTTGGACTGGTTCAACGAAGATTTCTGTTTTTTGAGGGGAATTGAGTCGGTGCATGATGGAACACTTTTGGGAGAAGTAGTCTTTCGATCGGAAATATTAGGGTGCGTGCGGTTTTGGTTTCTATCGAGATTTTCTTTCTATTTTACGACTGTTAATATTACTGCGCGTGGTTTTTTTGTTCGGGTTAAACTCATATTTAAAGTTATTCATTTTACTGATAGAGTTTGAGCGAAGCATTCGTGTTTCTTGTTGGTAGTTATAGCCTTAATATATTGGCGCGTACGCGTTTCTTTTGGGTGTGTTGTATTGACTTACAGTAAGTTAGTATCGCTGCAATCTGAGATTTACAATTGTTTAACATATAAAAATTTGGTGATTGTTTCGGACTGACAGTAAGAAGAGTTAAAATTGAAATAAAATGAATTTCCGATTAACAATTTATTAATATTAGTTGTTTGTATTCAGGTTTTAATTATAGAAAAGATTAGGTCTAGTATTCAGGTGAAAGTGGCTGGCTATATGAGCCTTCCACAGATGCTAGGCTACACACAGTCCTTTTATGGTCGACAACTCTGTTATACTGAAACGACCAATAACGCAACACTAGATAGCTTTACCATTCTGCCGAGCCCAAGAAAATTACGCTGCATAGTAGGTGCTGCTATGGCCCTCGAATTCTATGCTAAGAGTCGGGTAAGAATATATGTCTATAGTAAGACAATGAAACTATTCTGATACAGAGGAATTTTCCAATTATAAAACACATATATTTTCTTTACCAATAAAAAAGATTATTGGTCAAGATATAATTGGACAGATAATCTTCAAGCCTTTTAATTATATATCAATAGTGTTAGCACAGTATTCAATAGCAGTGCAGTCAAGTCAACTGTACTAACAGTAAGTTGGTTGTATTAACTTCAAGTTGACTGTATTAACTGCAAGTCAATTGCATTTGAGTGCCCAGTTCAATGTGGGTGAATGCTAAGTAGGTTCCCATACCGATAATTTTGCAGACCGGCTAGCGGTTTGCCAAACTTAGAAGGAAACCATTACCGCTTTTAATGCAATACTTGTGAAATCTGTTATGGACTCAGACTACCTGCCATGGAGTCAAAAGGGTACGTGGCTATGTATGTAACGGAATGTACACGTGCAGCACCCGTCCTGGGCGCGACCCAAGCGCGATTTGCAGATGTCACGTGAAAAGGCACGTGAAGGACCGCGTACATAAGTCCTATATAAAAGACTACTACACACTTGTTTCATTTGTCATAATACCTTATTTATTAATACAATTTGGCACCTACTTGGCATACTTTTTTATGTTACATTATAATGTACAATGAATGGCTTAATTTTTTTTTTGGAGGGATATGTCTAATAATGGATCAATGTATAGCACATAGTAAAAAATCCACGCTATATATTAACGCTAAGAAGAAGGATGAGCGGTCGACGAATACCCAGCTCTCCAGCTTTACAAACATGTCTCCAATCCTACTATGTGCCGATTTGGAGCGTTATATCTCACCTTTCGGATGTTATAAGCTATACTATGTATACGTTAAAATCAATATAGTAATCACAGTTTTTATTACCTTAATAAAATTTCGTCTTCGATCCGACCGTTTCGCATCTTTCTACCTTCTATTTCGCTTGTGTTATTATTAAGATTTAGTAACTTAAAACTAACCTAGCGATTACTCTAGCTAGTCATTTAACGCTTTAAAGCGTCCGAAAAAGATACTATTAATGTTAGATCAATGGATTTTTTTTGAATTATTCGTCGACACCTTCAACAATCAAATTTACATCAAAGGCGGATAAATTATAAAATAGGGAAATCCGGTCGCTATTTTTTGGTATGTAGATATTGTAAATCAGTGACTTGATAAGTTGTTACAGATTATTAAAAGGCCAGGAAATACAGGGAAATATACGACTTATACATATTTGCCGCTTATATTTAGACTGGTTCTGGCGATTTTTGCTATACGGATATCATTTTAATTGCATTGAAGGGATTATTTGTAATTGATCAAGGTTTATTTGTATTGTTTTATATTTGATTTGAAATGCTATTACTCTATTCATGCGATTTAAACTAGTTTTCAGCTATCGAATGCAATGGTATTATCATTATACTTTCTTAAGTATCCAGAATAAGTTTATTACGATAAGCGATAACCGAATGAACAATATTGCGGTTTCAGTAATATACCTCGAATTCGTAAACAAACTCAGGTTTTTTTATTTGAAACGATGTTATTAACGATAGTCATCATGGTTTGTACAAATACTGCGACTGATTGAAAATATGGTTATCATGGAGTGTTACGTTATTTAAATATTTTAGTCAAAAATCCACGATAATTGCAGTCGACCAATTTTATGAGCTTAACTCAAAAGTAGGACAAATAACGCTAAGCAACGCGGATAACGACCAAGAAACGTTAGGTTAGATAAGCTACGGTGCGGTATTTACTTTATAACTTTGCGGATTACTTTGAACGCAGTTACAAACTTCGTCCGGCTTTTCTTTCAACGCAGGTTTAAGTAGTTTAAGTCAAAATGTTTAACGTCAATTTCCCATTCCCGACGATGGGAAATGTCCTGCCTGTCAAACACAACTTTATTAAGGAGTTATATAGCTTTATTGACGTAGTAATAGAATTAAATACACATAAACCTAATTTAATTGAAATGCGTAATAACAAGTTTCCATTCGTTATCTTTTTATTTTCAATAATATTTATATTTTAGTTACACAGGTAGATTTTGACTATATGTTTTATATTGTTTCAATGGAGGCTTTAATATAACAGTAAAACTTAAAACAAGTATCACTTTGAAAATTTTAAAAATTAGATAGAATATTAAGCTTCCGATAGAGTATAGATGTTTTTATATAGAATACTTGAACAAAATATTAACAAATGATTGCATCCGATATTAATATATACTATTTCCAGAATAACGCGTGATTTAATTTTAGAAAATGATAAGTAATATAATAATAACTAAGTTTTGATATTAGTATCAATCGCCTAATACTTAAAGGTTATAGGGAGTTAGTAGTTGATACCATACTATTGTGCCCCAAATTAAAGGATAATTGAAGCATTGTAAAAGTTTTTTCGATTCTTTTTTCGACCTGGAATTACGGGCAATAAGGCGTATTAGGGACTAAGTGTAATAAACATTTGTTATAAGCCGTTACGAAATAATATGGATCTTGCAATCGATAGCGCTAATAACTATAAATGCAGATTAAAATTAGCCACTTTTTCCGTCTAAGGCAATAAAGTTCCACGAATTATTCAATAAGGAAAAGATAATAAATTGAACTTCGTCTCAGAGAAAATTCGACTACCACATTTACATAAAACAAAATGAAAACGGATTTTTACCGGAAAATTATACGTACCATTGAATTCGATATTATAAATTCAACTCAGCGAGTTTGAGCATTAGGTAACCTAGATGATAAATAATGGTTATATATAGAAAATTTTCTTCTTAACTGCGGCGCTGGTATTATCATTTTTTAAAGTTAAGGGGGGATAGCGATTTGATGTTGAATGCCAGATTTAGAATGAAATTCCATAGTAAAGTATTTTTCTCCTACTTTTAATTTTTTTAACCTTACGTCTATTATTCAAGTCGATCTGATTAACTTAATTAGATATTCAGGTTAATTTGACTGTATTCTAGTCGCGCCTGAGTAAAACAAGTTAATGACTTTGCATAATTGTTTCGTATTATTTCAACAATCAATTAAGTTTTTTAATCTTCCTTAAGTGTTTAAGATGTTCTCATTTTATTTTATTCATATATTAATGGATATATTAAATAATTTTGTTATGGTTCACCTAGACAACATTTTTTACCCCAGCATTAAATAAGATTATATAGAGAAATTCACAACATTTGTGGATGCGTTCGCGACTCCAAGTTGATCTTGAACCTTAAGTAATGTAATTTTATAGTTAAAGAGATTAAATACCTTTGTTTAATTGTAATAACGTGCGTGAGTATCCGGATCGAACACGAAAAAGTTTGAGCTATTCGTGAATAAGGGTCTCCTAGTACTTTTTAAAAGGTCAAGAGTTTTGAAGGGCTTACAAACTTTTATCGAAACTTATCAATAACTTTTCAGAGTTAACTGATTAGTTGGTTTAACTTATGAAGTAGAAAACCGGTTGGATTTTGACAGATCGTAACAAATAAGCTTTTGAATTATTAAATTATGCTTTTATTACGTTTTTGATTCTTGTATATTAAAACGCCAACCGGTCAATATTTACCATAAATAACGATTATTCGGGGATGGTTCTAAAATGTTACTCTTCGTAAATTTTCGAAAACGATATTTTAGAGCTGTTCATATACTATTTCGTATGAGTGTCGGACTCAGAACCCAATTATATTATTCTCGATAAGAAGCCTTTCAACATAGTATTTCATATAAAAGCATGATAATCGGAATTATTTAGTATTCGTAACCCTTTCATTATTTTGACGAATTATTATAATCATGAGTATTTTACGTTACCCCGTTTCATTTCGAAACGTCACACCCGATAACTGAAGACTAATGAGTTTTTTTCACTATTACTTACATCATTGAAACGTAACTAAAGACGATTGTCCTGATATATTAACACGTAGGTTTCAAGATAAAACTCAATTTAAAACTCCACATACGATTAACACAACATATTTCTAAAGGTATATCTAATATTACAATGATAAACTTGCATATCGTGGAAACGTACATAGCTATATATTATACGGATAAATTCGACAAAACAATGGCTTAACCATTCAATTTCAATAAGTTACGTGCTAAAGGCAAGTTTCAAAACAAGAATATTTCAATGATTATAATGCTTTAATAGGTACGACAAGTGTTAATATAGCTGGTTTCAATAACGCCGAACGGTTATTTTGTTTTTACACCGGGTATTTCAATGAAAATATTAAATTGTAGTATAGTAAACAACACTTCATATACAATCCAACTGTTGATGGTTACCTAGAGCGCTAAAATATTCCTGGTTAAAATTGTATATTCTGTGTAAGTTACGGATTATAACATTAATACAAATAATATGTTACATTACCTGAGCTGTTTATAAATGGAGATTGAAAAACGATGAACGATAAAGATTTAACCATAGATCTGCCATTCGCCTATTTCAAAGTATCTGGAGAAAATATTTTTTCCGATATTTTAACAGGATTCCATTAGGTGAATATACCCGTTAATATTTGTCGATTATATCGAATATAGATATAATATAACGTTACAAAGTTTCATCATACCTTACGGAAAGAGTTATTTCAACACCTTCTTATCCAGGATAGTCATTGGTTCCATATTTGAATTGACTTGATAATGAACCTACTAGCTACCTATAAAGATGCGCGATATGAATAGAATTTCAAAAATTGACCGTTTATACTCGTTTAACTATAAGTAATACAGTTTATAACCACAAAAACATATACGGAACGTTTTCGAAATGTATAATAGCAATATTATATATTTCCTCATCCCATTATCAATATCTGTATCTCCAATAGGATAAATATTGCGAAAAAGTATTGATAGGTTTCATTAAAATTTAAGTTAATTTTATCGACAGTACACTACACTAAGACAGATGGCGGTACCAAATGGGTAAATTAGAATGTCAAAGAAATATCTATGGAATTTTTTTTCTATATTGAACTAAGTATTATATATTCTGGAATATTAATTTGTATTGAATAACCGAAAATCAAATAATACCGGGTTTTATATAAATCGAATGGTTAATGGTATCAAAATATACTTGAATTCCAATATAAATAGAGATATAAAGGTTATAACTATTTCCAGCACACGGGTCTTTACGTTGTTTACATACTTGTATAAGTGTTCAAAGCTAATTTAAACGGCTATAACATACGTTGAACAACAAATGAAGAATTTCACAAACCTTTGTCAACATCATGTAAAACGATAAAAAGTATTCGATTAAAAATGGTTGGATTCACCTAAACTAAAACAAATAGCAAAAATAAAAACCTTAACTAGCGTTATCATTCATACCGTTTAATAACCTTTACTAATCCAGCATATATTGTTTTAAATACCGTTGGTAAATACCTCATAATTTACGTGAATATCGTTCAATTCGTGGCTACCAATCCTTTTCCTGTATCTATTTTCCCCGCAACTCGTTGAATCTTCATCCGTATGTTTAACGGTACTGAAAATGGTATATACAAAGAATTAAAATTTCAGAATATTTGAATGAAAACAAAACGGGGGAAAATAGTATTCTTTATATAGTAATTAAATGAAAATTGACGATAAAGCGAAAAGTAGTTTTGGGAAAATTAAAAATATTATAACTTTGGATAAATTCGAAGCGAAATAGTGGAACGAATAGCTTTACAACGACTTCATATTTCGACGTCGGCACCGAATACACCCCATGAAATTCATATCAGTCGTGTCGTCTTTACGCTTAAACTAGTCTGTAGTACTAAAGATGAGAAAATTGTATTACTATTACTATAATATATGATAAGTAAGCCGGGAGATATTACGTCCGATTTCTTCGAATAATAATCCTATAGTAAAATAACTTCAACTACATCCAATCGAACTTGTACCTAGAAAATATCTTTATTATCCTTATACTCCAAGGAACAGAAAGCCCGACGACGTTAAAAGCCCTACTATGTCTGACTCCGGGCATTGGGAACCGCCAACCGACAGAGTCTGCATAAAACAGGATAGAGAGGTAGTTCCTCCATGTGGGTTACGAAGTACCGCAACACGTTAATTTACGCCTACGCCATGCACTCGGCGTTAGCGCGATTATCAGCACGCTCTCTATCAACTAGATAGACCAGCTCCTATATTAAGTTAGAGGGTGAAATCCAATTCAAAATAGTAAGATTTTACAGTTAAACTCTAAACATATTTTACCACGTTCTTTAAACTATAACTAATATTGCCCAAAAGAAATAAGGTTTAAATAGTAATATCGCTCTAACTGTCTTAAATAAGGTTATAGGCGCGCCTTCGATAGATATTAGCGATAGCTGTGGCGAGCACGTTCTGGGTTAAAACCCGTTTATAAAAAGACAGGATTCTGGTCGTCGGAGAATAGGGACAAAGGTGAAACATACGATGAGAGAGTTATAAAGAGGGTGGGTCGAGGGCGTATAAATTAAGGGGTTGCGACCTAAACAACCAACGTAATTGATACCCTTTAAATTTGAATAATGTCGCGTAAACGAGCGAATTTGTTTACCAAACCCCCAAAACCAACAGTAAAAATTGGTTTACGGTCTGCGCTATAGCTATTACATTTACGGTGCCGGGATAAAATATAATTACCGCCCTGGGAAATGACGATATACTAGCATAATAAGGTGAATAAGCCGGCTACAACGCCAAGTAAATACGTTTTCAAAGAGTATTACAAAAAAGGTTAATATATATTTGAATGTTTTATAACATACTTTTTCAAAATTAGCTCAATATACGTTCTTCAACAAATATGATACTCCTGGATACTGTAAATAGGCGTGGAGACTAATGGTACAATAACATTTAGTAAATGATTTATAGGAATCGTTCAAGTATTTAATGTTTGCGTTATCAGTAGTTTTTTTGATCATCATCTCCGAAAACCAATACTTCTCATACTATAAACGGGGGTTATAAGAAGCTATTATTGGTAAAGTGGTTAACATGAATGTGAATAGAATACCCAACGTAATAGCTAGTCATCGTTACTAGGAACGCAAGCGGTGGCATAACCTATATTCACTCTAATAAAAACGTCGGCTTTCATATAGTAAGGAAGTTGGATACGCGGCGAGTAAATTATAACCTCGGGAAATATGGAGTATTATTAAAAAACGAACTAGCAAGGGTTGAAATATGCATGGAAGAAAGTTAAATGTCAGTCAACTTATTAAAAAAAGAATTGAATCAGAAAAAAAAAGTTAAGGGAATTACGGATAGAATCCAGAACCATGTATATAAGCGCACAAACCATGATCGACGGGTATGTGACTAATCTATAACGTTATACGTATCTCACCTAATCCGTAACCGGCGTGTATATAACTAAAACAATAACGATATACGCCTTACGCCCGGTTTACACCCAGCATAAACACAATCTATACCCAAATTTCGGTCGATGGGAAAACAATACAAAATAACCAATATACAGCGGGTCTATAACACCAAACATTTCATACCCGGTTCGTATTCAACCCGGGCGCGGGCTGCGCACATTATAACAATATACTTTTTTCTTTTAAAAGAGGAGTATATTATAAACTCATGCTACTAGCCGTGAAACCTACAAGTTACGTAGCTCTACACGTAACAGAATGTATATGTACAGCACCCGGCCCAGGTGCGACCCGGACGCGATTCGCAGACGTTACGTTAAAGGGTACCTGACGGACCGTCCACATAAGTCCTACATGCACAACTGCTGTACACTTATCTAGTCTTCTATAGTACCATAAATGTTAATACCATTTGGCACCTAATTGATATACCTTCTTAGGTTTGACTATAACAACATCCACTGGAGATTCGAATCTACTATATGGTAACGATTGAGGCCTATCAACAAAAAGAAGTTTTAATAGACTAGAAATTTCAAAGAAAGAAAACTATTTATAGAAATGATTACTAACTAATAATAAAACATAATGAACTTAAAGTATAATTATACACATAATTTTCAAATACGTAGAAATATTTGTTGTTACTCAAAACGAAGAATAATTTCGCGATTCAAAAATGATTCTATGATAAAAGTTTTCTCTCCTTTTTATATATTCAGAAATTAAACACTACGACCCAAATGTTGCATTATGTATTTTGTCCATCATTTTATTGTAATATTTGATATGATTAATTTAAATCAAATACCCAAAAGATTCAAAAGGGAGATTAAATTCACTATGTGAACTAATTATGCCGATTGTTGATTGATTTATCTTTTTTTTTTTTTTTTTTTTTTTTTTTTTTAAAAAAAAAAAAAAAAAAAAATCAAAATATGCCGCTTCCTAAAAAAAAACTGTATTAAGAAATCGAATTCATTGAAATAATCCCATTTCATTTATATTACACAAAACGTTCAAGTATTAAAAAAATGGTGAGGTCAAAATTGTACTTATATTGTTTATGTGAACGGATAAGCGCACGGGTTAAATAAGATTTTCCCACCAACGGCAAGGCCTGTTGGCCGTCACCCAGCAGTCATAGGCCGACAAGTGGCTGCCCCGTGGCGGCGCATCGCGAACCTGTCATTTGTGACGGGCCAGCTTGTGCTGCTGTCATCATACATACGTAGGCCATGCAGACTGACCTGCCGCTGGGTAGGGAGGATAGACGCCATGGCAGCAGCCCGAGTCCGACGCGAGAACGAGAGAGCCACCGGCAGGTCGGTCGGCGAGGTCTGGAACGACAGACCACACACACACACATGCAAGAGCCTGCCTCTCATGCCAATCTCCGAAGCGGATGCACTTCGAGGGACATACGAGCACACAGCACGGCCGGCCGGGTCATGCGGGTGGAGGCAGCCCGAAGATGGCGGCCTCGAACTCGGCCCAATACCGCATCACCGATCACACGACAACGGGTGTGGCCGTCGCCAAGCCACACAGGCCCGCGGTGCAACACGTGCCTATTCTGCAATGGTGTATGAACGTATCATGCATCTAGATTCAAGCACCGTTGTCCGCGGGGCATCGTGCCAGAGCACCGCACTTGGGGTCCCTCCCCAAACTAGAGCCATTCCTAGCGCCCAGCTCCACGGTCATGAGACCTCTTTTTCGCCCCGGGTCTGGACAGCGAATCCCTGGGCTTCCCTCGATTTGTGCCACATCACGATGTCCGTAGACGGCCAAGTACTATTGGATGCTTGCAGCCTACTCCAATGGGTCGACATCGGAAGCATCATCATCCTCAACGCGCCTTGCACGTGGGAAGACGGTGCGGCACCATCATTGGTCTTGGCCGTCTCGAAAACGAGCACATGACATTGGAATGGGACCTGTCGCCTGTTTGGGCATCTAGGAGTGTCCTGCAGCCCCGTCACAATGGCCAGACACACTAGACAAAGGTTACGGCTGAAGTGAAGCCATGACAGCTAGCATCCACAGCGCTGAACCATGGTTATCAACGAGGACGGTTGACGTGAGTACATTGCATTGATGTGTACTGTACACGCCCTGTCAGTGGAACACCCCTGACAGTTCAATTGATTGCGGATACAGTAACTATGTTCTATATTGAGACGATTCCATATGGGAAACATCAATATAGAAAGACACGTTTATTACCCTCTAAAGAAACCAATAAATAAATTTTCATTTATGAATCCAGGTATCTACTTGAAATAATTTTACAACTTTTCATTACTCTGTGTGGAATTTTAATGTTATTTACTTCTTTTACCCCTATGATAAATCGGATAACATAAACCTTTGAATACTTTCATTTTATGGATATTGTATATAACAATCACGTTTTATTAATATTGATCTACATTAGTGTATATGATATTTCAATGTATAACGCTCCAAACACGATATTATTTTGAATTTCCACTGTTTTCAATCTTAGCACCCCTACCTATTCAATAATTGAAATACCAAATAAATCACTGGACTTTATTATAAATCATAATGAAAAACAAATATTAAAACAACAATTTGTATAAGTGGAATAACACTAATTAAACTTTCAAAACTCCGCTAAATTTAAGTAAAATTTCGACCACCCCGCATGGTAGGATACGCCATTTATTTTTAAATTTACGAAGAACGACAAAAACGAGTTATGAAACGAATACGTAGAATTCATTAGAGCTGTATTATGTACTATCGACTTTATAATAGCAATACATATCGATAAAAGTTAGGAAAAAAATATAAAATCAATAATGGAAAACACTTCAAGAATTGAAAACTTCAAAATACTCATAATACTAGGGGAAAACATCAATCAAAATAACTTGACCAGTGAAATATAACAATACAGGAAATAATATACTATGAAGTTATGTATACCAATATGATCAACAAAGAATTAAGCTTTGAAAGTAAGGAAACAAAATTATGTTTGTGGAAAAAAAAATTGTTAGAACGTGTCACAAAAAATCAAAAGAGTAGTGGAAACCAGATTAGAATGAATAACGGTAAATAAACGATTTCAACCGATAAAAATTGAAATACAGGCTTAATCTCGATAATACACATCTTATAAATTATTATGAAATATGGTACGTATTCACGAAGCCAGAATACATATAATGTAAGGAATATATATTAATGAAAGAGACGTTTATGACGAGAATAATAACTTACTTCCTAATTAAATACCAAGTTCTCCTAATGAATTCTTTTCTCAAAATTTTTACTATAATAACGATTACATAATCCGCCATCGTGAAAAACAAATGTCTGGAGTGTTTTCTGAAGAACTTGAAGGAATACAAAAACTCGCTATAAAAAAATTTTAATTATTACATAATACGATCTTACGAAATAATGATTCAAAATATTCATCATTATAAACCTCTTCCTCGAATCAGAAAACAACAAATATGAACAATTGAATACCATGTAATGAAAATCTTTCAATAATCAAAAAATTAAAAACATTCTAACAAAAAAACGTCTACTATTGGTAGAGCTTTAGACGTTGCAACTTTGTCGATTATATTAGTCAAAGTAAAAGTAGTATTGTAGTAATCAGTCAGATAGTGTATGTATTGTTCTAGGCTTAGCAGACCGCAAGCCGGTCTTCATAGTAATTTGTATGGCCACTTTCTTAGCATGTGCCCTAATGTAAAGTGGGACTATATTATACTTAACCTATAGTTAAGTACAGTAGACCCATAAAAAACAATACACTTGGCTTGCAGTTAGTATAGTCAACTTTACGACAAGTAAAGTTGACCTATTACACTGCAAATACTACTATTTCAATACTGGCGGCTTTTTAGTTTGTGCGCGTACGTTAGTGTGGTTGACTATTTTTTCGGGTCAACGCTTAACTACAACCTCGTTCACTAGCCAAATCCCTTTCAATTTTCATTAACCTCCCCTTAAAATGCACATGATTGTATATAAATTAGCTCTTATTGCCGTTCGTTGCTCCACGGCTCCGGAATTCGACTTTATCAACTCCCACAAAAAGTTTTTCCGGAAAAAACCTATATAATTCTTTACTTTCACCGTACTAATCAAATAAGTTAATATTGTTACTCCCCTAATAATTTTGCTGTTTGCCAGTATATCTCGAACCCTCGTTACATAATCTACGGTTGTCAAACGGCCTATTCACATAGCCTATAATACGTTTAATCAGTCGATTATTATCTACACACTTTGAAAAGGCCTTATTCTGCGATTCCTTTGTTATAGCATTAGTTGGATAATCTTTGCCCTTGATCTATCGGAACTCCTTAACCTCGCTCCTTTCGTAGGCTGCGCGGAGTGTTATTATGTAAATTATAAAGTTTTCTTCGCCAATGGTTCCCAATTTGAAAAAGCATTCCAATAGGCTCCTCGAATAAATATAAATTACCACCGGGATTTTAAAACTCTTCAGTTACCTGGTGATATCGTTAAGGGTTTTCTACAATGTTATACTTATATTAAAGCCTATCATTATACCATATACTTCCAAAGCTAATACGATTCGTATCATCCTTTTTCATTGAACGAAACCTCAGTAAATCAAGTTGCTGATAATATTAAATTGGGTTTTCCGCCTGCTTTTATTAACGAGGATTATTCAAAAGCCGATTGGAAAAGATAAGTCGATGTTATTCACAAAAAGCTTGTGCGTAGAAATTATTAACTTAGCCTTCGACAGGTCGATGAAGACTTTATTAATTTCTCTGTCTAAATTACGCATTTACTACCTAATCCTCTTAGGAAACTAGTTAAAGTCGTTAAATATTAGTTTTTATACCCATACCGTAATTCGAAGGTTGTTAAATGCCCCTGTTATTACAAAGTAACAATATATATGTTATATATACCCTATTTCAGGTATTGTTCGGCGTTAGCTACGTTAAATTTAGCGATTACAACCAAATGAGTGCCTTAGTTCTTTTGAAGAAAGTCCAAGTTGAAATTAATACCAAATATACGGATTTAATATCCATTAATTAAAGATAATTTCCTTACGACAAAGTCATTACCGGCTTACAATTCCAAAACTTAAAATTTTCATTCACCTATCATTCCGATATTGTAAATTTTATTCTTTTGACTAAAAATGTCCCGTTAATTCATATTTCCACCAGGATAAAGTTACTTTCCTACTTAAATTTTAAATAAGAGTCATATATAAGAATTTGAACCTACCAGTAATTGTAAATACGATCATTAAAAAAAAACGCATATTGCTACTAATCTGTAAAATACTTAATATATATTATTTCCGGTTTCAAAGGGTAAGTAAGCCGCATTTCCTATGGTAACTCCAGTAGTTTAATTTGTTACTGGTTGGTTGTAAACTACGTATTAGCTTTTATTAAATTTCAGAAATAAACGTAAACACCCTTTTCGTTATAGCTAACAAATTATTCACCAAAACAATCATTAAACGTTAACTACTCTTTTAAGTCGTTAGTGATTACGTAAGTATTTAGCTTTTACCTTCATTATAATTTCCTTAAGTAATAAGGCGTAATTATTTACGGTTGCTTGATAATCCTTCCTTTAACCTCGTCAATAATCCTCGACTTTAAAATCGAGACGTTTGGGTTTTAAAGGTTGAAATCGGCCTTTAACATGAATTATACAACTCCTCAAGTCAGTCAACCGTTCATTATTATCCTATCGCTTTTAATAAAAGGTTTAAGCAAAATCTTAATGATCTTTTACGTTGAAAGTTTTAATATCAAGTTTTCGTATTCCTTTTTTTTACTTTTTACACAATTAGTATTATAAATATGACTCAATATTCATTCCTATGCTTTAATATTTCTTTTTTGGGGGGTCTTACGCGTCGACTACATTTTATTAACCTGTTAATAACGGTTAGAGGAAGTTAGTATTAGCTCAATCGTTAAACTTAAGGACATTAATTGTCAATGGCCCTAATATATGGCTTGACTAAGGAAAAACGGGAAAATATAGAACTGTTATCAATTTTAACAATTACTTTAAAGTTAGCGATACTAAAAGTTTAATATAGGCACTCCCATTGATCTGGCTTCCGCTATACAAGGATTTTACTTTACAACTGTAAATTAAATACGTTAATTTTTAAAAAGAAATTCTCAATATTGATGGTTTCGTTAACTTAAAAGTGTTCTGATTTCCTTCGTATTTTTTCTTAAACTTTGCCGTGGGATCAAACTCGCTTTTGAGTACTTGTTAATGATGGAAATTCGCTCGTTAAACATGGATACACTTTAAAACCTAGTAGTGTGAGCACTAGACCGTTAATATTTACAGTATAGTTTAGGCTATTTTTTCTATTTCATTGTGAGCCTCCAGATCCCGAAGTCTTTCAATCTCTAACATCAATATATTATACGCTCGGCAAAGTAGGGCGTATATCCTTTTAAACTTCCTTATATTTCAGTATGCCTTCACATGCTTCCATTTACACTCAATACGCATTATCTTAATTACTTCCTAAACCTTTACCACCGTAAATTTGGTACTAATATTGTAAAAAACGATATTAGGTAGAATCAGGTACGTATTAATCCATAATATCCCTCACTATTTCTACGTATCCTTTTTCGGGAGGCACTTTAAAAGCTTAACTCCGTAAAAATAAGCTTATTATCTAAGTAAAACGCATTAATAAATACCTGGTAATTTAAATCTTTATCGTCTTTTGATAGAAAATTAAATATTGAGAGATCTCAAATATACATCAATAGTAAGAATAAGGCTTTTCAACAGCTTTTGAGGTAAAGTATATTGTATCTTTATACCTTACGAACTTTAGGACTTTATATAGCTTATTAATAGCTAAGTAGTTGACGCTATGGTATAGTTGAAGTATTTCCGGTCTCGTTATATCTAACACCATTACTTCAAGGCTTTAAAAATTAAACCATAAGTACCACTACTTGGAGGCAATGGAAAAAATTTAGCAGTTTTTAACCAACTCGTTGACTTTAACGTTGAGGTTAACGCTAAAAGCATTTATATCCTTCAAACTAAGAAAGAAAGCGGTATTGGACTTAAGGATATGAAACTTAATCGACTTAATAATAGTTTAAATTATGCTTATTCATAATAACGATAGTAGTTCACCTGGTCTAAAGCTTACTTTGGTTTCAACTATATCGTAATAATTTGTTTGAGTAACTATAATGATTTCCCTTCATAGTGTCACATACTGCGAATAACCTCCTATTAAATACTTTGCTACTACTACGTCTAGCATAATAACTTAAAACGTATAAACTGTGTAACGATTGCGAAAGTTAAAGGTATGTAAGTAATAAAAGGCTTAATGAGGGTAAAGGTTAAGGTTTTAAACACCTAAACGGTATAGAAAGCCGTAATCAACTAGGTTTGAGATCGTACCAGAAATAGTGTTTTGAGAATATTTAACTGACTTAGGGGCATTTTCAACGTTGATTTACTAGTCGCCCCTGAAGTAATATATTTAATTTCAATTATTATATTTAAAATTATTAAGAAATTGTATATAATACATTGGTTTTATGTTGTTTCTCTTGGAGGGGTTCTGTTGAGTTAATTAGTATCCAATCTTGCTATAAATTTAATATCTTTTATTACTATTAGGACGATAATACTTGCGGTGAATGTGTATGCTTAAATATTAGCTTTATCAGCGTCAACGTGACTACTGCCTCCAGTTTGTAGTCGATATGCCAAATCTTAAACATTAAAGACGCCTGTAACCGTACTTGCGGTCGACGTAATTAACTACCAAAAAGTCTTTTGCATTTACATTCAAAGGTTGCAGTCTTAGGGGTATATACCGAACGAGTTTGGTATACACACTTTTACCATCGAAATCGAGTAACTTAAACAGCTAAAAAGGTCTTCATAGGTGGTATATAGGCGTTGTAAGGCGTATTCGAACTCGTTAATTCCCGTAATAGCTACTCGTGTCTGCTCGTAAAATGTACATTTATTAACATAGGCTTTCTCTATTTCTTGTTAAGACAACATTAACTTTTTAAGTATTTAGTTAAGTATATTTATTGGTGTTTTTGACTCTTCTTTTTATGCTATTATCATGTTTAACCATATAATAGCCAAATTTATATGGTATTAGGTAAAGTAAACGCCGTATTCGAAGTAAGTCTTTATACTATTATAAACTTCGCGAAAGGTGGTTTCTTTTGTTAGAAAGATTAGGTAATAATTCTCAACGTGCTTAAAAAAATTTCAGGAAAGAATAAAAAAAAACCAAAAGAACGAACCTCTATTTACTTAAGAATATTTAAAAGGTATATTATTTTCATATCGAGTAAGTTATAAAACTTCCCGTTATACTATTACACATCGTTCCAAATTCTGGCGAAGTCTATAAAAAGTATATAGTTAGTATATACCATTTTAACAGCTTTTAAAGACAGGTCGCAACAGTTATCTCAATCTTTATTAGTATTGTTTTCTAGAAGTTTAAGTCCTGGAGCCGCTGAGGCACGGTATTAAGAGTAATTGCCAGTCGTTTAACTTAAAGGTTAAAGTCTTATAGTAAAATCTGTGGTAGGTTTACGCGTATAAGAAAACCTGCCGTGGAAAGGTTTTTAAGTGGCTTGCCGATTCAAGTGCTAAGGGACTATAAGGACTTAAAGGTTTTTAAAAAAATGATGATTCTACTGAATCAACTAATGTAACGCACCAAAGTCAATACCTCCAGCCGCATTAGTAGCCGCTGCTTTATATACCCTGCCACCAACAAAGGCGTATTCCGTGCTATTATGTAAAGGCGCTCGACTACCGAAAAGTTTGAAAGGTTCCTTATAGCTAACGCGTGAGGAGACTTAACTTAGCCAGAGATATAGGGGTGATCCTCTGGATCCTGTATAAAATCGATAAGGTTTCTCAATATCTTTTCCCTTGGGGCGTGAATCTTGAGGGAATTCCTTAAGCTATACGAAGTCTAAAAGGGCTTACAACAACTTCATAAAACTCAAAACTTATATTTCAATACTTCTTCCCTTAAATTTCAATTTATGCCTCGACTTAACCCCTTTCCAAATTGCTTTCCACATATTAATGCTTTAGTTATCGAAAAAGTCGAGATATTTTTAAAAAGCATGGTCAGGATCTTGGTCTTTATTATACTTAATAATGTAGTATTCAACGAAATGGGTAAGGTACTTTTCCGTTGAATCTTCATCGACATCTTACGCCTAAATATCTTTGTTTTAGTACCTAGTAAAGGTAGTTTTAAAGGTGTTAATTATCTTCATTCGTTTTTAAATAGGTGTTATCTTAAGTTTTTAGTTATCGTAAAACTATGTGGACGTGTAAAGCGTGTAGGGTGGGGGACTTTGCGATCTCAGGTGTAAAGACTTGGTGTTTTAGCGTAAAATCTCGTAGAAACTTGGTAATTTAGCGTTGAATCGTGTGACATAATTTTCTCAATGCGACTCGGTATTTTCGCTAAAATTAGCAATCTTATCTATTGAATCGGTGTAGGAAAAGTGAATAGAGTAAAGTAACGGAAAAGGTTTGGTAATAAGGATAAGGTCGAACATCGATTGTTGTTATTGGTAAAACGCGAAAGTTATTTGTTATTTCAGATGTAAAGCTTAATCTTTTTTATAGTAGTAACACATGTAGTATTATTAACTTAGCTGATCGCTAACTTTACGAATCTCGAAACTTATAACAGATAATCTCAACGTCTTTAAGAAAGATCCGGTAAAGAGTTCTCAGTATTTTCAATAGCGATACCTTCGTTTACTTCCCAATTTCTGTTTGAGACTAACGTAACCCAATAGTCTTCTGTGTTTTCATATCTTTATAAACTGACGTAGTATTAATAGAAGCCCTTCGTAAGAATATTTCCTCTACACTAACCTCTTTTATAGCAGTAGAGATTAATAGGACAGTAGCTTCTTCTTTTACTTAGCTTATTTTCACTTAACCTAATAAGCACTAATCAGTATTAGTAGGGCTTTGAACATTGCAACGTTGTCGTTTCAATTAATTGACGTAACAGTAGTATTACAGTAGTCAGATGGTCTATGTATTATTTTAGGTTTGGCAGACCGCTAGCCGGACTGCACAGTCATTTGTATTGCTAATTCCTTGGCTTATCTCCTAGTGTCAAGTGTGGACATATTACATTTGACCTACAGTCAAGTACAGTAGGCCTACACAAAACTATACACTCAATTTGCATTCGGAATAGTCAACTTTACTGCAAGTAAAGTTCACTTACTGCACTGCAAATACTACCATTCCAATATCCACAAAAGAATAATAAGCTAACATCATCAAAATACTTAGGAATGAAGATATCCAACGCACCAACCACGAATCTAACAAGGATTATAGTAACGTAATATTCGATACACTGAATTAGGATAAGTCTTAATTGACCCCGAATAACACGATGGGTATGAACCTAATAAAAAAAAAGGATATAGACACGAAAGCAATCATCAAAAATATAACCAAGCCACCCATACCATTATAGAATTTTTCAAGCTTTATATATCCAAAAAAAATCCACCTACCATTTCATTGAGACAAAGTAATACTATTAGTTCCGTTCATAAATTGAAGTCAAGTAAATTCATTGATTATATGAAACGAAGAGAATTTTGCTGTTGAAAAATTAATAATATTATAAAACTCTTAAATACATTATCATTAAATTGCAAAAAATCATACTCTTTCTTTCACATACAAAATTCTCTTAATTCAAAATAGCAACGAACATAAATATAAAGTCCACATGTCACAAAAAAACATAATTACTACATAAAACGGAACAAAAATATGTAACAACAACGCTAGCTAAATCTTCAAACTGTCACAAAAAGAATGGAACAGATCATCGGTAAAAGATGGAGATCGCTGGTAAAAGGGACAGGAATTAATCAAAACTTATGAATCCAAGTATATTCACAATCAAATCAATATCATACAGGTGAATCTCAACCTACAAATTAACAAATTACGGTACAATTTAGCATGAAATAATAGCGTATTAGATAACAAAACTTTTGTTGGAATATGAACATTAGTTACAATACAGACAAACCAACTGAACAGACTACAGCAATACATTAATACTGATTAGATTTATCAATCAATTAAAACCCTTAGGTTAATATATAAATCTATAGAAGTAAAAACACGTAGAAAAAAGAAACCTAAACCCTCTTAAATCAATAAAATCATCAATTCATGTACACATAAACATAAACATATACGTGCAACCCATATTCAACTTTTTATAAAATTTCTTCGCACGGGTGCACGGAGCACCTTTTTAAGAAAAGTATAGGGTTTACAATTTAAGCCGTAATAATACCCACATTTGAGAAGAAAATTCAAGTTCAGTTGTTTTCAATACTATCGCTTCACATACTTATCATTTCATCACAATATCATTAATCGGATTTACTATAAATATTCGCTTACAACGTCCTTTCTTTTTCACCGTCACCACTTATACCGGCGCACCGCCCGCTTAATAGGGACTTCAACCTCACTTTGAATAACTATAGCTGCCTATAAAATTTTTTTCTGGAACATTACCCGCTTAGTGGTATATATTTGTTTAGGTCTTTTACACTCCATGGTTTCGCAGCCCATGATATAAAGTTCGCTCGCTGTACAAGTTATGAAGTATATCTTACACATTGCAGTAGCTTTTGGCCATGGTATATATGATTTACAAGACCTTCAATCGTTTCAAAACTGTCATCAAATTTTCGAAGCGAATGAGTGTGGAATACGAACCTTACGGCTGAATATTACTTCGCAGCAAAAACTACAATTTTTACGCACATAAAATAATACGGGTCTCTAAATTATAGGTTACGTTAAAGCCTTTCGTTTCTTGTTTTTTTTTTTTTTTTTTATTGAATATCACTGGGCTCTGCGAACTGCAAAATATTGCATCAGCTATTACAAAATAATTCTGTAAATAACGGCGGGAGGGATCGTAACGCGAGGCTGCTGGGGCCTGTAAGGGCCGTCAAGACCTCACGCCATCTCTCCAATCAATATCTTAGGGTGACTCACAGTTTTGAGACCCGAAGGCAAGTAAACTGTATCTTTAGTCAAGCCATGAAACGCGGTCATCTCAATCCCCAACTGTCGCCTACTTGCGCCAGAAATACGACTATGTGAGCCCTTTGAGAAAAGGGCCCTGTAAAGTAAAGATGCAAAATAAGAAGCCTATGAAGAGGGTATAAGTAAAACGCGTATATCATGGCATGTAAGGGTCATGAGAAGTGTTGTAGTCGTTTTTAAGGGACGACTGTACGCGTACGGAGGTCCGTTCGTCATATTCCCAAAACAAATAAAAGGGACCCTCTATCAATATGACCGTGGAACTCATACCTTTCCTTTTACAATAACAAACCGTTACTCGAAGAAGTAAGCACACTCATTCCTCCTTGTAACCCTTGAACTTTTTGACCGGGGTTTCCATTCAGACAAAAGTAGTGGCGCCAACACACAAAGACTGAGCCATACGCACAAGGGTCCGGTGCACCCGGACTCGTACTCGAAAGCTCCTGGCGCCTAAGAAAGCCTTGCTTAGAAAGTTTGATTTGAGATCTAGTTTACCAATAAAGGTTTTGCTTAATAACAGTATTTTACAGGTAAAATTTACGGTATTTTATTATATTACAAATATAATTTATTGGTAATCTTTACGAAATAATTTATGTCAAGTCGACTTTTTACGTTAAATATGGAAAACCTTATATAAATTCTATTCATTTATATATCTCGTTGAGTTTTATGAAATAAACTAAGAGCTTGGACGATTGACATGAAGCGTTATTGGGATTTAATAACTATATAGAATACATTCATTAGAAATTGAATACAAATTTCGAGGATATGTTTTAAATTTTAAATTTTTGTATATTTTAATGTAGGCCTAAATGGATTCTTCAACGAGTTAAAGGGTATACCTTGTAAGCGGGTAATTTTTGAATTAAATGGTAGATTTTATAACGTGGAAAAACTAAGATTGTGAGCCTTACCACCAAAGTTCGCGCTTAGTGAGCAAAAGGAAGGGTCGCACCATACAAGCCACGTAGTGTGAATTTCCCGAAAATAGTAGATCACAAAAGAAATGAAAACTCAAAAAATATACGTGAAAACTTACTACTAGATGAACAACAAATTCTTCCCCTCAAAATAGAATTAGAAAGGCATATATTCAACGTCAATACGCATAACAATGAAAGCCAAATAAATAATGCACGTAATACAGCAATTTGGCACGAAAAAGAAATCCGATAATGAATATATACTATATACTTATCCCAATATAAAGGAAATTTAAAACACTTAAAGAAATCAAAATGAAAAAACATACAATCTCCTTGAACTAAGAATATTTTTATTTATTGATATGTAACGCCAAATTTCAATTCGGCTATAGGGTAAACACTTTTTTTACCTCCATGTATTTACAAAAGGAAGGGGTGTTGTAATAGCAGTTAAATGCAGCACAGTTAAGTAAACTTTACTTGCAGTTAAGTTGATTGTAGGTACTGCAAATTGACTGTAGTTTGTGGGACTACACTGCAATTGCAGTGTAGTAGGTGCCCATTTCAAAGTAGGGTTCGGGTCAAAGCGTTTAGCCATACAAATTAGTGTGCAGACCAGCTAGCGGTCTGCCAAACTTAGACCTTACATATAGCAATTGATAATATCAACGCAACACCAGTTACTTCGACCACAGTGATTCGAATCGACTACATTATAACGATAAAGGCGTACTAACACTGATTAATGCTTATTAGGTTAAGCACATATTAGCTAGGGAAAAGAAGAAGCTACTTTCCACTTGTAACGCTCTGCGTTATCGCTAGGGTAGAGGAAAGATTCTTTTGAAGGACCTCTATTGGTACTGCGTCAGTCCACAACAATAGGAAAACAGAGAAGACTTTTTGTATTTCATCAGTCTAAAATGGTAATCTGGAAGTAAACGACGGTATCTCTACTGAAAAACACCAAGAAATCTTTATTAGTCCTTTCGTAAAGACGTTAAAATTAACTGTCGAAAGTCTTAAAGTTCGATAAGTTGTCAAACGGCTAAGTCAAAACTATTATGGTTACTATTACTATAAAAAAACGACTAAATCCCCACACCAAACAACCTTTACCACTAATTAACTACCTTCGACCTAACCCTTTATATTAAGCCTTTACCCTTTTTTTTACATATTTTCACTTTTCTCACATCATTTCAATCGTTAAGTTCGATGATTCAAGCTAAAATACCAAGTCACGTTAAAAAAAGCCACGTCGCACAATTTAACGCAAAGTCGCCAAGTTCTTACGTGATTTCATACCGAAAACACCAAGTTCCTACACCTTAATATTACCAAGTTCCACATCCTACATGCTTAATAAGTTATGTACAGGCTAAAGCATTGATATATCTACCGCAAACGCCTACTTTACAGAAATTTCTAACCACGTTAGAAAAGAATTAATTAGGGCGTTCGAAACTAATTTGTCCAAGTTTTACGACGAAGACCTTTAAGCGTTAGATATCGACGAAAAATCAACGAAAGAATACCTTACCAACTTCATCGGTTATTATATCAATAAAACTATAATACTAATTGTTATGGACTCGGGCCAGTGGCCATTAAGTCTATAGGTTACGTGAATATATACGTAATGGGATAGGCAGTAACTAGCCTTGGCCTGGTTCGGGTGCGGACCGGGTATGGACCGGATACGGACCGAGTACAGTTTTTATACTGTACGTATGAGGGCACGTAACGGGTTGAACACTGGTTATACATATAGGTCCTGTACGTTAGGCCACGGTAGCCTTTTTTAGTCCTTTGCCGTACCTTAAAAGTAAATCTTATTTAATACCAATTTAGCATACCATCGTGGGACGAATGCTAATATATTATTAAAGTTTTCTTTATCTTTTTGAAGGACTATTACTTACGATAAACGAATTAATAGTAAACGTTAATAATTTTAAGCTGTACTTTAGCGTTATTGGGCAGGATTAGCTGTTGGCGAATAGCTCATCCTTTACTTTTATAGATACATTTTCTCTCGTTATAAGGCTAACTTAAACCGAAATCTTTAGTTAATAGAATATCGTAGGCTTTATCTCATCGGTTGTAAAATGATTGTAATAACCGGGTAAATCTACTTAAACTATTGACCTTACGTTTAACTTCATTTAGGTTGTAGTGAAATTTTAATAATTTGAAGCGGAATTAGCTGCGACTTACGCTAGGATTTCCCCGGTTTAGGAAAAGTGAAATCAACATAACAAACCACAATTCGATGGATCTGCTTTTACGTAAGCGGCGATACGCTGAATAAGTAAATTTATATTGAAAATGAATTATATATCAATCAAAAAGGGTCGGCATACGTTCTTTTACGTATAGGAATGTTATACAGAGTCGATAAATCAGGCGGTTACGGCGTATTACGAAGTCGAAGGATACGAAGGTAAATATATTAAATAGAAGTTCCTTAATTATATCGAGGTGGCTTTTAACGACCTTCACCGCGCGAATAAGGCATTAGTCGAATTTAAAGGTTTGATTATAATTAATAAGGACCTATAAACACTATTCTTTATTAGGTTTAAAATACTTTTAGTTTAAGTGGACGGCTTAAATTTGCCTTTGGACGTAAAATGTAACAACTTACGATCCCGCGTATCGCTACGTATCTGCAACAAATACATTACAGCAGGTGTTAGCTGGGTGAATTAAATCGTAGACTTGAAGAAATACCGCGAATTCGCCCACGAGTTAAAATCCTTAGATTTGAAACGGCGTTTTAATCATTAATTAAAGGGACCCATAAAAGTTTAACGTCCAGATCATAACACGGCTATAACAGGAGTTTACGCCTTTTAAGTACCTTCGTTAAAAATCCAAGGTAATTACAGCTAATGATTTAGATATCACGATTGGTTTTTTCAATAAACACGTTCGGTACTCAATTAAAATGAAGGAAGTAATGCGACGTATTCGATAGTAAATGAACGTTAGGTTAAGATAGCCTTAATGCATTACATACGTTATAACTTATCAAACTATTACTAACGTAGTTACGAATTTCGACCGGTATTACATTCGATGCAAATGAATACGATTTAAGTCAAAAAGGTTAAGAAAGGGTTTTCATGAACAAAGACAGGGGAATCTTAACTCTTAGATACAGTCTTGTTTACGGGTTACATAACCTTAACAGCGTAATTATAAAATCGAATTAAACGAAGTTGAGTTTAATTAAAATACATATAAACGAGTATCCATTCCTTATTCCTGTTTTTGAATAGCACCAACTTTTTAGACATTCAAGTAGATTTTGGTTATAATTGTTATTATGTTATAAGCGAAACTTTAGTGTAACGGTTAAGGATAGAGAAATTGGGTTATTACATCTTCTAAATTTCGGTAAGATATTAGAGTTACGTCAAAATACGCGTATTACTTAAATAGCCGAGTTTCGTATAAGCATTGATAGCTATTTGAACCCGATATTAATATATATTATTTCCTAAATAACGCTGGATATAATTTTTGGAAAAGCTGGGATACGATATTGTCAAATGACCTTAAACGTTGCTAGTAACCGTTTGGTAATTCAAGGTTATAGAAGCTTGGTTATCGACGAGGTGATAATACGTTTTATGTCGGTAAGGTCTCAAGCCTATAATATTCACATGAACACAAGGTCTTTGAAGAGTAATGAGAATGATTGATATTGTAGTAAAGTAAGTCAAGATTGGATGGTTCTCATCAAGAAGCATCTAGACATGTACATTACAAGTGAGGACTTATAAGCCCTTGCTCAGAGCGTATCACTCTGGAATACCTGCTTCTAGACCGCTCCACGCATGAGAGTATAATCTGCAGCATGTTACGTTATCATATACTCTGCGAAAGTATAGCTTGTATAGTGACACGTGATCGTATCATGCTTCAGAAGAGTACCTTACAGCGAAATGTACTTCTACCCAAATATACTATCTTATGAAGATATATAATAATGCCCATATTTTATGATAAGGGATATATTAGGCGTTATAAATTCGGTGCTCTTTCGATTTAATATAACGTTTGTACCGAAAGGTATTACGTACGAAGGATCCGTCCCAGATAGCTTTTACCATAAGCTTTTACAAAATTACGTAAATTTTGTACATGACGGCAACGACTATAGTTAACGAAAAAAAAAAATTGGTTATGTTTTTTATTAAATTCAGTTAAATTCCGCGAGATATTCGATGAGGATATAGCTATAGCTTCACCCCTATATAAGGGAAAGCTCGATTGATACATTTATATTAAATCGAATGAAAATAAAGTTTTATTACAACGATTTTAAAGGCTGTTATATTCGATACTATAGGATTAATTACTTCACCTTCGACTATAAGTTACGGAGTGAATGAATAACGGTTAATTTGAGGCAAACTCCTTATCGGCTATAATGCTAGTATTACTTATTTCTATGCCAGGAGGGAGATAACTATTTTATATCGATTACCGGATACTAAATAAAATTTCGAAACAAAACCCTTTTTCCTTACCTTGAAATAAGGAGACTCTACATATATTATCGAAGTCGATATAGTTTATGATGATAGATATTGAAGCCTCCTTTTTCCATGTCTGAATTATACCCGGACGAAAACAATCAACGGTGTTTCGTACGCGGTTTGGATTATCTAAATGGTTCGTTACCCCCTTGAAGCTTATAAAAACGCCTACGAATTTTTAACTTTACGTTAATGATATAATAACGGATATTCTCGATAATTTCATTAAAATATATTGAGACAACTATTTCGTTTTTTTTTTTAATTATTCAATAGGATTATATTGAGAAAGTTCGTTTGGTTTTAGGACTTTTTCGTAAGGCGGAGTTAAATTGATGTTTTCAAAAATGTATCTTCGTAATTAAGTAAGTTAAATACCTAAGCTTTATTATAACGGTGAGGGTAAGTATCGTGACTGACGCCGAAAAAGTCCAGGTAATCCGCGACTAAAAGTTACTGCGTATTATTCGAGATGTTAAATAAAAATTGGGTTTTGCTAGTTTTTATCGTAATTTTATTAGTAATTTTTCCGAGTGGGCGGATCATTTCGTCCATTTAACGTAATAAGGAATTCGTTAGGCTTGGATAAACTGGGAGGAATATGTATTTTAAACCTTAAAAATGATTCTATTACAGCTTCGATTTTGGTATATTGGGATCCCAATCGGCTAATAGCGGTAGAAATCGATTGTTCGGTAACGGCGTTAACGGGGTATTCATTTTAAGGGGATAAGACTAGTACTTTAAAGTCAGTAACTTATTACTTTACACGATGAACAAATACGACAAGTAATTATACTCTTTACAATAAGAAGCTTTTCGCGGTGGTATTATATTTAAAGGAATGAGTTTTCAAGTTATGTAGTGTCTGTATACCGTTTACGATCTTAACGAATTAGAAAGAATTGGAATATTTTTTTTTGTTACATTTGATCTCGAAATATTAGGTTAGGTAAGCCGAAGTTCTTTTACTTTTTTAATAATACCTGTGGTATTGGTATGCGACTTAGGGCGCTCGATCGGATTCGTTAACCTGTAGGTTGTAAGATAAGCCCGAAGTTAAAAAACGCTACGCGCGGGGTTTTCAGCCTATTTCTATTACTATATTAAATATAATATTAATGAATTTATAAATTAACACAAGAAATATTACCATGGGTTATGTAAATAAATTTAACGAAACGGAGTTTGGTTATTGGATTACGATGATATATATTTTAAAGATAGGTCGCCGGTTTTCGAAGGGTTGTCAAAAGTAATAACACCTCGGGCTCAGTCCAAGCCCAAGTTATTATTGGGGATAACGTTAGGGGATTTTAAGACGACGGCACCGATAATACCATCGTGGTTCCAGCCTGCGTTAATTCCGCCGACATCGTTAACGCCGAGTAATTACCTTATTTTCGACCCGAGTACATTAACGTAATTATATAATTAAGGAGTAATGAACGACTCCTTATATAAAGTTTGCCTTTTAGCCGTTTTCTATGGAATTAAACGTTTTTTTACTGAAAACAAAACAATTGATGTAGATTACAGATTACGGAATTAACTCACCGGGTGTAATACGTTACCATATTTATTTATAATTATTGAACTATAAACTATTAACGACGAATATTTTGTAACAAACCGATGATTTGCCTATTATAGGTAATCCGGGTAAAAAAAATTCGTTTCGCGATTTTCAACGGAATTATTATCAAAAAGTGATAACTATAAATATAATACGTTTTTATCAAATATATACGTAATATAAAGTGACGAAACCTCGTTATACTTTACAATAAAGCCTCCTTCAACCCTCCCTCATCCAAAACCGACATTTGGCATATATTTCCGTCGACTTTATAGTAGACTTACTAATGAATAATAACGATCTTTGATATTTACAAATTATTACGGATCGTTTTCCCAAGTTTATCCAATTAAAAATTATATAGTTTATAATTGCCGATACATTTACGGAGTGTTTTCGGGATATATAGTAGAGATTCTATAAATTGCTAGCTTTAATCTACGATGTACAATCTATAAATAAATAATGGTATCAAACAGGTAAATTAGGACGTTAAAAAGTACTTACGCATCGTCATCGCTTTTTCGTAATATAATTAGAGTTTATATTTACTTACTTATTACTCCGCCATAAATAACCACAAGTTGACGGTTACCGGGTTCAAAGCGAATTATTTAGTAAAAAGATACGAATTATTACCTATTTTAAAGGTAAATAAAGTTATAAATATTTCACCAGTCCAACTATAGGAATTATTACGTGTTTAGTTTATTCACGTAAAAGGTTGATATTAACTTGAACGACGATAACTTATATTTCATAAAAAATAAAAATGGCGACGAATGGTCGATAACATCCATCGAAAAGATATAAAGATGAGGACTAGGTTTAATTAAGCTTTAATAATATTAAAATTCATCTCTGGAATTAAAGTCTTAACTAGCTTTATAACTAGTATCGAATAGTCGATATTTCAATTTTTTTTAATATCGTATTTAATATCCCTGGTAAATACCTTATATTTTATATAAACTTGGTTAAACAGGCGATTTTGAAACCCTTTTTTCGTAGGTTTTATCCGATACTTAGCCGAGACTAGTTTTGTTTGTTAACGACGTGGAAAAAGGTTAATACATGGAATTTAAAGTAAATATTCCTCGCGGTAAAAACGGGGCGAGGCAAGGTTCGTTTTATATTGGTTAACGAAAGGGGTTATGATAAACCGAAGTAAAATGATTGGAAAAGTACCAGTATACGGGAACTTAAAATAAAGTGAAGGCAGAAGGAGGAAATATTTAGATTAACGATAATCCGGTATCTCGACGACGGAGTCAGGTTGATATTAAATGACAAATGCGAAACAAACTACCGAAACCTCTAGAACAATACTTATATCGTATATAAAATGGATAATTTATTATTCAATTAGTTTATAATATAATAAGTAAAGCCGCATAAATATTACCCGACTTTCTTGCATACCTATCCGACTATAGGGTGGGCTTTATCATGATTGAATGAACAACAACTTATTTTTACTGTTATTTATATTGGGGTTTCAAAAGTATCGGTATGATTAATATTAAAGGCTTCATTATAACTAGCTTCATATACTAAGTGACGTTGAGGGAGTGGGATTATAAAAAACGTGGCGGGGACTAATAGGTGTCGGAAGAAAGTGGCTAATAGAAAGCGAAAAGAATACAAAACGACGTCTAGCATGGCGGACAAGCCGAGGAGTGGCAGGTATTAGAAAAAGCCAATAATAAATAATATGAAAAGGAACGAACGTAGGAAAATCTGACGATAAAAAGTGAAGTAAAAAAGGACGAATGTTGAAAGAGGCCGTCGATAATAGTTAACGAAAAATAACGTGTGGTTGTAATGATCACACTAAATACCTGTGAGTATATAGAAGGTGTCAGAGGGTTTATGTTATCAAGAAGGTAACAGAGGTGCTGAGTGAATAATATCGCAACCGTGCAAGTAATGATCAAAAGCCGGGAGTATATTCATAATATACTGAGACTAAATACTTAGATTGACAACTGAAGAGCTATGAAGGAAATACTATCTATGTGGTGCTGACCGTGTCCTTAAATCTTTAATCCTTCATACGCCTTCAGTGCTGGATCATGTTAGATCGAAACATGATCCCAATGATCCTGGATCTGTTGGATCGAAACATGATCCCAATAATCCTTAGTGCGTAACCCTAACCTTAAGATTGCTGACATAAGAGATATCCCCACCTGATGTGTTGGACATCAGGTTCTTAGTAGCTTAGCCCCATACTGGCCTATGTTCTGACCCTCCGATGTTTTTGGGTCATAACAGTGGGGTAAGGCGAAAGGGGAAACTCTTTAAAAGGGTTATTAAAGATTACAATATATTAGTTTAAGCCCCGATTACGCGGTTTACCCGAATACGATTTTACGGCCGTTCGCAGTCGTCTCGATTAGCTTGCTTTTAGTTAATATTCATAGATGAAATACGGTTAAAATCAGAAATCGTAAAATTGAACCTTAGACATCGTTTATTACATTGTGTAAGACTTAACTAATATTATTTATAAAGATATAGCCTCATTAGCGATATTATTTTGTTTACTAAAGGGAAAACTACGAAAGGATATACGTGGGTAATTATAAAAGGTTTGAGTGAATACGTTATACGTCAAAACCCGGTCGACCGAAGGCGTTTTGTATTAATAAATAGGCTATATATTGGAAGGTAATGGAGGAATTTTCAATAAAGACGGACCCGGGAGGAAGCGGAGACATAAACGTATAGTGAAAGGGATAACGGCTTATACGCCCGATATAATAGGAACTTTCGGTATTTGAGAGATGTCGCGAAACCAGGTAAATTAATTAAACAATTTAGAAAAGGCAAAGGTAAAAACGAATCCATAACCTAGGATATCTTCCTAACGCTTTCTATTAAAGAACAGGATATAGTTTTTATCCTCGGCTATAACATCGAATTCACGTAAAAGGGTACGTTAACTGGGGAAAACCCTCAATAAATATATTTCCTAAATATATTACGAGGAAAAGTGAATTTACGGTTACGTTTCCTATAAAGATTATCTATAAGTTTACATTATTATATACTTTCTGATATATACGACTCCTTCATGCCGAATAAACTCAAACGTAAAATAAAGGAACTTGAAAGTTAGAAAGGCAGAAAATATATAATATCCAACGTTTTTAACTTATAACGGAGGAATTTGACTCTTATCCTTACTATCATTAAAAAAGAGGAGATTTCTTACAACACGAGGCGGTTATAATAGGTAGTTAGGGGTAAGGAATGAATATATGATGAGGTAATATATTTTACAGATAGGCTTATTTTCCTCCACAAAAACGTCGATGGTAACGTAACCCAATTTGAGCCCGTTATATACGTCGGTTATAATAATAAACTAATAGAAAAAACTAAAACATATTAGTGGGAATGGTTAGTTAAGATATAAAAAGCGAAAATCAAATAGGTTAAAAAAGAGTAATTAATAAAGTGGTGCAGCGTGATGAAAGAAGAAAGGATTTTTTTTCAACGGTTAAGGGAGGCGTCCGTATTTATAAAAATGATCGGATTATATTCCGGAGGAGTAACGTGTTATATAAGACGCGTTATACGATATCGGCGGCAAAAAAGATATATTTTACAACGCGTTATTTAATTCGTTATACGGCGATAACTGCAAGAGCCATGTATTATATACCTAATTGACGGGCGTGTTATCAGGCACCGGAAGCAGGGTTAAAAGGCGCGTTATACAGCGTCGAAGACTTAAGGTTAAATTGGTTAATGCGTTATACGATACGTTCAATGTCATGTCACCGGTTTACGTCTGGCTCTTATACTAGGAGGGTATGGTTCGCGTCCAGTATTTATTTAGAAAGGCGCTGTAACCTTTACAGTATCGTGGAAGAAAGGGGGCATGTTATAAACTTAGGCTATTCGATATTAAATTTATAGGTTACGTAACTATATATGTAACGGGATAGCTAGTACCTGGCCTAGGTTTTATCCGGGGAAGAACCGGGTACAATCCTGGTATGGACCGGGTACGGTCTGTATACGGTACGTGTAAGGGCACGTAACGAACTAAGCATTAGTCATGCTCATAAATACAACACGTTTGGCCACGGTAGCATCTTCTAGTCTTCCTCCGTACTTCAATAGTAAATCTCATTAGGCACCTAGTTGGATTACCATCGTGGGTCGGACCATAATTCTAACGACTCTCATAACGCCATTATTAACTTCCATAAGCTTTTAAACGACTGGACAATTAATATGTAAACTTTGATGTAAAATGGGGTTAAAATAAAGGTAAATGTAAAATTCAAGCGCTAAAGGGTTTATTTCCCAGTTGAAAGTATTATCAAAATGGCATAAAAACTTTATAATATAACCTAATTTTTTAAGTTCCTTTAAAATCCACTGCTTAAGGGAAAGGGTATTAAAAATCCTTATCGTTTATAAATGCGTTCAAGGAAACCATCCCTTTACCATTAGTCAACCTAAGCCTCTTTATGTACTAATGATAATAAACCTGTTAACCTGCTTGGCAGTTCAAAAACTTTACGTAATAGCATGGTGTATATCCCTAGCAATGGAGAAGCAAGTAAAGTAAAGGCTACCAAAGCAGCCAAAGATATTAACGTTAGCGCTTTATATTAATTAATTAATTGGAAACTTCGACGGGCCCCTTAATACCAAAAGTATGATTACGGAGTCTCGTGCGACGGAAACCTTTAAGCGTAGTTCCCACAATCAAATTCAGTTTCAACAGCCAAATCAAAGAAGGATCGACTTTACGCATGAACCTACCGTAGGCACGACTACTAACTTTTTCCCTATAAATTCAACCAAAGGTAATTTTCCGCCCTACTAATACTAATAATAACCTTAGTACTTTCCCTAGCAAGGGATATAGGACTAGTACATTACCTTTCCCCCTCGACGCGTTCTTATAGTGAATACGGATTATACGGTAATCACTACGTTCGTTAAGATTTGGAGAGGAAAGGAAAAGTATGAAAGTAAGCCATAAAACCTCCTTAGCATCAAGTTACGCCTTTTTTTCAACATTTGTCGCCAAATAATGGTTAAATTGCCAAATTTTTACTGGTTATTTCTGAGTATCTCTACCGGTTCACCCGGAAATTACTAGCTCCGATACAAAACGAATTGTGTCTCCTTCCGCGAAATCTTTAATAGCCTAAAAATCTATTTCTAACACGATATTAATTTTAATTAATACTATACCGATTGAAACATTATTAAATAATCCTATATATTAAATGACAAAAAAAAAACATGTAAAATGAACCTTTTTAATTAGATACTTAATAGGCTAATATTTTGCTATTAAGTAACAGGAAACGTAGGATCTGTCGACAGCACCTTACGCCAATAGTTCCGGCAAGAAGTTACAAGTTACAAAGACTTCCAATACGCCTTTTGATGCCTTGATACCACTTACGAAGTGTTCTTTCTTTAGCTAACTGCGTTCCTTGTTAACGATAATAACTTCTCTAATTTACGGCGTAACTAATACATACCCTTAAGCGATGTAATTGAGTAACTAGATAAAAGATGTTTTCAATTCGTATTACATTTATCGACTGTGTGGAAGGCTTAGCCAGTATAATTTACGGTAAGTCCGACGTTTTCCTTACGAAAGAGGGTATTCCTCTTGATTGAAGTCTTGAAACCGGCCAAACAAATATACCTTAAACATTAAAATATGTTTTATTTGCGGTCATAAAAAACTACTAGTTAATACGCTTTATTGCCAATGAACGTAAAGTTAAATAAGTAACGTATTATACATCATTCACTTTTACTTTGAACTACAATTACATCGAATAAGTTTTATGGTTTGAATGAAGTGAGGATAAAAAGGAGTAAAATAAGGTAAAGGCTATCGTTTATTTCCAATATATCAACACCGGCACTAACCCAAAAGTAACGTAATAACTATCTGACCACGCCTTTTTATACCACCTTATAGGTAAAGACCTATACCGCCAACATAACGACAAAGACATGTGTCTTACATACCTTGTCAATATTCGAAACCGTTATGCAAAACAATTCTTTAAGTAGATTCAGCCAGATACGGGGGCGGCACGGTATTGAATAGGAGGCTATTGGTAATATATAGTGTTGCTAAGAGATATTAATACTATTAAGAAACTTCATCATACGAATTCTAGTAAATTTAAGGTTAGCTTTGGCTTTGAAAAAGAGCTATATTCACTGGGATCAACGAGGGTTAATATTATTATTAGCCTTATTATTTTCCATATCTCGGAATCGCCTACCCCATTTTTCTTTTACTTTAAACATATAAAAACCTTCGATAACTAACATTTAAATTTTAATTGACTAATTAATATAAGTGAAAGATATTAAATAGTTTTTACTTAACCTAAAATTGGGGTACCTCTGTTTTTTTAAAAAGGTTGAAAGTAAGGGTGTAAAACCTAACATAGGCGGAACTTCGTCAATAACATTATAAGTTTAACCACACGGCAACTAACTTCCTTCATAAGGTTTTAAAGGTAAATATCTACGAAAATTTGGATTCAATAGCGTTAAAAGTTGTCGAATGGCTTTATAATTGTTGTTAAGCACATTTTATAACCCCTTTATGGTTTAAGTTTACGTTAAAGGAAGATTAAATTTTTAACCCCCAAGATTTTATAAAGGCGTTGTACTTGAACGGTATGCTAATATTTCACGTTGTAGATTTCGCCACGGCTTTTTGTGGCGTCAAGTTCAATGAAACTATTACGGCAAAGGAAATATAAAAGATACTACGTACTTTGTAGATTAATACGTACCTTGACTCACTAGATATATTGGTTTACGATACCAACACCAATTTTTTTACGATAAAATTTTAACCTAACGTAAGGTTAATGGGAATTTGATATAAATAGGTTCCAGTTAAAGTTTACAAGGGTATTAGTAAAGTCGAAAAGGTTTACGCCCTTTTATAAAGGGTTTACGATATTCTTATACTGAAAATAGAAACCTTTACAAGTTAGGAGGCACGGCTTTAAATAGTAGTAAAATTTCTTAAGGATACTATTAGGTTTAACGAACTTATACGAAGTTTGATGGTATTTATGGCTTACTTACGTATGAAAGCTAAGTCTATACCTTTATCAAGTACTTTAAAACGTATTGTAACATCTAATAAAACTTCAAAAGATTTAAAAGAAGAATCGGCACGCTTTGAGGTTAATGAAGTCCTTAGTACCAGTAATAAACCTTAAATAATATATATGTAATTATTTCCGGGTTAAAGTGAAGTCTTTATATGGCGTGAATTGGACAAATGAAATAAGAAGTATATGATCTTAAGTATTACCAACTTAAACGTAGTAATTGAAATAGCTAACGGGACGGTAACTTTCCGAATTATACAGGTTAAGCCGTACTGAAAAACCATCGTGACTTTTAAGTTTAATAAAACTCCCAACGTTTATAACCTCCGAGCCGAGCGAATTAGCCTATATAACCCTTTAAAGCCGATTATTAACAAGCTATTAAAACGCGAACGGCGTAAACGACTTCCTAAAAGATAGATACATATTAAAGAGGAGGATGGCAATATGGACTATAGGTTCAGAAGGGCATATACAATGGCATGAGTATCTGAAATAGAAAAGACTAACGGAGGACTTACCCTTAGCTTACGTATCGAAGTCATTATAAATATATGAGGGAATCCTTTTAAAAAAATTAACTAAACAGAAATTAACGGTCTTTTAGTACTAGAGGTTGTACAACTTATATCGTTAACATAGTTAAAACGTGAAAACGTTATGATTTTAAGGTCGGGAATGATTTATAAGGTTGAGGGCAAAACAACGGATTAGCTATACGAAAAACTACGATTAATCACTTAGAGATACGGTAATGAATGTAAGGATTTGATCCTTAACTAATCGCTTACAATCTAAAAGATTAGCTAACGTTTAATCGTTACTATTTCTATCAATTCAAGATTGGCGTAAAAAGTTAGTTTAAACTTCATAGCCAGAATATTCCGCAAATGTGCACACACTCTGCTACCAATATCCAATAGATTATATTGTTGGAGCTACTAAAAAAAACTAAAGGATAAGTTTCTGGCTGATACGGTAATACATTGTATTAATCCTTTATACGGTTTAGTTAACGTGGACGTTTACTGGTTCCTAATGTATCAGGCGTGCTTTAAAAACTGGTTTAGCATAAAGACTTTAACTTTTAACTTATATCTGTTAATTACAAAGAGAAAAAGCTTCGAAATCATAGATATATCAATAAATGATACACTTTGTTTTAGCAATATTATTTTTATAGCGTACATATAGCGATTTATTAAAAAATCTAGCCATTAAAAATGTTAGTCGGTAAAAACATTAGCGAAAAACATATAACTTAACTTTAATAGATCGTTAATTTATATTTAAAGTATCAAGGATGAAAACGGCACTTATATTAGATTATATTTTAAGGTATAAGTCACAAACCTTACGATCATTGAGAAGACAAACGAAATAATATTACAGAAATATTCTAAGTAAGAGATTCGTACAGATTATGCCGCTATGCTATGTTAACATAAAGTATTGTACGATCTTTCCATTATAATACCGACATTAAACCCATAAGACAAAGACTTTAACAAGTTAAAATAAAGGATTTGATGGTCAATGGATTATATAAAAAGAATAATTAATAGGGTTTTTGCAAATTTAACGAAGGCGAAGTTAATAATTTTCGCCAACAGTTTATTTTCCAATAATACCAACCTTATATTACAAAGAAGCTTTTCAATAATACTCGTCAACAAGTATAAGTGGGAAAAGTAATTTAAGATTACAGGAAAAGTTATGTATTAAATATCTGTTAAATATAAACTTATAACTCGAAATGTGTTAGCCCTGAAATTTTATGGTATAATGGAATGCTTTCACATCTGTATGGTAACTAATAGCATATAAAAGTTTATTATGAAATGGCTGGGATTTCCACTAATTCCTGTATTAATATATACTAATTCTCGAAACCTCTACAAATATTTGTCAAAGCTGGGCACGACGAATGAAAAACTCCTAGTAATAAACGAAATAAATTTAAGGAAGGTTTACGAAGCCCTAGAAATATATGAGTTCTGGTGGATCAACGGCAAGAATAACCCTACTAATATCATAACAAAAACCGCCCCTAATAGCACCCTAAGAATGTTTATAAATAATCATATGCTAACTATACGAATTAAGGGATACGTAGACCGCTCGGCACGTAACGTAAAGGAATAGGGTTACCCTGGCAAACTAAAAGACTATTAAGACAGCGGTGACGATGCCAGTAGTTGAAACTAATGGTAAAAGGTACGTTAAATAGTGGCGTACCTGATTTACGCAAGTCTATGGCAAAGGATCTGTACATGGGATTTGAAAAAATGGAGGACTCGGAAGGGTGGAGCACAAGAGCTATAAGGGACCAAAATTAAGGTTGATTTCAGTACAGATTAATCGGAATTGACAGGGGTCTGGCTTGTGGATTAACAAGAGATTTCAGAGTTTGCCACTAATTGATGGCAAGCTATGCTGGCGTATAGGCACAAAACAAAAAGCCGCAAGTATTGGAATAGCAATTAAATGCAATACTATCAAGTTAACTTTACTTTTGGTAAAGTTAATTGTATGTACTGCAAATTTACTGTAGTTTGTAGAACTGCACTACAAGTGCAATGCAGTATGTATCCACTTTAAAGTTGAGCATAAACCAAAGCGTTTGGCCATCCAAATTAGTGTGCAAAACGGATAGCGGTCTGCCAAACTTAGAAGGTACACATAGAAAACAATAATATCAACGTAATACCAGTTACTTCGACCACAGTGATTCGAATCAACTACGTTGCAACGACAAAGGCCTACCAACAAGTGAGCAAATTTTAAGTAATATCTTTACCAACAACTAAATAGTTTCACGAAATTTGAAACAGCTTTAATCTTTGATTTCAATATAACTTCCAACTAACTATATACCACATAAATTGTGTATGTATACAGGTTATAACCATATTCGTAAAAATGGGGTTATAATACAAATGGATATCACAAACTAAATATTGACCAAGCTAATACTTTACCAAAAACAAATAATAGAGATTCACCTGAAATGATCCATATAACGAGGAAATATCCGAGTGACTATCATAATTGAAGTTGGATTGAAATACGTTCTATAATAATAAAATACTAGTTGTAAGGAATGTTTAGCTATTTACTATCCTTACTAACGATTATACACTTGGAAAAGTCACTTGGAATGTCCAGATACTATCAGACGTTGTTAGTAGTCAACTTAATACACACAAAACCTAGAAACAATCTTCAAAAATGAAAAAATAAATAAACAACCAGTCTGGTTTAAAGCAAAGTAACTCCTTATAAGTAGAATTTTCCTTTAATAACCATATAACCTTAATTCTTTCAGTATACAAAAACATCTTATAACCGGCCCAAGGATTTTTTTTAGATACAAAATCCTTGAGAGAAACTAATAGCCTTTTGTAAGTTACCTAATATCTAGAGCGTCACAATTTTTACCTCTCTAAAGAAAGTGAACCAATAATCCTTAGTATCTTTTATTACATTCATTAGACATAACCACAATATTTGTTGTTTATAATTCGACATTACGTTTAATTTTATCGTTTCCGTAGAAAATTTGGGTGTGATGAAGTAAACTACCTGATTTTTCTTATATCCTACTCCTACCAAAGTGAAATGAAAAAAAGTGATCGTAACATTGAACGATAAAAACGTTTAAGGTGAATCCCCCGTAATGTTCAACCTGTTCGTGGTGTAAACTCATTATAACTGACCCATTTATATAGTTACTTTCAATATAAATGATATCTATGTATAAGAACTAGTGAATGAATTATGTTTCGAAACATCAATTGTTCAACGATAATTAACCAACCATTAGATATTTTAAATTTAATATTTTGGGTGATGTTAATAGTTAATCGTTTTCTACAAATATCATTATTGCTCTCTTCTACATATTTTTCATTCTTTTTTTAAAATTCTTTTAGTTATGTAGTAAATATTTTGGGTCTTACGAATATAGTATTTCATTTTCAAATATGTTAATGCAAATAATAATTTCACTCATCATGTTTTTTATATTTAATTTTATCAAAGTCAAACAATTCGGTGTCTTCCAAATCACCCTAAAAATACATACGAAAAGTATAGCTCCATGTGAAATAATCGTTCCCCAGGACGTGTTTTCATAATCTCCCGTTATGCAAAACGGTATTTGACGTTCACGCGAAGAAAAGGAAAATAATAACCCTTTGGACAGCTAAAATAAATTACATTACAGATATTATTTGCTATAATCATGGACGTTACACACGTATCGTAGGAATGAAGGCCGAGATCAAACAAAGAGGTCATCAATTTATTTGTACCGACTCTTCTAAAAAGTTACATCTCTACAGCTCTCGTTGAATATACCTTTTAACATTGAATATGTTTTCTAAAGATTATGTGTTTCTTATAATGGGTACATTATCGTCGTTGAATTTTTTCAATATTGGACTTTAGTTTAAATATTACTTATTAGCAAGTCTTGAATTTTACATTTTCATCAATAATAGTCATTATTACTGTAACAACATGATTATATACAAAGAATGCGGCTTTTTTGGAATTAAGTTTGAGAAAAAAATATTTTATTGTATGAAAAATCATGACGTATTCAATACTAAAAAGAATTGTGGGATTTTGAAGCTTACGTTGAAACATATTTTCTGATCATATATTAAAGAACAAAAATAGGTAAAGCGAACATAATATGTATTAGTAAAAAAGTTAAGTTGCATTCATTAAATGAGTATTTTTTATCAATTCAAATAGGTATATTAATACATCATGAATGAAGATTTAAAAGGGTATTGTATACATTTCGCGGGCTAAATTCGTCCTGGTGTTATTTTAATTTGAACAATCATTCTGAGATGTTGTTAATTTCATCATTTGGAAATACTCAATATTTCCTTGTCATTTTGAGATAACTTAGTGAACGTTTCTCTTTTTATTATATAATTTTATTCACCCTCATCAAAAATGGTAATTTGAGAGCCATGTTTTTACTTATGCTGTGCAATCATTTTGGTTTAATTTCCAATGTTTTTTGAGTAAACCAAGAATTATGTACCGATCATTAGCCTAGGCCACTGAACTGTTAGTCACCACATCAAATTCAATTCCATGTTTAAATTAATCTATTTCATTTCCATAATTAGGACATTGAAACTCAAGTAAATTCCTATTCGATTCAATAATTTCGATTCGGGGTGGTTTTTCAATAGTTCACATTTGTTTATGTAAATAACGTTATGGATCGTAATATATTACTTTCGCAATTTCCATCTATAAATTCATTCCGTAATTATTATATTAATCGAAAATAATTTGATACTTCCAAAATATGATTTCCGGGTTTTTGAGAGTAATATTACTTGCAATCCAGAAGTACTCCTGAATCTACTCGCAATTTCATATTTCACAAGTACTCCTAAATTTACAAGTAATTTTCTATCTTAATGTTTTTAGTTAAAATGACGTTTGATACGTACTTATGATTAATTCAAATTCATCTTTAAACATTACTCAAGTTTATTAAGCTTTTAGTGGTAGTTATCGACAGTCAGAATTATCATCCTCTACGATAGGGTTTCAGCTCTATTCAGATGTTACCGTATTTTTTGTTGCTAATGTATCTGAAATAATATTGAAGAAGCTTAAAAACTTTGAAATATATGTTTTTGTCATCCTGGTTTGGTATTCAAGAACCAAACTTTTAGGCGGTTATAAATTCAAATGAATGATTAAGTTATCAACAAATTATTTGAAATTGTAATTGAATTGTGTTCTCATTTGTTGTTTCATTTTATGTTAATAATAGAAACACGTTGCGCAATCTTGTGTTAGTCCTTAGTTGCAGTAAATGTATTGAAATATTACTTACGAAAAATGAACTTTGATCCTGAATGCTTATATAGTGTACATCTAACTTACAATTAATATTGAAGTAAATTTCATCAGTCAAATTAAGAATTTCAATTGTTTTAGCGATCAGGAAGTCATTAAACCATTTTAGGAAATTGGCTTAATATTATAGAGAACGTATTGGTACTAAGCTGATGAGAATGTCTTACTAAAAAACGTAAAATATAATCATATATAATTTGAATGAAAAATAATTAATGAATGGTAAAAAAATTATTTCTATATATACTTAATGACTGTGTGATAAGGCGTATTAACACGTCTCATAAGTGTTGGAAGAATGCATTAGGTCTCCCAGTAATATTTTTACAAAAAAAATATTAAAGTACAGCTTAATATATTTAGTATTGACGTCAATGAATCTTTGTTAGAAAATCATTGAACGTGGGTTATATTTTTTTCAATTACTATGTATTAATTTATGACACATATATTAACGGCTTGTAAAAGAAAAACCTCATTGTACTACGTGGTGTTATATGTTTCTATGGTGGGAAATATGGTTAGAATTATTAGTCGAATGCAGTACATTGAACTTCACTCTAGGGCGCGAGCCCAGGAGTTGGCCATACAAATTACTGTGCTGACATGCTAGCGGTCTGCCAAACCTAGAACAATACACCTACCATCTGACCACAAAATACTATTATTACTTCGAACAATTTAATCGAGAACTTTGCAACGTCTAAAGCCCTAATAACATTTATAATAATATCTGGAATTATATATTTCGGACTTCGTTGGATTTATACACTATTGAATGTGATAAAACAAGGATATTAATGTACATATTTTTAACTTGACCATTAAATAAACAACCAAATCTTCAGAAAGAATTCATTAATTAATTCCAACACACCATATTGAATAAATTGAACAAAGAATCAATTGAATAAAAATTATTATAAACTGTTTTAGGTATATGATCAAGTTTGACTCTAACATACCAATTTTTTGCAACTCGATTAATCTTCCTATCTACTTACAGAATTTAGTTTTATAGAATTCAATTTTCAATATTTCTTGAATAATTCATTATGAAAAATTAATTAAATTCAACGAGAAACTATCTTTTTCTAAACGGATAAAATCCGCTTAACGGGACGGATTTTCTTCGGGGGTTACTACCTCAATTAGTAGTCGGTTTTCAGTGCAAATCTAAACATATAATTGAACTATTGAAAATCTTTTGCATGCCATTCCATGTAATTTATGAATTTCTTTAAATTGAATGAATTCCAAACCACTAGAATTTTTTTTGTTGTGAAATCTGTACTATATATACCAATCACTCAAAAAAAAAAATCAGAAATATTGCACAATAATAAATGCATTTTCATGAATTAAACCTTGTTTGTCCTCGTAAAAGATGAATGACTACGTGCTTTGTATTCATATATCGAAAATAATATTAGTCCATAATACATTGTATGAACTAAAACAATACATATTTTCTTAATCAGAAAAGAAAATTCAAAATCAAGAATTACAACAATAGTGTCATTTTCACATTAATCGCATCTCATAAACCGTAATCAGTGTCATGAATCTTTTTCATGTTGGTAAATATAATTCCCCCCTTTTTTCGCCTTTTAGTATTCTTTGAAGCTCTTCATGCAATGGTAAATCATAGCTAAGAGCTTATTCATACAACTTAAGTAATATGTGAAGACCTTAAAAAATACTTCGTCTATGTTAAAATAGTTAAATGACCAGTAGTTCCGTTATTTGTATTACACATTATGAACTAGGAAAAATATTGTTTTTACTCACGAAAATTCCTACGAATTCTAATTCGTATTTCAAAAAGAAAAAAAATATTGGATAATATATTGATTGGTATTGAAGACATATTTTACAATAATATTCAAACTAGTTTCATATTTATCCGTCGTCATAAAATCAATGTATTGGTATTCAGGATAGATATTACCTAACTGTTAGTATATTCGGTCAATACTTTCTCAATGCAATTCGAAACATGTGCTAGGTTGTTGGACCGCTAGAATAATATAGTCAAATCTTTTCAACATTCATACTACATTTAACAATAGGGTTCTCATGAGTTTGTTTCAATAGGATTCATTTCAACATAAGTTTCGATTGAAAAGTTATCGAAAAAGTCATACATTTGATTAATATATTCATTACCCTCAATTAATGTTATATTATATAAATATTAATAACTATCATCTTATTACATATACGAGAATGAACATACAACCTAAATATTCCATATGATATCTCATGACATGAAATGAGTGTATCCCATAGGTATTTATAAAGTTGGATCTTCAAATATACGAACTGTAAACAAATGTATTTTTGGCGTTTGAAATACACTTTAAGAAGAATATTAAATTGTGATCTGTATTAATTTTTTCTCTTTCATGAACTGGAGTTTATAATCCAAAAACCTATCTAATTCCAGTAATTTAATATGATCTAGGTAGGAAAGCAATGTATGATAATTTACAAATATTTGAATATATCGGATATTTCACTTTTATGACCCATCGGTTTTCCGTATTTTATTTTGTCAATATTTCAACTTTTAGTACTAATATTATGCTAGTCAACCATTTATGACAAAATCAATTTTTAATGAAATTCACACTTTGAAGACTTTAGTTGAGTAGAAACGGTGATTATAAACGCTTTTCATTATACTTAGTAAAGTATAACTAAGTGTATGTGAATGGAATATGATTTCCGCGTCATGAAAGCAGATAAATTATCAATATATTGAAAATGAATGTTAGTTGATTTCAATATCGATGTAAATTTTAAAAAGAACCATTAGATAATGACATTGATGAAATATACTAAAAAAAATTTAATATACACGTCATTTTGTCATTCTAACATTGGAAATTTAGTTTAATTTTACTATAATATATAATATGGTTTTTTGTCCATTATTCATTACGAAACCATAACTGATTATTTGTCAGGAAATTTGATAGTTATAATTACTTGTATTTAATTTGTCTTTCATTTAGGCATTTAAACTTTGTCAATGAAATTATTTGTTGCCAAGACTCTAATTACTTTTAAGTTTATAAGTTTCAATAACTCCCTTTTCTTACCATGGTCCTATGAAGGTTTTTCAACAAGTCAATACTTTCACCCATTTGAATTATTTTAGTTGGGGATAATTGTTAAAGTGGTCAACCTTTTGAATATAGTTCTTATGAATAATTTCAATAATATTGGGCTTATTGGTAGGAGATCATCATTGCAACATAGTTTATTCAAAACGTGGTGTAAGTAACTAGTTTATTGCATGAAAAGTAGTGTTGTGACGGATAAGTTTGGAAGATAACTAGCCCTCGGCAAATTGAAATATATGGGCAACTAGTTAGCTTATGACTTACTTTAAATTCGGCACACTTTGCATTTTAATTGCAGTCAATTCAATCGAGTTATCGTTGGTATTATTTACTTAGGTGTACTGTAATTCACTGTTTTTCTAATACTGGCTACATTTTATCTTGTTCGTGTGCGCTAGTGTAGCCGATTTCTAATAAGTGATTATCGTCGAATTATTTTTAATCTTTATCGGTATTAGCCATACCAATCGCAGTCTGTTTTACACGCACATTATAGTTTAATTATATTGTTTTACACTATATTTCCACGCTTTAAATTTCTCCATTTCTATACACATATTTTCAGTCATTGACTTGTGCTTGCTAATTGTGTTTCTATCGTAATTAGGAGTGAGTACAAGTTTCATGTTTATTACCTTGATAGTTTTTCGAATTGCCAGGATATTATCGTGTGATGAAATCATGTGCCGGCCTACTTGTATTTGTCTTCTTCCGTACGGTTAGCTCATTATTATGTAAATAAATTGAGACTTTACTGGGTATGACCTTGGTTATAGAGTTAGTCGTATCGTTATTGTCCCTGGTTTTCATCAACCCTTTCATTTTTCGATTTTCTTATACTTCCCTTAATATCTTTACTTTCAGTTCAAAACGCTCATTATTAGTCGTTTCTAGTGGTTAAAGGCACTGGTGAAGGTTTCGAAAGTTGGTATAAACCATTCTAGGTAGCGGGCATAATCGTAGTTATTTGTTGATAATCTTAAACGTGGCGAGGGTTACTATATCAATGTTCAATTTTATCATTATATCGTAAATTGTTGACTCTAGTTTATTCCTGGTTACGTGGATTTATCTGATCAATATTGCATATACAGAGTTATGGGTAAATTTTTTTGGGTGCATCAGGTAATATTAATGAGTATTATAAAGAAATCAATTCCGACGTATGGTCTAAGTTATTGATAAACTCTATATTTTAAAACATTTGAACTTCATCGATGATGAATTAATTGTTGCTATATTCATACCATTTTTATAGTAATTAATTTCCTATTGAATATGAATATTCGATTTGTTTCAGTGTTTCATGATAATTTTGATTTACTCAAAGTGAAGTTGATGACATTTCTTCTTTCTACTCAAGGTATTGTTCTGGTTTTGTTACGTTGATTTTCTCAATTTTTGCAGGTTTGTCATTTTACGGTTTTATCATGAGTTTATATACGTTTCATGATTTTTTTATACTATAAATATGGAAGGACGATGCTTATTAATCTTGTCATATATCTCTAATCAACGTTTTAAGGAACCTGTACCTTTAAAAGCATGAAAATTTTGTAGAAAGATGATTCAATTATAGGAATCTAGTATATCCAAAGGACGGTGTATGGTTAATTTATAAGTTAACGATCTCAAGTTTTGTCTTTTTATTTTTCGTAAAAATAGGATCAATGTGAACATTTTTATTCCTTTTTTGTTATTTCAGTTCATTTCATATATTCCGATTATGTCAAAAACTATTTCATATTGAATAATGAACATTAATATATTGTATTACCATTTCATTGTAGAAGTTATCATATAGATCTTTCGTTGATTTTGATAATATAATTCGTTCAAGATCGGTAGTGGATAATGTGTAATTGTATCTAATATCATGTTTATTTGATTCGCATTTATCATTTAATTGCGTATTTAAGTTAGTAATAATTAAAACTATTGAACCTTTTTTTATGTTGGGAATTGTATGTGATCTAATGAAGAGAAATCGTTTATTTTTCATACCTCATTTTCAAACAATCATTCAATATTTTTCGTATAACCTGGATTGTAGTTTTGCTTTAAATCTAGTTAATTAGTTTCAGTTTTATAATCATTACATTCTTTTAATTTCTATTGTGTCAATAGTTCAAGTTTTAGTAAGTTGTAAGGAAGTATGACATGAATTTCATATCAGTCATTTCGATCGCAAATGATTTTCTTAACGTGCTGAAAATGCCTTTATAACATATTTTAAAGGTTAATTCTTTATCTGAAATTGATTTTCATGATATCTAGACCGTTTTATATGTTTTACCAGTTTGTTCATTTTCATTTCATTCATTTCATTGAGTGTGTATCATTTTTTGAATATTCTCCCACGTTTTTGTCATTTTATTATCTTGTATATAATCAGATTGAAGTGGTTGTGCTAATTACTACGTTTCATGCAAGTAAATCTCCCAACACATTTATAGGCAGCCTCCACCTTCGTTAGTGTTGCCACCAGACATATGGATGACATCTTAACATCGCAAGCGAATTTCTTTCAATTGCTTACTCCATATACAATACCAAAGATTCCAAACAATGACGCACGCCCTTAACGCCTTTTCAAAGGTAGTCTGACCTATGAAAAATACTCAAAAGCCTTAGCAACAGCGTCAGACAACTAGAACCCCCCCAGAGAAGATAGACGCTGTTACACACCGTACCTAGATCTTTAACTTCAAATTCATTTATAAGGTGTTCAATGCGTAAACGCGCGACCTTGACGTTCGCAAATACATATAGAAAAAATCCGCATAAATTATCAACGCCTTTGTTAAATATTTCAATAGGTTTTACTTTATTACAGACCGTACATTAATATTACGACTCGCGGAGTATACTACGGATTACCCCATTAACGAGGGCGAGGGTACTTAAACTGGAGGGTTTGTATATATACCTACGAATAAACGCACGCTTACTTTATCCATTCCATTTATATAACTCTATTAATCGCAGAAACCCATGAGGAGAATCCTTATACGCTTTTATCGGACGAATATAAGACGACCTTAAGTAACTACAGCGAAAAGGGGCTTTAACACCTTTACTTTCTACACGTTGAATCCAACTACCTATTCTATAATAATAGGAAGTCATAGGATACCAGTTTTTTTAACTATACGAAAAATCATTACATTATTATTAAGGCGTTAAATCTTCGTTTATGACTACCCGACATACCAGCTTATTTAACGCGTTACATAACGAAAGCTAACTGAAGAACAGAATCTACAGGTCGTTATAAAGGTCCCCGCAAGTTTAAAACGAAAAATCGAAAAGCTATAAATCGATTATAGGGATAAAACGAGTAGTTAAGTTAAGCTATCAGTGTGGAATAGAAATTCGTAATGACTTGAATAGTTTGGTAATTTAGTTGCTTACATGGTTATGATATTTACAACCCTAATTCACTTCTAATTTGGCAATTTAAATCAAATAATAAAGTAAATTTATTATACACACGAAGCTCTTTAAAATTTGAGGGTAAGTTATGGGGTGCAATCAATGTATTTTTAAATATCATTGGCGAAAATATGCAGGTTTTAGGCTTTCTATCCCAAAAGTGAATAAGAACGTCGGTAAAGGTAAGGTAAATACCTATATTAAGGTTAATACTGAAACCGTTGGGGGCTTACTCGGGATCCAATGAATAGGTATAAGTACAATAATATTTCGCGTTATACTTGAAATATAAACCAAAATCCTTACAACAGGAGAGTTGCGAGTAACTCATTTGAGTAATACATTCTTTAAATGTGGTTCGAAAGGCGATTACATTCATTATAATAATACCCCCACAATTATCGCGGGCAGAAGCATCTCCATTATCTCTTCTACTACCAATAGTACCTCTAATGTTAGTAATACTAACGTAATTAACTTAAATATATTAAGTGTAAAGGTTATAAAATTGCTAGTGAATAAATTGAACGCTAGGGTTCCATTCGTCATGATTCGAGTGTATATCGATAGAAAGTGATATTTGAGTTAACATATAGTTTATAACACCATTTCTGATTGCCAGTTTAGCGGTTGATTCCCTGGTTCTGTTATTAACCTTCACGAGTAAAGCCTAGTAAATGTTAAGGAACCGTAAAACTGTTTATAAGGCTTTTATTGTGTTTTCGTAAACCGGAAAATAATAGCTTTAATTATATTCAAGTTGTAATAGTACTCTTAAAACATTTAGATAAAAGTAATAGGATTATGAATAACGCTAATGCTATCACAAGCGTATTGACATATCATAACAATATATAAAACCTTAAAATTACTGGAAAATATTAAAGTGATTTTTTCAATACTGATAAAGTTCCAATCTTAAGGTAAGGTATAAAATATCGTAATATTTATACAGGAAAGCGTAACTTCACGCCGTAAATTTAACCGATTAGTTTAAGGGCTGGCGTTTGTGTTTTTAACATTTAACAGTATCGATCGGCGTATCAGTTTTGTAGTTGGGGTCGGAAAAATACGAGTCGTCGTAGTCATTAAGGGAGTCGACGCGATCCCCGATGGGACGCGGCGCATTAAATATGTTATTTGTAGGAAATGTAGCTAGAGATCCTTAAGGAGAGAGGTGGGGTTATTCCGAAAACGTATGCATGCTACCGACTTTAAAATACCTAATTATAAATATTAACGTATGTAATACGTCGATATTTTATTCTTCTAAGTGTAGGTAATAATAGTGAACAGCTTCATTTTGTTTAACGAACTCGACGTATGAAGTGTCGATGAAATTTTCGAGTTAAGTAGATAAACCAGCGTATTATACTATGGAGGCACTTGAAAGCTAATATCTTATACGTACGTCGGGAAATTATTTTAAAGCCTACGGGTTGATATTACGAATTTTAGAATATATAACCCTAAGTTATTGTCGTTTATAAATATCAGGAACCCTGTCGGGAACAAAAACTCCGAAAACTATATAAAAAAGTATTAAAGCCAGAGTTTTCACTTAAGGAAGTCAGATACTATCTATAATCCACGATGAAGAAAAAGGAAAAAAAGGACCCCTGATAAGAAGGTACTACGGAGCTATAGAAAAGGGGAAGGTTCGGTCCGGAGATAGAATGAGAGCATGCTTCCGAGCGGCTCCAGACCATCATAGGAGCATGGAAACTACCAGGGTTAGATCCCAAGTTGCCATGAGCCCAGGTACCAGCCTATGACACTGGTAGTTTAAAGTTTTCGATATGCTTACATTTTCATAGTAACCACCCTTTATAGGTATTCCGTATTTGCGTTACCTACAAACGACAAAATTGCCGTGCTGTTCCCTACTAAGAATTGCGTAAATTTACGTGACAACAATAATGACTCGAAATTTTCCGACGTTGATTACAATATGGAGGCTTTATTCGATATCTTTAGGCATTAACAATCTAAATATATCACTTTTGAAAAACTTGTTACATCTTCCGACGTTAAACTACGCTTTTTGTTATGAAAAGTTACGATATTACCTCAATCACGTAGGGATCGGAAGTTTATCAGTATAAAGGAAAATTACTTTTTCCTTTTTTTTTGGTAATTCGATGACTTTACTAAAACCGTTACGGTAATTTGTTTATATTTACGGTAGCGATAGCGGCACTAGCGACTAAAAAAAATTTATGGCAAAATTCGGCGCGTATTATTGCGATGTGAATATAACTAGAGTCGTTATCGCCTAGATTACCGGTGAGAAATGAAGACACTGTAAATGATTTTACGCTTTTATAAAACATCTACAACGTTTGTTTCGAGGAGGTCGGCAGTATAAATTAGAAATTAGTCGTTAAACTTGTTATCTCTGAGGGGTTATCAAGAATACATTAGCTTATATGTTTTTTTCTTTCTACATACCTACGGATTTTCGAGAATGGGTAGCCTACGACTCACGTATTAATAGGCGACTTCATAACTATCGCATTTGGTATAGAGGCGTTAACCAAGTCAGAATAATCAATACTGGGATTGTTGCTAGCAAAGGGAGTGGTAATAGTGACGCTGTTGGTAGGTCGTAGACGTTGCAACGTTGTCGATTCGATTGGTCGAAGTAACAGTAGTATTTTATTAGTCAGATTGTGGATGTATTGTTCTAGGTTTGGTAGATCGCTATCCGGTGTGCACTGTAATTTGTATGGCCAATTGCTTGGCCCGTGCCCTAGAGTGAAGTGCAGCGTACTACAATTAACTTACACCCATTATGGTAAGTCGGCACAAAGAAATACATTTGCAGTACGGTCAACTTTACTTACAGTAAAGTTGATATACTGGACTGCATGTAATACTTTTCCAACAGACGCGCGTATTAGCGATGACTAGGAGAATGTTATTATAAATAATATAAAGATTTTCCGAATAGTTAATAAAGAGCGTATTATCTAAGTTAATTACGAGGAATTCTCCCATTATAAAATCCTTAATTGATATTTAAAATACGACGTAAACGGTTATTGTATCTTTATCCACCTACTCAATACCGCGTAACGCCTAAGCGGTTCCGAATTTAAGACTTACTTAAACATTTAACTTTTTTTCGTCGACATTCTAAACGACTTTTAAAAGGAAAAGATGTAACTTACTCAATCATTCAACAACTCTTTATTTATAATGAATTCACTTTGAAATTATATGTAATTTTTCCATATTTCAATAAATATTGGTTGTAGATGTTGCAGAATCACTAGTTAATTAATCAGAATCAATTCAACTTAGCGAGTATTCCTATTCTACAACAACAACTTATTAAACTCGCATGTTACGTACCTGAAACCAGCATACTGTTGATTTTTATAACATGATTGAATATTAACTCTAATAGACACCGATCCCAAATTTAGAATTATATTATTCTTCAATTATAATATGACAATATTTTGGCTAATTCCAATACAAAAATACTAATAGATGACTTAATACGCTGCAAATCAACTATTGATTTTGGGACAAGAAAGTAAATATTGCGTATGGATACGGTGTTTTACGCTGGTATAAAAGAATAATAAGGGGGATAAAGTCGCCATTTTCCATATTATACTCTGAAAGGGTCGGATAAACCAAACTGCTACTTCAAAGCTTTTTTTCATCTCTTTCGAAAATATTGATAAAAAGTTAAACTCAAAACCACTTGTTTCTATTGACGATGAATTTTACCACTGTCTTAAGGATTGCGCGACTTCATTCGACAAATTAATTAGCAATAAACCAACATTTCATTATTGTGAATCCGATTACGAAATCCTTTTTCAAAACGTTCATTAAGGTTAGCCTTTATAAGATTATAAGGGCCTGTTATACGGAATGTCACTAAATAAACTTCAAGTGTTTCGGAAAACATTCCCCGAGTTGTTAAACTAAAGTTACATTTAAATACGCAGTTTTTGATCAGGTGCCGCCGTGCTTTTCGCTAAAAAACTCGAAAGCGATTTACACTTTTATATCGATCACCGTAAACTTAACTTTATTACAAAAGCTCATTTTTATCTACTCCATAGAATTAAGGAAATATTGGTAAATATTTTACAAATTACAGAGTTTAACAAGTACCAATTAACGCTGTTAGTGTAAGCTTCTTATAAAAACGGAAATGAATCAATGAAAGCCTTTCGCATACGTTTAGATTTTGTCGATGTTAATTTATCTTTGTAGCCTTAGTTTTTATATAGGTTACCATTGTAGGATATGTTAACAATTCGTCACGCCTTTTTTTTAATATTATTCGTGTCGTTTTTCTCGATGATATTTCAACATATTGGATTAACTCTTTTAATAACTATATCATTAAGTTTTCATATGTATCAAGTGATTGAAATACAGTTAGAGTAAATCTCAATACATCTAAGTACTATTTCGGCGTTTAAAAAACTAAGTATTTAATGTTTATTATTGAAGTAGTGTTGAAATATACAATAGGTACGTTCACTGAACATTAGAGTAGACAGGGATAGTTAGTAGTTGGTACAAACTTAATGTCCTAAACATCTCAACACCAAAAGATGTAGAATTCACCGGAGTTGTAGATATCACCAAGGGATACTAGTTTTTACAGGGTCAAGTACTAGTATTGATTATTACGGAGGATCAGAATGGAGATGATGCCTGGACAAGTACTTACTAGTGCGGAAGAACTATTATTTACTAGTATAAACTAGTATTGAATAGTACGGAGTTTTGACGTTTGATTAGGATCTCTATTATAGTGCATTTCTTCATATTTCACGTCCCCCATATATATTCTAGAATATTTGAATCTATCTGCCTATAATATCTTCTTCTGTAGTACCTTCAACAAGTAGTAATCAAAGTATATATAGACCTGGAAAAGTTATACGTTATCTCGAAGTTGGATTTTATAATATTTATATTGGATATACAGAGTTTAATCTGGATAACTAAATTTTACAGGCAATTCATTTGAAATTACATTATAATCGTTTGTCTTTTAATCCGATCAATTCGTACAGCTACCGTCTTTTATGGGGAACCTGAGGAGAAAGTTGATTTCGAGGGGCTTAAACTCTACCTTCTTTACGAATTAGGTTCTGCTTCTTGTAAACCCAACCGCAATATCTTTTTAAACGCTCATTATTCTAGTTAGAGTTTGATTGCTAACTTATAATAACGAAACAAGAACAATAACTTATGCCCAGTTGTATAAAAGTTACGTTGTTCATTATTTACGGAGTATAATTACAAATTTACGATAAATAATTATTATGGAATATTAAATACCTAAGATTATGCAATATGAAGCTATGAGATATAATTCGTTCATTTAACATTTTTACGGACTTTAATAACTTTAAGTATTTCATAGTTGCACAAGAATTTCTTGAATAATAGGTTCGTCAATTCGAATAATTTTTCATTCTCGTTTTCATTGGGTTTATAATAATTAGTATCATTACATATGGCATCATATACCATTTCAACACATCCAGAATATTTTTAAATACCATTTTCTCCACCACCTTTTAAGTTGCGAATTATATTTATTACGCTCCGAATGTGTTCATTTCCAAATACCGGGGGTATAAATATTTAATATTTAACTATCTCTAGCGATTATACTACAAAAAATTCGAATTTTTCATTACCCAGTATAATTTTTATTCCGTTATTATTCATGCGATATGTATAGGCCATCGAAATTTCCTCACCAATATTCGTATCGACGACGAACAAATATTCAACGTTATTATCTCAGAATGTTTAGTTTATAACAATAGAATGTTATGGGTTTGGCACCATATTTATATATCTGTTTACGCGCCATTCACTACTATATTAATTTAAATGATATACAATTTGCTTTTCACTAGTCACCAAAGCCACGACGCCACCATCGCAATTATCTATAAACGAAAATTTAACCCGGAGTACACCGTACAATCCAGCGTATTTACCGAAATTATAATGTTTATAGACGTACGACCTATTAGCGACAACGTCGAATAGGATCTTTTAACCTTCATCAATTTTGTGACGGTTTTGAATCGAATTTATTATCGACTTCAATATTTTTTCCCCATGATAACGAGCAGATAACGCATGAGATTATAGATCTTACGAACTTTTTAAGTAAAGGCATCATTCTAGAGATAATGAATACCATGAACATCAAATCTTATATAAAACGGTTTCCAAATTGCTATAATCGGTTTACCGGTTTCATTATACTATGATTGATGATCGAGAATAAATTAAACTATTTGATATTGAAAATGATTTTGAGACTTAACGGGGGAGGAGTAGAGTTTGATTACCGTATTCTACCCCCAGAAAAAACGTTGTTACCAAACTTGTCAATGAAGAGAACTTAACAAACCGATGTTTCCTCCTAACTTATACTCAATTGAATTAAAGCCGTTTATTACCCATTTACTATTGAACGGTAGTCAATAAATATATTCCATTTATAGTTATTAACTTTTCTGTTATAATATAAGATTATGATATTGATTTTATATAACTTCTTTAACGTTTCATTATTTCAATTATAAGTTCGTGGTTTAAGGATAAGTATTTCGTTCGAGTATTTACTGTATTATAGAACTCGGGTATATCTCAATGGATTTTACGCAATGAAGTATAAAATCAACTGTTAATAAGTTACATTTTTCATCAAAATGGTTACAGATCGGTAATGAAATTCATTTTATTTTATTTTTAAAAAAAGAACCAACCCAACGAGTTTCCGCAAAACATTTATAACAAATTCAGTATTACACATTTTATGGATCTTCATGTTATCAAGCTTTATATTCAGAGGGAGAAATACCTTCAATTTTATGTAAACTAATTTATACGAGCTACTTTGTATCCGTTCCCAAACCAACAAGTCCGTAATTATGAATTACCTACTATCAACGTTATTGGTAACAATAGAAAAACCGAACCTAAATATTATGTTACAAGCACTTTAAAAATCCGCAATGATTTTTAAATATGCTGATCCTGTATTAATAACCCTTTAAAACGCTAGGTTTTAGTTAAATGACCGAGTGTCGGTACACCTGATTTAAAAGATACTTTCGAACTTTTGACATATTGCTATCTTCGACCTTTAAGAATCCCATTACAATTCAGCCAAACATAACAATAGAACGTCTCTTCCAACATACCGGCCGGTATTATTTGTGTATATTCTATTTTAACGAGCAGTTTGGAAGCTATTATCTTACGAATATCGAATAAATAATTGAATTATATCTCTACTAATACCACAATTATACTTACTTGTCTATATCTTCGTACTTAGCTTGATCAAAATCACCATTCAAACAGATAACAGTTGCTAAATTATTGCATATAGTCATTAATTTACACAATTATCTATTAATACGTTCGACAACCTACTCCAACAATTTAATAGCTTTTCATTGAGATCTTGACCAGCTTATTTATCGAGAATTGTGAATTTATTACATTGTTTTACTCATTAAAAATCTATGTTTCTCATTAAGGAGCTGTACAACGCAAAAACCGCCAAAAAAAACGGTAAGAAATGAACTGAACTGGTACCGCTACATGTCCCCAACTTAAGTTTGGTAGCCCGATATACCCTTATTACCTTTTTTGCCGCGACCACCTAGGTTTACACCTCATCTATCCATTTCTCAATACTTAGAAAGCGGTTTGCAAATGGGTAACTCGCTTCGGATTTAGGAGTCAAACTCAAGGTAGGCCTCGAAAATCTCTTTAATAGTTTTATTCATATTGGGATTCAAATTGAAGAGGGTATAAAGGTGACCGAAACTCATATTAGTAACGTTAATAACGAATAAAAGCCATTCCACCCCAACATCCAACTGTTTATTTATAGTTATCTAGTTCTTACTTTGTTTTATACTTATCCTTCTTCTCTTGAAAACCCTTCCATGGGTAGCATATCATCCTGTACACGAAATTAAAACATATCTAAGCTGTGGTACCGTTTAGGTATATCATAATAAATTGTAACGCCAGGAACTGCATTCTTATCAGCAGGGACTATACAGTTTTTAGGATAAAATACACGTCTTTTCAAACCTTGTTGACCTCGGTAAAGCAATTCGGATTAGATTTAGCAATTGGTTCGTTTATAACAAAAAAAAAACTTTAACTAACTACTTTTTCCATATTGGCATATAATGGGCTAACCATTTACTACGGTTTAGAGGGAAGGAGAGATTATTATAGGAAAGAAAAAAGTTTATCTTTGAAAGAGGGCCTACGGGATCTATTGATTGGAAGGGGGAGGTAGGGAGTCTAATTCCGCCGCTATCTACGCCTAACCCAAACGTTTGATGGCTGAAATCATCAACCAAATGCTACCGTGTTCCAATACACTCGGAAGCGGTTATCATATATCTTTTACAATAATTTACAACAGGAGGATACTTTCAATACTCCTTATGGTTGGCTACTCCCCTTTAACTTCTTCTATAAAGCTCTGAAGTAAAACATGTGTTAATATTACTGGATAATACATAGGCTAGTGGTTACCAAAGATTTAACCCTAGTGGTTTCTATACTCCTACAATGTTTCCAAGCAGTTTGGAAGCATATCCTCTCATGTTAAATAACAAGGCTACCCCCTTTTCTTATAGCTTCTCAGCTGCTTCTTAGCAGGGGTTTCTTCTTCCTTCTTCGTAAAATAATAAAGACAGTATCTGAATGCCACAAGGGATAGCTTCGTCTTTTTCCTTTTACAGATTTATACTAAATTAAGTTTCTTGTAATTCCGTTCCAATATTGTTGAATATTATTAATAACATGTGATGTATTGCAAATAATATTTCATTGTTTTCGAAAGACGTATTATTTCAGGCACTTTACATATTACGAGTGTAATAATGCGTTCAAAAATTAATATTAATTGTTTAAGTAAGTTATATATCTGCAAGATGTTCATTATCGAATAACTCTGCCCTTCACCCATTATGCTTTTGTATATTGTGTGAAAAGGAAAGACGTATTTCATCGTTAAAGAGTTCAAAACTTCAATCCTTTATATTATTTTAAAATTAGCGATTATGAATCGAATTTGTTTTATAAACCATTACGTTAGATACAGGAGTAGTAATATTCCTAATAAGGGGAGATTTGCAATACTTTGTGTTGCAATAAGAGAGTATCGTCATTACAAGAATAAACTATTTAGATTTCAAAAACATCAAGGTTAGGTTCATTCTAAATGACAAACTATCGTTACTCGAATTCACGATCCTGGATACCGTCGTTGAATTTCTTTTTTTTTAAAAAAAAAATTAAAACGCTTTACACCATTCCTTAATTAGTCGAAGATATGAAGACCATTAATAATCAAATTAATATTGATGTTGATAAAAGGGTTCAAGATCGCTATAGGTTTATTTTTGTTTTTAAATATATGTATGTATTCTTGAACCTTTAATTATTAATGATACAATGTGTAAACTAAACAAAGAGAAAGATATGTCAGCTATACCCTTATTTTCTGTTCTAATTTATTTATGAGTGACATAAAGTTTTTAAGTTTTCTGGGTGTAATGATGAGGAACATTGAGCATTATGAGTGATTCAAAGGCTTCGTTACCATTGTTGAACCCATGCTCAAGTCATTCCAAGATTTACATTTATATTGAATACCAATAATAATTTTATTCCGATATTCAAGCTATCGTTTCATTCCTGAGTCATCAACCAATTCTTTATATAGTGGAGTCAATACCCCTAGTTTATAAATTGAAGTGTCAGAAATCGTTAACATCAAAAATTAATCTAAAAGCCTTTATAGACTGAAAATTGACTCATAATTGTCAATATGAAATGTTATTATTTATGATAAAGTTATTGAATTCATAGTAATGAAATCATAATTTAACATTATAAAAATAATGATTCAGTGTGAACGAGTTCCAATTAAAGTTTATTAAAGTATCAGGAACGTGGAAATGGTATATACGTGATTCTATGAGTCCTATGTGATTATTTCATTAGAGATTAACTTCTTTATAGTTAGAGAAGTATGGGTTTAAAATGCGGTGAAGAACTGGAATTATGTAATTAGACTTAATACTTTATAATCGATTCTATTGAATCTGGGAGTATATTTGAGTTCAACCAATGAATTCCCTTTATTATATAATACCTGTCAATGAGTTTTGGTTTTTAGTATGATATAGTGAAAATGACAACAAAATTACCAAAGCTTGAACTTAACGATTCCTTTAAAGATTAATATAGTTTATCTACAACCAACGTATTTACGTTTCCATTACGACGCACCTTATTGATTTGGTGTAAATTAGGAAAGAACTATGTTCTTTTTAGGATTTAGGGTATCTTGAACTCAAACTTTTGCTTGAAATTGCTAAAGTTTTTTCTATATATCGTATGAAATAGGTAGAACTTTATATGGAGGATATTGTCAACAAAAACATCAAAGTCAAACAGATTATTTGATTTAATTTTTTCCCCCTATTATTAACAAGTGAATGAAATGAAGGTGACTCGTTCTACCGGTTAAAAAATAGAATGACAAGGAAAACGCTAATGTCTACAAGCATGGACAATTATATATCAATGGATGAGTTAAGAGGAAAGAGAAAGATAACCCTGACTTGATTATTAAATCACGTACGTATTAAATTATTCAAGCCTTGGATAAACCTTGCGTGGAAAGTGACATGGTCGAGAATTATAGAATTTCTTTATGAAAAGTTTTTTATTTCATGTTTATATACGATATTGACGTCCAAGATCCTAACGAGATAATATTCAAGTTCAAATAGTTGATAAAGTAAAAAAAATGATTATAAATTTACCACACGATAAGTTTAAAATAATCGTTTCAAACCACAGCGGAGTAGGAAAACCATAATGTTCACCGATTTTGAATGCTAGCTCAATATTTAGAATTTTACCAGTACATTCAATCGTAGTTTGTGATGGAAAGTTTACGGCTAATAACCGTGATATTATTTAAGTGTATATGTAATCAAGGATCAACTTATGAAAATTGTATTATTCAAGATACACATGGAACAAATGAACAATTACCCATTGGTTATGTTTATAGGATGCGTTAAATCGTGATATGGATTAGCTGTGCTAGATTTTTTTTTTTTTTTTTTTTTTTTTTTTTTTTTTTTTTTTGATACATGAATTGCATTTTAAATTTGGTAGAGTGATAAACCTTTCATTTCATGTCCCATGTTTTTTCATCGCGAAAAAGTGTGACTACATTTTTAATACGATAGGTATGAATATTAATTATACCGTATTCGTCTAAACTGTTCGTTTCTCAACCATAAATTGACGTTTGTTCTTCGGTTCAAGATTTTGTTATTACAAATAAATTTATATTTAAGCTAAAAGACAATATCTTTTTTTTAACGGATTGTTTATACACATACATAGTATTAACAATAGTCATATTGAATACCTTATTTATCGTCAGAGGTAGTACTAAATTAGTTTAATTCATCCCAATAAAACTAACATTACCAATAATCCAAAATAGGTGAAATAGCTCGGTTATAATAATCATAACACCAATTTATATTATCCGCAGATATTTAACACTTCCGGAATTTCAACATAAGCTTAAAGTGAAGTTATATAAGGGCCAATTGCTTCAATAAACGCGTTGAATAGGAAATGAAGATTTTTTTTTTAGGAATTTACTTTTTTTTTGTTACATTGTTAATTGCCCATTTAATATATTTTTCAATCAACTTCTTTAAGAGTCATTACGTAGTAATATAGTTGATTTGATTACTTATAGAAATCATTACTCCATACAAAATGAAAGGGAACTCGTTTTTCATTACCAAAAAGCTGATCTATGTGTTACAGTCTGGTGCCTGGGCTTCTGGTCACCAGAAATCTAGCTCTAGCGGTTACTGAGCTCCCTTAATGCTTTGGGGTCGTCATGATACGTGACAGGTTCACCTTTTTTTCAGTAACCTGTAGCGGATCCTTGGCAGAGCTTTTGGTATCTCTCACTTTATCGTGGACTATAGATAGTAGCCGACTATTTCAAGCGATACATTTGATTTCCTCCCCTTACACATGATTCTCCATCCTTTTTTCCTGAACGCGTTTTAGTTATTTATAAGAAAATATAATTTAAGGAAATAAATTTCGATCCTTTCAACTGGACCTTTTGAACTTTAGACTAATTTGTTGACGTACGAGTTATGGATTCACTTTCAACCGCTTGAGAAATGTAACATGATCAATTGATTGTCTAATACCAATAATTTACCGATACTTCATGTATAGAGATCATCAAACGGGATCATGCCGTTTGCGAATACGTTTTACGAATGACCGACATATTATTTACGTCTATGGTTACAATACAGTAGCTTAAAGTCGTTACCGGCACGATTACATTTTCAAAACGAACTCTTTCTTAAAGGTATCACTTTTTCACGTTATCTACGAATAATTTAAACATTATGTTACCCCTCATCGGAGACCACGCCAAGGATAACGACGATCCGCGATTTTCAGATTTCAATTAAGATTTAAACGGTGTATTTAATAACGTTGACCGTGAACAAATTCAAATAAAACCCCTGAAATAATCAGTTATATTTTCCGGCGTTAAGTTACGCTTTTTGGTGTGAGAAGCTACGTTATTACGTAAGTTCTATGAAGACTAGAAGTTTATGAGTATGACGCGAGATTACCATTATGTTTTTTTCTAATAATTTAATTGATTTACAAAAATCTTTATGGAAGTTTATTATGTTTCAGGTAGTAATGATGGTGATAGAAACCTCAACATTTTGATGTTAATAATTTATGCCTATTATTATAACCCAAATGCGGATAAAACCGTTATAGGATAGTATACAAGTTTAAAATAAGGGGTTTGCCAACAATTTGACCTCATTGATTTTTAGAAAGCCTTATTTTCGAAATTTAGCAATGTAAAACGGTAATTGGACATTATATTTGTTATTCGTAAAAGAGTTGTTAACCATATTTTCGTTGATATATCGGTTTTTTATATATACATCCGGATTAATACATAAAGGTCACAAATACCGCATTTATGAACAGACAACTTCATAAATTTGATACTCAGTTCGGAGGCGCCAGTTACGTTAATGATGCTGGTATTATTCATATATTTCAAAGAGAAAGCGGTAACACCGATTCACACGTTTGCGATAATTAGAAAAATAGCATTATCACCAAATTATATGCTTTTCGAACCCATATAAAGCGGTGTGTTGCCTGCGATAATCATTGAAAACTCTCTTGTTGGAAATACCTCGGTTTATAGTTAAAATACGGTGCGCATGGTTATTGTATTAGTAACGACTTATAAGGTCCCGCGTAGCTATCTAATAGTTCTTGTATTAAGGCTAACTGTTAGTAAGACATTGGATCGTTGCAAAGTTGTCGATTCAAATCGTAGTCGAAGTAACAGTAGTATTGCATTGGTCAGATTGTGGATGCATTGTTTTAGGTTTGGAAGACCGCTAGCCAATCTGCACAGTAATTGGCATGGCCAATTTTTTGGCTCGTACTCTAGTATGAAGTGGAGCGTACTATATTCGACTTACACCCAATGTGATAAGTCCACAAACAATACACTTAACTTACAGTACAGTTGACTTTACTGAAAGTAATGTTAAACTATTGCACTGCATGTAGTACCATTCCAATACTGGCGGCTTTTTAGTTTGTACGTCTACGCCAATGTAGTTAACCAATTTTGTTCGGTTCACGATAAACAGCGACCTCGTTAACTTGCTACCCCCCCGTTAATTCCAATTGACCTCCATACTTAATTTCACCCAATTAAATATAAATTGACCACATTCTCTCCTGATTTCTCCCCTTCTCTGAGATCCAAGTTTATCAACTCCTATAAAAAGTTCTTCTGACACAAGCCTTTGTAAGCCTTTACTTCAACCGTGCCAATTATGCCGGTCGCTATCGTAGCCTTCGCCTCTACTTTCCTGGTAGTCTTCCAGTTTGCCAGCATATCCCTAGACGCAGTCACGTAATCTGTGCTTTTCACGCGGCTTATTAACGTATCCCGATATATGTATAGTTAGTTTGTTACTATTAATAAACCTTTCCAGGGCTTTGTTTAGCATTGTTTTCGTTATAGCATTTTCTGAATTATATTTACCATCAATCAACCGGAATTATTGAATCTCCTTCCCTTTATAAGCTTTACGAAGTGCTATTACGTCGATCATCAAGCGTTTTACACTAATGGTTCCGAGTTTCCAAAGGTATTCGAAAAAGCTTTTTGAGTCGATATAAATTACTACCGGAATATGACTAATCCTTAGCTGCCTAGTAGTGATAAGACTAAAGGTCTCCTATATTATTATACCTAGGTTAAAACCAGTCATTTTACTGTGGACCTCCGAAGTTGATATATTTCGTATCATTCCTTTACGTTTAACCAAAATTCAATAAATTAGTTTACCAATAATGTTAAATTGGATTTCTTTCTTACTTTAGTTAACGAGGGTCGTTTGAAAGCCAATTTATTAAGAAAAATCGGTATTGTTTATGAATTACTTATTCTTGAAGATTATCAACTTACTTCTCGATAACTTAATTGGGATTATATTAATCCTACGGTTCAGGTTTCGCATCTACTACTAGATCCTTTCATTTAGCCGGTTAAAGACTTTATCCGCCGGATCTTATATATTTTCTGCGATCCAAATGTCGTAAAAGGCTTTCGGTTGTCATAATGACGTGATATGGGTGCTCCAAACATATCGTTTCAAGTATCGTTAAGCTTTAGATTTATCAGTTTTGTCGATTATAGCCTAAATTGTATTCTGTCCATCTTAGTAAAAGATAAGGACGGTATTTATATCAAGTATACGGATGAACGATGTATTAAATTTAAGTCATTTTCCCTCCGTCAATGTCTTTACTAGCTTATAATTTCAAAATTTATAGTTTTTAATCGCGTATTGTTCTAATGTTACAAATCCTAGTATTTCGACAAAAAAGATATCGGTAATTTCCATGCCTATTACACCGAATTCCCTCTTTCATATTACTTGTAAATACAAGTTGTACGCTCAAAGCTTTATGGTTAACCATCATTCAAAATACGACTTTTATGTTAGGTTTTAGTAGACGTTTAATTTAGTAAATCCGTACAGTAGTTTAATATATCGTATTATTATATTTCGAAGGAGAATAATACGTAGTTTCTGTAGTTGTTCTTTTAATGCGATTCGCTATACAGCCGTCCTGGATTACGTATAAACCTGTATTATACTATAGTCGTTACACGTGAATTTATCTTAAGGTTAAATTAGTGAACTTATTATTAAAAAAATTACTAAGTATTAGCTAATCTCTTCAATCGTTAGCGATTACGAAGAGATTTTGTTCTCATCTTTATCAACGTATCCTTAAGCGATTAAATGTAACTTTTCGTATAGTTGTCCTATAGTATTGCTCTTAACCTCATAAATAATCGTCGAATTTAATAACGTAACGTTTAGGTTTTGAAGTTTAAAGTTTGGTTTCGGTGCAAACTATATAACCCCTCGAGTTAACAGGCCGTTAAGTTCAACTTTATCGCTTTTTTTAAAGAGTATGCCAGAGGCTTTAATAATCCTTTGTTCTCAAACTTTTAGTGTTAAGTTTGTGTTATTCTTTTCTTTGTTTACTCAAATAGTATTGTAGATACGGCTCGTTGTATATTTCCTTTTTTTAATATTTTTCTTTTTTAGGGATCATACGTACAGGCGGCGGTTTATCGGCTTTTTGATAATGGGTGTAAAAGGTTCTTGTTTACTCGATCATTTTACTTAAAGGTTTTTGTTGTTAGTAGCTCCAATATAGGGTTTCACTTAAGTCATTCGAAAAGATAAAAGACCGTTAATAGTTTTAATAACTACCTCGTAATTCGCGATATTGAATATTTTATTCAGACCCTTTTATTTATCCAGCTTCCATCATACGAAGACTTTACTTTGTGACCGTAAAGCGAAGTAATTTATTATCTTATTTACTTTTTGAAACCTCGCCGCCATAAATTTGGTATCAGTATCGTAAACGACGACGTTATATACGCACAAGTACCAATGAATTTATAGTACTTTTGACGTTTCTCACGTTTCTTTTGCTGAAAAAGACTTCAAAACCATAGCTCCGAAATGATAGGTTGCGAAAGTAACGACGTAATGGATAGACTCAGTATTAAGTAAAATATATTGATGAAAATCTTTTATGTTGAATTTTAATCATTTCTCAACGTAAATTAGAATTTTCGAGGGCTGGGCTACAGGTTTGGCTGTGGTAAAAAAAGCCTGTTCATAGCGTTTTGGGAAAAGTATCTCAAATTTTGATACTTTACGGACTTTAAAACATTGTATAGCTTATTAATGGATGGATAATGAATTAACCGGTATAGTTAACGTATTTCTAGTTTCATTGTGTTTAATAACATTGTTTTAGAACCTCAAATATAAAACTATAAATACCTTTACTTAAAGGCGAGAGGAAATCTTTGGCTGTTTTTAACCAGTTCGTCTGCGTTAACGTCGACTTTCACGTCGAGAGATTTCATATTTTTAATTAAAAAAGAAAAAGGTTAGGAGAGTTAATGATTTGAAACTTAATTGCCTTCATAATAGTTTTCATTACAGTTATTTTTTGTATCGATATTTATTTGCCTGGTTTTAAACTAACCTTGGCTTTTCTAGTATCAAAACGATAAATTTTGGTAGTTGTAGTGTTTTCTTCACATGATACCATTTACTAAGAATAGCTTTTTATTAAGTACCTTGTTTCCCATATTTCTCGTATAATACCTTAAAACGTATGGTCCGCATAACGATCGTTATGATTAAAGGTGTATACGGAGTTAAAGGTTTAGTTGAAACAAAGTTCAAGATTTTTAATACTTAAACGGTATATGAAGGCGTGGTTGGCTAATTACTAAGCCGTATTAGAAGTCGTAACTTCGTGTCACTTTATTCATTTTGAGGAATTGGCGCCGTTAATTAGCTCGGCGCCCTTAAAGTTGATGGTTTGTTCCCAGTAATCTTGTTAAAAGGCAGTGGGGTAGTAGATGAAATATATTTCCTATTTGTTGTTACACTTGGCGAGGCGGTACCGAGTCGCCTAATAGTTAAATTTATTATAAATACCATATTTTTCATTGCTATTACGACAATAATATTTACGGTTAATAGGTTCGCCTGAATATTGGCCTTGTTAGGGTTAAAGTAACTACTCCCTTTAGTTTGTTACCGGTGGGTCAAACTTTAGGTGCTAAAAACGCTTCTAACCGTATTTACGGTCAATATAATGAACTACCGTAAGGGTTTCTTTATTTACGTTCGAGAAGTTTCTGGCTAAGGGGTATATATTAAACAAGTTTGTTGCACGTATTTTTATAGTGGCAAACGAGGAACCTAACTAGCTTAAAAATCTTTACATGTGGCTTTTACGTTTTTTAAAACGTATTTAAACTCGTTAAAGTCCATAACTGTTACCCGTACCTGAACGCGAAGTATAGTTTCGCTAACTTTGGCTTGTCTCATTACTTTCTATCATCATATTCATTTGTTAAGCGTTCAATTAAAAACATTTAATAGTGTTTATCTTTTTTATATTGTATTTCGTAGTCGCTCATTCTATATGATATTAGTCGATGTAAATATCGTATTAGACGTAGCTTTCTATGCCGTCGTAAATTTCTCGATACATAGTAGCTCTAGTGAGGAAATTCAGATAGTAATCTTTAGTCTGCCTTGTAAAAATTACACGGAATATTAGGTAAAAACCTAAAGGAAGAACCTCTATTTACTTGTAAATGTTTCAAAAAGGCATTATATTAGTGTCAAAAAGTTTGTAAGGCTTCCTGTCATACTTTTTTTTACCTCGTTTTGATCTTCATGAAGTCCGTAAGCAGCTTATAGATAATATTAACTATCTTAACAGTTTTTGAAAAAAGGTCGCAAAAGTTAACCCAATCTTATATGGTGTTTCCTATCAGTTTAAAGCTTAAAGTTTTAAAGGTACGTTATTAAGGGTAATTTACAGTCGCTTAACTAGAGGGGAAAAGTCCTATGATAGGACCTATAGTGGGATTTCGCGCGTAGACAAAGCTAAAGGGGGAATGTTTTATGGGGTTTTGCGGTTTTAAGTAAAGTATTAAGGGGGAAGTGGTATCTGACGACTTTGAAAGGCTTAAAGATCTTACTTAATTTCCTAGTATCAAACGCCAATATTAATACCACTGGCCGCAATGGTTGCCTTTGCTTTACGAGTTTTACCACCCCTTAAGGCGTACTATGCGCTATTACGTAGATGTGTTGAGTTTTCGAGCAAGTAAATAGGCTTATAGTTAGCATATAAAGAGGTTTAACTTAACCAAGGGTAAAGAGGGGGTCCCCTAAATCGCGAATATGGTCGTTAAGTTTTTTCAATACCCTTTCCCTTAGGTCCTAGGTCTTGAAGGCATTTTACAAGCTAAGCTAACTTGAAGAGTGTTTACGCCAGTCTAATAACGTTTTCTTTTAGTACGTATTTCCTTCGGCGTTTAAGTTTGGCCTTTATTTTGAACTTACCGGTCTTTTTAATTGTCTTTCATATGTTAATTATCCAGTTCCCGACCAATATACCGAACTTGTAAAATATGTCATCATGTTTTTCATCGCTATTATATTTTAAGACAAGGCAACCGACGAAGTTAGTCAAATGCTTTTCAATCGAGTTCTAATTAACGTTGTCCTTCCAAACGTTGTGGTTATAGTGCTTAGCTAAAGCTGTTCCGAGGTTTTTGATTACTTCTTCTTAGGCAAGGTCGTTAATAGCCTGAAAGTGAGGACTTGCAATAGCTATTTTCACGTTATGGCTTGTATAGGACCTGTAGGGAATTTAGGGCGAGTGACTATGTGATTTGGGGAGTAGGGGCTTGGTATTTTGATGTGAAGTCGTGTGAGAGCTTGATGACTTGGCGTTAAATCGTGTAGTGTAGCTTTCTTGGCGCGACTTGGCGATTCTTAGTCTTTTCGCTTAGGACAGCGATATTAGATATTAAATTGGCGTGGGAAGGTGAAAAAAGTAAAGTAGGGGCAAAGGTTTGGTGTAAAGGGTAAGGTCGATGGTTGTTTGTTATTAGAGGTTGTTTAGTGTGGGGACTTCGTCGTTTTTGTTATAGCAGTAGCACGCGTAGTAATACCGACTTAGCCGTTTACTAACTTTCCGAACTTTGAAACTTCTAACAGTTAATCTCAAAGTCGTTAAAAAGGATCAATGAATATTTCTTGGTGTTTTCATCAGCGATACCGTCGCTTACATCCACATTGCCGTTGTGGACCGACGTAACCTTGAATGCTTCTCTATTTTCCTTCTGTTATAGACTAACGCAGTACTCATAAAGGCCTTTCGCCAAAAAAAATCCTTACCCTAGCTATAACGTAAAGCGTAACAATTGGAAGCTAGCTTCTTTTTCTACTTAGCTAATCGGTGCTTAACTCAATAAGTACTAATTAGTGTTGTTAGGGCCTTAGATCGTTACAACGTTGTCGATTCGAATTGTGGTCGAAGTAACAATGGTATTACATTAGTCAAGTGGTGGATGTATTATTCCAGGTTTGGCAAACCGCTAGCCGGTCTGCAATGTCTTATGTATAGCCAATTGCTTGGGCCACGCCCTGGTGTGGAGTGCAGCGTACTGCACTCGACTTACACCCAATGCGGTAAGTCTACAAACAATACATTCAACTTGCAGTACAGTTAACTTTACTGTAATTAAAGTTGACCTACTGCACTGTATGTAGTACTATACTAATACTAACAATAATATTAAAACTAATATTGATATTCAAATTAATTTTTACGTTAACTTTTACGATCTTGAGGAAATAACAGCATAAGTTTTATATATAATTACGTATAAGAGTAAAAATGATTTTAATTTGAGCTGATGGCTTATCCACAATTTTGAAATGATTTCTCGTTAGTAATAAATTCACATTATAATTATGTTTCATTTGATCATTCTTTAGTGAATATAGGTTGTAAATATTATAACGTAGTAAATATATAGCCTACTTACCAATTGAAGTTACCTTTTATCCTTATCTCATCCCGAAGATTGAGTAACGGGATTTGATAAGCACAAAGACCCGATTTATTGTTTATATATTTATAATTCGTTTAGATATTTCAATCGCTTGATTTCTGTTTCAAATTTCATCTTCTATTATTCCTTACTTGTAATACCATGTTATTGTAGTTAAAATCTGGATAAATTACGAATAGGTAATTGATACCTTTTCAAAGTATATATTGATTTTTACATGAACAGGTAATCATCGCATATTAGAATGTTGTTTTACGCTGGTATAGAATAAATCTAGAGGTATCTGTGCCTCCACTCTTCTTGTCATATTTTGTAAGGCTCAAAAAGAGTCATCTTTTAATACGTAACTTGTTGCCTGTTTTTTGTTTTGTTTTTCAATCTATAAATAAAATATTAAACCCCGAATCTTCCATTTTCCGTTAACAATGAACTATTTCATAAGTTTAATGACTTCGCGTCTTTATTCGAAAAAAAAAACTACAAAACAAGTTATTTCCTTCATGCTTCGGATCTAATTAAAAGATTAATATTTCAAACGAGAATAAGGGTTAACTTTGAAAGATCTTGTAGGGTTGATTGAATAGTATGCTACAGGAGGTGTTTCTCTTAACACTGAAAAACTCAATCTAATCATCAAATTAATGTTTTATCTATTTACGGAGTTTCCTAACGGATGCCCCTGTTCTTTAAATTAAGAAAACTAAAGGTAGTGTACGCTTCTAAATAGATTACAATGAACTTAATTTTTTTATAAGATTCGACCGCTATTCACTCCCTTTAATCAAAGAAAGGTTTACAAATATATCTTAAGTTAAGTCATTTATCAAACTACACTTGCCAACCGCCTTCTATGAGCAATATACTCAAGATGACTATGTTTTAAAACTATATTCCGTATCTTCTCTTGATTTTTCCAATGGATTTTTGTCTTTTTTTGTATTTATGGTACAAAAATTACCCTTTAACTGTATATCAACATTTTGTTGTGCGGGGTTTGAACATTTTTTACTCTATTTATCTTTATGATATTCGAGTATATCTTAATACCAATGCTGACGGTTACAAAATTAATATTAAAAAGGTATTAAACGATTTAAACCCTGTGGATTTCAACTTCAATATTCTTAAGGGAAAATTCGGTATTTCCAAAATAAAATATTGAGGATTTTTGATCGAATCCGAAATCGAAAAACGTATGTGCCCGGAAAAAATTATATGTTATCCGGAATTCAGTGGCTTCCTCGTTGATAATTAAATAATCAAAGGCTTTCAGTTCACTAAATTTGACTGGTAATTGAATTGAAATCATTTTATAATAGCCGGCTTTTTGATTAGCTGGATTAAAAACTAAGTTGTTTCTAGTTGAGAGCGCGAAGAAAAAAACCTGTTTTAAAATATTTCATTTTTATTTTTTTCCGAACTAATTTTCCACTATTTAATCCCCGATTGCGTTACCTGTATAAAAGCCAACCATACTCATTGGTTCTGGGAAGGCTATTTACTGCAACTAAATAATCTCGGCACCTTACCTTAAACAATATTTAACTTTAGTTATGTATTACATATCGAATATAATCACAAAGTTTACGGTTAAAACCAAGAAGGAATTATTCATTGTCTAAACATAAGGAATACAGAGTCTCGAGATATGGTTCGTCAGTTTTTTTTTTTTCATGGAAAAAAACATAAAATACTCTATAATTACGCGACGACTAATCAAAAATTTAATTCGTTAATCGGAACAACTTTCTTCAGTTTAGTTTCCACTAATATATAATGAATCAAACTAATATATATAACCTGATACACTATTTTGACTAAATTAAGATATATTGAAACAACTATGCGATCCTTAAATTTGAGACAAAGAATAATAGATTCTACGCTTTGAATGATCCTTCATAACCCCTTTTCTAATATATATAACTTTGGGCTTATTATCAATAAATGATTCATTCTGCTTGATCATAAACATTTGACTAATATCAAACTTTATAGTATATCAAATACCCTTATTAACCGGGATATTACTTACTACCGTTTCATTCGTATAATATATAGAAACAACGTAAAATTATCTTTCCATATTTGTATTGACCTCGACCAAATACTTCAAAATTTTATTTAGGAATACTTAGTTAATAACGATATCATTTTACGATGTCGCAACCGTATTTGTATTTTCATTTACAACCGGTTTACTAATGTGTTCATTTGAAATACATATAATTGACTTTTTTCCGACCATACGAGCTGCTACAATACTATTTTATTTCATTTTAAAATGTTTTAAAACCTAGTTATTCAGTGTAATACAACGGTTTTGTCGGAATTTGGATATTCATAAGCGAATAACCTATTAATAACAACGCTAAAAATAATTCCAAAGCGTTTTTTGGTTCACGAATAGATTCAAGGCAAATTCTCAATCTCTTTTATAATCGATATCTCTTACAACCTACATAATAACCTATGTTACCCTTTAATTTTGATACATCTTCTAAGTCAAGTTATTACTTCGAAAATAATAAATATTTCAAATACTAAACTGAATAAAAATGGCTTGTAATTTTCTTTGAACCATTTTACGGTATTTTTTTACATGATTTATAACGATCGAGGTTTAAACTTGATCTTTAGGTTCGAAAAATACCGTTACTATAAGAAGGGAAAAAACCGGGATTAAACACCATATTTCACACCAAAATTTATAATATTACCAAACGCACCAATTCAAATATTTCTATATACCTACGCTTTTTCATTTTTTCCACGCAACTCAATTAAAATCGCTTAATACCCAGTTAGCAATTAACATTACACAACTGGAATACCATTCCATTAGTATTAACTCATTTTTCATAATATACAGCTATTATATCGACTTTATTTACCCGTAGAACGATTACTTAACCCACTTATCAAACCTCTCGTAGAAAACGAAACTTGTTCCCAAAGTATCAATAGTATTATAAAATTGGGTAAAATCATCATAATATCTATGTCACAGCATATAATAAACCGTTGATAAATAATACTTCCGTTGGAAACGGTTTCTGGTCAGCAATAACGCTGATGTTTTTACAATACTATAAATCAGACTAGTACTAAAGAAGCTGAGACTAACTTTATAATAAATATTATATAATACGTATCATCGATTCTTTTATCGTTGGACTTGAAATTTCAAGTAAAAAGAACACGAGATTTTATATATTATTAATTTATTCGAACCGCTTCTCACCTCTTACTGAGCCCGTAAATCGGAGATCATCAACCACTCATTCTAAAAGTTATCGAAAATAACAATAATGAAACCGGATGTATTTTCCATGTGGAGGGTATTGTATAAAACCAAGATAAGCCTCAAGTTAACCTCTTCCGTATTAATTACTTTCTGAATCGATTAGTTTCAATTAATATGATAGATTATATATTCCTGATCTAAAGGTTGATTTAAAAAAAATATCGTGACTTGGTACTTTATCAAATCACATTATTACTCGACTAAAGATAATGAAGGGCTTTTTCGCCTAACCATATAGCTGACTAAGGTTCATTTTATCCTTCACTAGTTATTAAATCGTTGAAAACTATTGTTTTATGGTTTTCAAATAGGGGTCAAATTAGCCTACGTGAATTAGTAGTAATATATGTAGGTTAATAGTAATAGTGAGTTAATTAACATACGTGGATTGAGTGGAAACTTACGTATGCTAGTAGTAGTAAAAGGTCAGTTATCTGACGTAAGTAAACCGAAAGTAATAAGCGGCTCATCCTAAGTTGATGAAAAATTATAATAACGGTAATGAATTTATTAACACATGAAGGTTAGAATGGTTAATAGTAGAGGGTTATAAGTTAATCTATGTAGGTTAAACAGAATCAGTTGACGGCTTAATACACTTTAGTTAAGAGAGATAGAGGGTTTATATACGTATACAAAGACGAATGAAAAAAGAGAAAGAAAAAAAAAAGGGGGGGGGGGGCAAGGATAGATATACGCCAGAGGTAATATTATATGCTGGTTCCTAGGAAACTAGTTACCAGGGAACTTGCCTAGGCGGTTACTATGGTCCCAAGATTCTCTAGAGTCATCTTGTTACGTGACCGGGTCACCCATTTTACTATATTCTGTAGCAGTTCCTTAGTAGAGCCCTCTCTCACTCTCTCTTCAATAAGAGATACAGATAGTATCCGAATATCTTAAGCAACATATTTAACTTAGGTTTTTCACTCTTTAAGATATTTTTCAAATGTATAAATACTATACGCAAAGTATTTCTTTTTTTGGTTTTTGGGTTAGTAATACTCTTCTATATTAGTAGTTTTGAATACAACGCCTTTAATAGTATGACTAAATGACGGAATATTTCATAGATTCCAATCGTTATTAATAAATATTTACTAAGATTACTTGAATAATAGCTTAGTTGCTATATAACTGATGACAAGCGATTTCGCATCAATGTAAAAGTTCTTCTTGAAGTTGTCGGCAATAGTAAAATTTATAATTTCTAATAAATCGATGGTAATAATATTCCGACATATTTGAAAAAAATGACTAAACATAATTGAAACATGAAAATGTTTATTGATAGCAATATTGTGGATATTATCATATATTTCTATATTTAGTAAGCGGTTACAACATAAGATACACTCTTGCGGTGTGCTCGATAATTTGCCAAGCTGTAAGGTGCATTCTAGCAAAGTTATGATAGCGTGCCACTGCTTAAAATGGAGATTGACAGAGTTTATAGTGGATTTCCACTCCCCGCGTGAGAGCTTATAAGCTCTCACCTGACGCGTGTAATCTCCGGATGCCTTTTCTCTCTTTAATCAATTTTTATTCAATACTACTAATGTTACGATCACTTTTTTACTACTTTTTAGGTTAAAGTTATATGGAAATAAACTTTACCAATATTAATTAGTTTCCAACTTGGTTGACTACAAAAGACTGGGAAAAAAAGAGACGAACCTAAGTTCAATATTAATAATAAAATATGGTAGCGGTACTAGCTATATGTGCTTCAACATAATGTTTGATAAAAAATGTAAGAAAGCGAAAATAAAATCTGTACAAGAGCGTAACTTTAAAAAGGATTACTTTAATTAGATATTATTTACTCGATTAGTGCACTTTAACTACTAAATGCCATACTACCCTATCTGTTAACTTGGTTAGAGCTTTAAACATATCCGGGAGCTTTTTGGAAAGCGTTATATTACGCAATAATCTACTTAAGCCAGAATAACTAAGTTTTTCCTCCCTTCATTTGGACCTATGCGACTTAAAATTAGCACTCGAACCGCTTATAAACCTCGGAAACAGCTAAAACAAAACATTCGACGCGTTCGGCACACCAAACCTCACACACCATCTCAAACTTTACAAATACACCTCCTCATTCCTTTTCACCCATCCACTTTATCACATTCACCTTCCCTCGTTCTCTTGAGATTATATCATTCATTTAATTTACTATTGATGACGTTTAAATCTGATAGTAACTTAGCTAGTATAAGGGTTGTAAAACGTAAAGACCCTAATTGAAAACGATTAACTAATAGGTTGTTACGTCTTATTTAAATTTCTTTATACTAGTTAACGTTCAGCGCGTCATCTTTAACGCTTAATTACATTTTTTACCTGTTAAATTACACATAATACGCTTTGGTTTAAACAACTATATTTCCAACATTTTTATTTCACATTTGAAGTGGAAACTCCTTTAAATATACCTTCTTAAACGAACCCAAATTGTGACAAATACGATACAATAACATTTACGTGGCTTATGAAATAATAAAAAAACTTACACAGCTAACTTTTCAAATGCTCTAACAAACAATAAAATTTATTTACTATGAATTTACCTAGAATCATTGTAGATAAAGCTAGTAAACACATATAGCTCCTATTCTAATATATCATATTTCGAAGGAACATTTTATAGCTTCTTCATCAGAAAATGGTTAATGATACCATTAAAGAACAGGCAAAAAATTGAACTCGTGGACGGTAAATATATACGTTACGAACGTAATTTTTTGTTTTTGGGAATAAAAGGCCCAAAGGATCAAAATATTCGATAATTTCAGAAGATAAAATTTCAAATAAACCCTGGAAATATAATAAACGGTATATTACTAGTATTTCAAAGTAATATAAGCAAAGTCATGGAGCGAAAAAATTCATGTTAGGTAATACTAATAGTCTTATTATGAAAGCCTTGTTTGTTCCAGTTCAAATCGACGGACAACGAAATTGAAAGATGAAAATTTACTATAAGCAAACAATTTAAAAAGATATTACCTGAAAAAAATTAACAAAATATAACAATTTCACAATACATGGTTATTCCATTTATAAAAACAACTTGAAAAAATTTATCAACTTTTATAAGCCATAAGATAGGGAGGAAAGCTATGATAGGGAACCCTACAGTATTTTCCATAATAAAATCCGTACAATATTAAATATTCATCAAAAAAATCGATATTAAAACTTTTAAATTTCATGTAATGTTTCTGTTGGTAGGGCTTTAGACGTTGCAACCCTGTCGATTTGATTGGTCGAATTCAAAGTAGTATTTCATTGTCAGATGGTAGATGTATTGTTCTAGGTTTGGCAGACCGCTAGCCGATCTGCACTGTAATTGGTATGGCCAATTGTATAGCCCATGCTATAGAGTAAAGTTCAACATACTGCACTCAAATTACATCCGATGCGGTCAGTCTCCACAAAAGAATACACTAAACTTACAATCTAGTATAGTCAACTTTACTGTAATTGAAGTTGACCTACTGCACTGCATGTAATACTATTCCAACACTGGCGGCTTTTTAGTTTGTACCCTTACGCCAGTGTGGATTTCTAATCTTTTCCAGTTACTACTCAATTACCTCCCCCTTAACTAGCCAGACCCCTAACAATCCTAGTTAACTTCCATGCTGAATTACACCCAATTACATGTAAATTCACTCCATTTGACCTTAATTACATCATTTCCCTGAGGTTCGAGTTCATTATCCCCTATAAATATTTTTTCGCAACATGTCTTTACGAGCTTTTAATTTAACCGTGATACTTAAATAGATCACCATTATTGATCCTCTAGCAGTTTTTAAGTATTTTAATACATCCAAATCCACCTTAACGTGATTCAAGATTTCCAGGAAACCTATTAACGTAGCTCTCGATACGTATAGTCAGCCTATTATTGTTCAAAAACTTTTTCAAGGCCTTATTTGGCGTTTCCATTGTCATGTCATGTGCGGAATTATCTTTATCATCGATTTATAGGAACTATTTCATCTCCCTCCATTCGTAGGCTTTATGTAGTGCCATTACGTAGATCATCAGACATTTTTCGTTAGTGGTTCCGAGCTTTAAAAGGTATTTGAAAAGGCTTTTCGAATCTATACAAATCACCACCGGGATAGAAGGAATTTTTAACTAGCTGGTAATAATTTTAAGGGTTTTCTATGATTCTATACCTCCGTTTAAGCTTACTATTATTCCGCAAACCTCTGATACCAGCACGCTTCGTGTAATATTCTTACACTTAACGAAGGTTTATTAAATCAGGCTATTAAAAATACTAGTCTAGTCTTCCCTTTCATTTTCGTTACGAAGGTTATTAGAAAGTCAACCTGTAAAGATAAGTCGATATTATTTATCAAAGATCCGTCCATAACGATTATTTCCTTGGCCCTCAAGAACTCGATTAAAGCCATTTTAATCTTGCGGTCCAAATTCCACATTTACTATTCGAATCTCTTATTTAGCCGATTAAAATATTTATCCATTGATTTCTGTATTTATACAGCGATTGATAGGTCGTAAGAGGCTTCTGGTTGGTATAAGGTAACAATATAGATACCTCGAATACGCTGTTCCAACTACCGTTAAGCTTTGGCCTTATTAACCTCGTCAATTATAGCTAAAATATTGTCCTGTCTATTCTATCTAAAGCTAAAGCCGGTATTAATACCATGTATACGGATTAACAATCCATCAAAGTCAAGTTTACTATTTTTTGTTAACGTCGTTACCAGCTTACTGTTTTAAAACTTAGAGTTATTAATCTCCTATTATTTTAGTGTTATAAAACTAGCCGTTCCGACGAAAAGGGTATTGTTTATTTGTATACCTATTACGACGATATCATCTCTTACGTTATTAATTATTACAGGTTATGTATTGAAAACTCTATCGCTAACTTGAATTTGAAATACGATTGATAGGTTAGGAATTAATAAACATTTGCTTTTTTCAAATCGTATAGTGGCATAATACATCGTATTACAATGCCTAAAAGGTAAATAGCACGGAGTAGCTATGGCGGTTTTTACAATAAGATCAGCTACGAATTCGTTGCTAATTACGAGTAGACTTACGTTATATTTTAACTATTAAACGTAAATTTAACTTTTACCCTAGTTAACAAATTAACTTTTAAAGTTATAGATAAACGTTAATTGATCTTTCAAATCGTTAGCGGTTAGGTAAGTATTAAGTTTGTGCTTTTATTACTGTATTCTTAATCGTTTAGAAATGATTTTTCGTACGGCCGTCCCGTGGTGTTACCCTTAACCTAGTCGATAATCTTCGACTTCGAAATCGTAATGTTTGGATTTTGGAAATTGAAATTGGTTTTCGGTAAGAATTATATAACCCTTTAAATGAATAAGCCGTTAATCTCGACCTTATCGTTTTCCTTAAAAGGTTTATCGAAGGTCTTGATAATCCCTTACGCTTGAAGCTTCAATACCAAGTATTCGTTATCCTTCTCTTTTCTACTTAACCAAGAAATATTGTAAATATGGCCCGGTGTATATTCCTCCTCTTTTACGTTCTTCTTTTTCTATGGTTGTTCGCGCTGGCAGCGTTCTATCAACTTATCGATAACGGGTCAAAGAGGGTTGTATTAATATGATCACTTAATCTAAGGGTTTTTATTGTCAAAAACCCTAATATAAAACTTAACCTAGGTAATTAGAAAGGATAAAGAACCGTTAACAGTTTTGACAACCACTTCAGAGTTCACTATACTTAATATTTTATACGGCTTCTCCCATTTACCCGTCTCCCGTCACACGAGAACTTTACTTTTTAATGGAAAAGCAATTACGTCGATAATCATAAGGCCGTTTCTGATGTTAAAGGGCTTATGAATCTGACGATGTCCCGGTTGTCTTCCCAACTCCTTTAAAGCTTTATTATTTTCCGCAACACGTTTTTAAGTACTTGCCGAAGGCCGAGATTTATTCCTTATGTATAGATACGCCCCAAAGACTAGTAGCGTTAATACTAAGAAGTTAGGCCCTATAATATCGTTTAGACCTTTTACTGCTATTTTTAGGCGTACCTCCAGATCAATAAAGCTTTCAATTTTCCAACATCAGGATATTATACGCTTGAAGATATAGTAAATACGCCTTTTAAACCTTTTTAATACTTTAGTAGGTTTTAGAACCAAATATTTACACTAGATACCTATTATCTTAGCATTTTCCTAAAACTTCGCCACCATAAAGTTGGTATTAGTATCGGGAACGACGACGTTGAGCAGACCCAGGTACGAGTTAATTTACAATATTATTAACGTTTTCTACGTATCTTTTGCCGAATAGGACATTATGAATTTAGCTTTGAAGAAAAATATTACGAAGTTAACGACGTAAAAAATACGCGTATTATCTAAGTAAAACATATTAATCAAGAATTTGTAATTAAAGTTCTTATCATTTTTAATGTAAACTTTAATCTTTGGGGGCTTAGGTATACGTGTAATGATTACACTAAATACCCGTGAGTAAATAGAAGATGTCAGGGGGTTTTTGTCAGCAGTAAGGTAGCAGAGGTAACAAAGGTGCAATATCAAGATGTTTGTTTGTGCTGTAGAATAATCACTAGCCGTTAAGCTATTCAAGTTTGTATACTGAATACTTAGATTGACAACTGAAGAGCTATGAAGGAAATACTATCTATATGGGGATGACCGTATCCTTATATCCTATGGCCTTCATACCATCTTCAGTATTGGACCGCTGAAGTCGCTGGTCGCTTCCTGTGGTCTAATGTAGTATCGACTGGACCGCTCTTCGGTCCTTGCGGTCCCAACCCTAACCCCGGGTCCTTACATAAGAGAGATCTCTGGCTTGATGTGTTGGACATCAGGCTTCTGATAGCGCAGCAGACCACTGGCCTAATATATGACCTGCAGTTGGTCCTTGGGTTGAAACAATACGTCTAATAATAATGGTCAAGTATTTTAATGGATTTCAGGGCAAAGTATTTTCCATCTTTATGCTTTACGGACTTAAGGATTTTATATAGCTTATTAAAATCTGGATAATTAAAACGTCGATGTAGTTAACGTATTTCCGGATTCATTAGGTTTAATATCATTACTTCTGAGTATTAAAGATAAAACTATAGGTGTCCTTACTTAAAAGCGAGTGGCAACCTTTAACCGTTTTTAACCAATTCGTTTACGTTAAAGTTGACATTGATTCTGAGGGTATTTATATCCTCCTAGTAAAGTAAAAAACAGGTAAGAGACTTAAGGATATAAAACTTAATTACTACTATAACAGTTTAAACTACCGTTGTCCCTAGTAACGATAATTGTTCGCCTGGACCAAAATTAACTTTGGCCTTTCTAGCATCGTGACGATTGACTTTAATGATTATAGTGCTTTCGATTCACAATACCCCATACTGCGAAAAGCTCTTTATTATGTATCTTACTGCCTTTGTGTCTGATATAATACTTTAGAACGTGTGGTCCGCGTAGCGATCTCAAAATTTAAAGGTATGTAAGGGGTTAAAGATTTAGTTAGGGTAAAGATAAGGGTTTTTACCACTTAAACGGTACAAAAAGGTGTGGTGGGCTAATTATTAAGCTGTACTAAGAGTATTATTTTCGTATTACTTAATTTGCTTAAGGGAATTAATGAAATTAATGGGTCCGTAGACATCGAAATTTTCGATTTCATTTAACTTTTACTGTTTATAAATAGTGGGGTATTAGGCGTGGTATACTGTGTTCCTATTATTATACTCAGCGGGAGGGTGCCGAGTTAACCAGTAGTTCGTTTTACCATAAATCCAACATTTCTTGCCTTTATTACGACGACAATATTAGCGGTTAATAGGTCCGCCTGAAGTTTGACTTTGATGGCGTTAGCGTAATTATTAACCTTAGTTTGAAGTTAAGGTCATATTAGCTGGACCTTAAGCGTAATAGGCGCCCGTACTTACGGTCGATGTAATTAAACACCAGAAAATATCTCTAATTTACGTTAAGGAAGTTTCTAACTTATGAATATATACTAAGCGAGTTTGGTGTACGCTTTATTACGGTGGCAATCAAGGAACGTAACTGGCTAAAAAAGTCTTCGCAAGTGGTATCTAGGTGATGTAACGCGTATTCGAACTCACTGACGCCTGTAACTACTGCCCGTACCTACTCGCGAAAGGTATCTTCATTAACGAGAGCTTTCCCTATTACATCATATCATAACATTAACTTATTAAGCATCCGATTTAATACTTCCAATAGTATTTCTTCTTCTTTTTTCTTCATAATTATTGTAATCTTCCGCGTTATGACCGAATTTATATAATATTGCATGAGTTGAACGTCGCATTCGAATTAACCCTTTATATAATTGGAAATATGGCGAAACGAAGTAACTTTAATAAAAAATGTTAGGTAGTAGTTCCTGGCGTACCCTATAAGGATTCGGTGGAATAATAAGTCAAAATCTAAAAAGGAAACCTTCATCCATTTGCAAATGTTTAAAAAGTGTATTATCTTGAAGTCGAGGAGGTTATAAGTCTTTCCGTTATACCTTTTTACGTCGTTCCACATTTTGGCGAGGTCCTTAAGGAACTTGTAATTAATATTAACTATTTTAATAGGTTTTGGAGAAAATTCGTAATAGTTATCCTAGCCTTAAGTATTGTCTCCTAGTAGTTTAAGCCTTGGAGCTTTTAAAGCACGATGTTAAGGGTAATTGACAGTCACCTAATCAGAGGGGTAAAGTCCTATAATAGGAGTTGTAGTGGACTCTCGCGCGTAGGCAAATTTGAGAGGGGAAGGTTCTTCAGGGGCTTGGCTGTTAAATTACTAGAAAGAGATCGGTACTTAAAGGTCATGAGAGGCCTGATGATCCTGCTTGATTAACTGGTGTAAAGCGTGAAAATCAATACTTTTGTTCGCGTTGGCGGCCGCTGATTTACGTGCTTTACCGCCGTTGAGGGCGTACTCCGCGCTATCACGTAGGGGTACTAAACTGCCGAGCAGGTAAATAATTTACTTATCGAAAATACGTAAAAATGAATGCCTTAGTATAAATTTAATGGGTGGTCCCTTAAATAGTTTATAAGGGTGTTAATAGTTATTAAAAACTTTTCTTTTACCTTGGGGGTTTTATAGGTATTCTTGATATTAGGCTAACTCGAATAATACTTCCACTATCCCCTTTAAAGTCTTATATCTTATGTAGATCCCATGCCTATTAACCTTTACCTTTAATTTAGTGTTAACGGTACGTTGGATTGTTTTCCACATATCTGGTATCAAGTGGTTAAAAAACTCGCGAAAGTCTATGAAAACGCGGATGCTGCGGTCGAACTCTTCACTGGTATCAGATTTGTGAATGTACTAGCTAACGTAGTTGATTAGATAATCTTTGGTGGAGGTTTATTTAATATCTGTAATTCATATTTGTTTGTTATAATGATTAACGAAAACTATTCCCAAATTCTTAATTGCTTCTTTCCTTTCGTGGTCGGTAATAGCTTTAAAGTGAGTATTTACGATAGCCATCTTACTTTTTTGGCTTATGTAGGACGTATAAGGCTATGGAATAGGTAATCTAGAGGTATTTAGTGATTTTAGGCGTAGAGACTTTGTGTTTTGATGTGAAGTCGTGAGGGAACTTGGCGACTTAGCGTTGGATCGCACAACGTGGTTTCCTTAGCGTAACTTAGTGTTTTTCGCTTAAAGAAGCGAACATAAAGATGAAAGTGGCGTGGGGGGGAAAAATAGTAAAGTAAAGGCAAGGTTTAATGTGAAATGTAAGGTCGAAGGTCGTTTTTAATAGTAAAGCGAGAAGGTTATTTGTTATGGTTTTTTGGCCATGAGACTTAGTCGTTTTTGTAGTAATAGCATCCGTAGTTATATTAACTTAGCAGTTTGACAACTTGCCGAACTTTGAAACTTCTGGAAGTTATTCCCAACGTCTTGAAGAAAGATATGCAAAAATTTCATAGTGTTTTTGATAGCGATACCGTCGCTAATTTCAGATTTCCGTTGTAAAACTGACATAAACCAAAAGTCTTTTCTGTTTTCCTGCCGTTGTAAGACTAATACAGTACTAATAAAGGCCTTTCGAAAAAAAAAATTCCTTTACTATAGCTGCCGTTGCTATCATAGAATGTAACCGGAAAGTAGTTCCTTTTTCTATCTTGTTAATCTATGCTTAACCTAATAAGCACTAATTAGTATTGGTAGGGCTTTAGACGTTTCAACGTTGTCTATTCGATTGGTCGAAGTTACAGTAGTATTCTGTGGTTAGATATTCGATGTAATATTCAAGGTTTGATAGATCACTAGCTGGTCTACACTGTAATTTGCATGGTCAATTGCTTAGCCAATGCCCTAGAGTAAATTGTAACGTACTGCACTCGACTTACACCCGATGCGGTAAGTCTTCAAAAAGAAATACACTCAAGTTGCAGTCCAATATGGTCACTTTTACTGTAAGTGAAGTTGATCTACTGCATTGTATATAATGCTTTGCCAACAGTTGCCTAGTATATTGACTTAAGAAGCAAAAATAAGATATATATATAACACTACGCATGTAGAAAAATTTATGGAATTCCATTATCGAACCAAATTGTATTCCAATATTGAAATTAATTATAAATTTTACGATGGAATCCAACCAGGTAATATTTGGAAATGCGTAAATAATTAACATGAAAACTTGAATGAAACAAAAAAAAAGGTATTAACAATCCTGTTAACAATATTCTGGAAATACTAAATGACTTTTCAATTAAAGTATAAGGGAAAAAAACTGTTAACCTCAATAATTACCAAAGTATACTGTAGTAGACCAAAATTTTACCTTACTGTTGGTTCTCTTTAGACGTTGCAACGTTGTCTATTCGATTGGTCGAAGTAACAGTTGTATTGTGTGTACAAGTAGTGCATGTATTGTTCTAGGTCTGGAAAACTGCTAGCCGGTCTGCATAGTAATCTTTATAGCTAATTGCCTAGTATATACCCTAGCTTGAAGTAGAACCATTCTGTAATGAACTTGCAGTCAAATTCAGTAGGCCCATATAAAATAATATACTTGACTTGTAGTCAGTAATGCCAGCTTTACTACAAGTAAAGTTGACCTACTGTATTGCAATTACTACTATTCTAACACTAGCGGATTTTTAGCTTATAAAGGTACGTCAATGTGACAGACTAATCTTGTCCGGTAATTGCTGAATTAAGACCTGATCAAATGGCCAATCCCCTGTAAATTCTAGTTAAGTTTGACCATACATTATATTTACTCACATTCAAATAACCAATTTATTAGCGTGGAATTCCCTACGGCTTCGAGGTTTGACTTTTTCGGTTTCTACAAAGGACTTTTCCACTACAAACCTATGTAAAGCTTTAATTTAGCCCTTCTAGTCAAATAAATCGTTGTCGTTATTCCCCTAACAGTTTTTCCATTTGTTAGTATTACCATGACCGTTTTGTAACTTGACGCTACCAGGAGGCTATTATCGTAGCGTTTAATGCGTATGGTTAGTCTATTACTATGTATAAACCTTACATGAGCCTTATTTGGTAACGCCTTTACTATAACATAAATGGGATTATCATTTTTATTAATTTATCGAAACTCCTCGATTTCTTTGCTTTCTTAGGTGTTGGGGAGTATTGTTACATCGATTATTAGGCGTTTTGATTGGTTATTCCGAGTTTCGCAAAACATTCAAATAGGCTTTTCGAATCGGTATAAATTACCACCGGAATAGGTAGAATATTTTTCTTCCTGGTAATAAAGCAAATGGTTCAGTATAATACCATGCTTATATTAAAGCTTTCAATTATATTATAACCCTTTAAAGCTAATACGCTTGGTATAATTTTTTCTTATTTAATAAAGATATAATGGGTTAGGTTACCAGTGATACTAGATTGTTTTTCACACACATTCTTCCCAATATACATATGTGCTGCCACCAATTTTTTTTGTATTGTAACCATACATACACACGATCTGTTTATATCGCGCCGAAAATTCACATAATGGCCCTATTTATAGCCTACAAAAATGGGGCCCGAGCGTCCACACGCACCATTAGCGCCCCTATAAAGGCTGACAAACCTCTGCAAAGTATTCAAGTGCCTAAGTAAAAGCTTTATATAACCGGCTCGCTCCCGGCGGAAAATTACGTAGCTGCGTCCTGCATCCAAAGATTTAACCCCGAGTCCCTATACAGGAACCTTAACGTATAAAAGCACGACTTCTAGATGTTTAAATCCGTATATAGGTCTTACGAATAAGTTATTAACGATTTAGGTATAGGCTTGAACGGGCCCAGATTTACGAAACACCGTTTACTAGCGCTACGTATTGCAACGCACTTTTCCGACCGATAGCGTTACGTATCGCGACGCACTTTTACAACCGATTTACCAATGGGTACAAAACTATATAATCGGACGAATCGGAAATTAAGCCCTTGCCCTCCCTTTATACTATCCGGAACAAATAGGTACCAAAATCCCCTCAAAAAGTTCACCGTTCGCCTTTACCTTCCCTTAACACGAATAGGACTATTAAGATATTACCGATGAGCCCGGAGAAAAAATGTAAAAAGCCAACCACGCCATCAATATAAACTATATTAACCTGATGCATTAAGACGACGGTTCTTCTTACGTTATAAAAAACCTCGATATAAGTGAAGAGCTAATAAACTTTTACTCGCAACCTTCTGAAATAAATATCACTATATGTATAGTATTACCCTATAAAGTCCGTAAAGGAAAAGAACTTACAGCTTCTAATTAAGGTTTCAGAAGGCTTAAAACGAAACGTAAAAAGGTTTTCCCTCTGGTATATAGATATTAAACAAGTATAAATAAACCCGGTTTTTATAAAATCAGTTAATAAAATATTTACGAGGTACACAATTCGTTATATTAACGTAAATATTCACAGTGAACTCCATTTTCAAGATATCCTGTCGATTTTATTTCATTTATTCGAAGGGACCTCCGTTACGTTGCACTAATACTAATACAGGTATGGTGTAAAATTAGTCCCCTACATTATTTACTCTACCTTTCAAAAATTCCGATCGAGGTTTCGAAGGTAATAAAAAGTGGAATCCTACTTTAAGGTAAAATTATGCCGATCAACGTATATCTTTCGGTATATGGTTAGGACATTGATACAGGCCTTACTACCTAAATTGTAATTTTCCTACATTGGGTTCGGCTTTTTTGAACTTTCCTAACCTAGTGAATAGTAGAAGGAAATCAATAAACACCATTAATTACAATTGCACGCAAGAGGATACCTAGAATAATATAAGTGATATTTGCTTTGTACCTTACCATATCTAAATGATACCAGCTAAAGATTATGTACCCTGACTTAATATAGTTTTACTTTAATTTATAACTGTTATAGCTCTTACTCGTTTACCTATGCGTGTTACCTTGTAACTTCAAAACGAAAAGACGGAAAATACATCCGCATCTCCAAATACAAGTTAAATAAAAGTAAACTATTTAAATGAGCCCGATATAATACGAAAGTAGTGGAAAAAAAACTAACGAGAAAATCTGCTATCGTTCAATACAACAAAACAGAGGTACGCCCGGATAAAAGGTTCTCAAAGGCAAATTTCTTTTATATTAATATATGGCGAGACATCGATAAAACGAACTTGGACCGCCTCGATCTATCTATACGCGATATAGTCCTAACGATTAAGTAGATATACTAACTAATACGATTCTATTATATAAATATTTTCCTCTAGATATCATATTAACTAACATTTCTACACCGCATAAAACCTTTATTTCACTTGAAACAACCGGCTTACTACCGGGTAATAAAATGGCGTTAAGGGTCAAATTGAACCTTTTTCATTTTGAAATATTCAAAGTAACTAAAAATACCGTAAATACACCAAAGCCATTAATAAGAAAAACACCTTTATTCTAACGAACGAAAACTCGACCGCGTACAATGGTACTCCAGCGATATTATATTAGGTTACTTTTATAACGGAGTTAGACTTTCCCAAACTCCCTAACGTTACCCTTATATAATAGTCTACAGCTAAAATCCTTTGGAACGTAACTTAATAATTAATGAAAGAATATATAAAATATTTCCTTTTAATCAAAATAAAAATTATAAAAAAATCTCTATTCCTTTGGCGATTATACCTAGATTTATTACGCGTGAACGAGCGGTAGAATCAAACACGGAATATACAATTACATTTGTAAATATAGGTATATTAGTAGATGTAAACAAGGTTTTATTCATTGTTTACGCGGATGAACACGTGGAAAATATTTTTATTTTTTAATAGTTATATCACAAATTGGTTCATGAATAAAACTTTCTATAATAATACTAGACGTACGACCTTGTCTCTCTAATGCCTAATTAGAAAAAAAAGGCCCAAATTTAGGGTAGCCGGCGCGAGATATTGTAGACGATACGGTCCCGGATTTTCCTCTACATCCGGCTAAAGACGGCCTATACTATAACTGGAACGCGCCCGAAACACATGAAAAACTTTTCATAGCTACGATTCAACGTATTTGATATAATAATTTATACTGGGCCCAGTTTTAAACCGATATATTAAAGTACATATATCTTTAGTAACCTGAAACATAAAATATACTTAATGAGAAGTTTAACCTCATATATAACAGGGTAAATCTGACCTTAAAAATCGCCTAAGAGGGGCGTATCTTAGACAACTAAGCCCTCATGATAGGTATATACTTTAAAGAAAAAGGGAAAGTCATTGCATACTGGTAACGCTACGTTTTCGAGCTTATCTTTATTAATATTTTTATGGCCGTAATATCCATAGGACTCGATTAAAATATCTAAATGAATAATAAATTATTATTTCGGATTTATTTATACGGAGATCTCGAACGGCTCAAGTCCAGCGTATTAAAGGTTCGGAAACTAACCTCCTTAAATTCCGTGATTTCATCGCTACCAACATTACGTTTTTACCATCCGTCGATAATATTGTGGACGCCTCGTTTATACAATAATAGGCGAAAGCTTTTATCCGGCTGTTTAAAAACATTTTATAGGTTGTAGGCAAGCCCGTTACGACATATGTTAAAATTATAACATGGTCAACCCTAAACTGAATCGGCTTTTTTTTTATATCAAGCGACTAAACGCGGCGCATACGCCTAATACGGGGATTATCAAACGTCGTAATTTCTTTTTAGAAATTGAACAAGCTAAAGCCGGCTTTTAAAAACCTAACTTGACTATATAGTGAAACTAACAAAGGTTTACAATGCGATTAGCCTATATAAATCCTCCGCGTCCCTCCGAACGTCTACATTCAAATTAAAAAGACTCATAATAACTCAAACTCCTTAATTAACCCTTCTATTACGAAATAATATCTTTAACAATTTTCCCCCCAATAAAGTCATTTTAAACGACTTTTTAAAAACCTAAACAAAGGCTAAATATATTAACCCCTAAGCTTCAATATTTTTGAAAAATCAATTCGTCGTAACGTTATAAACGTGGATAATCCGTTTATAAGATCGGATTACATTACCTTATATTTACTTTAAAAAAATTGAAATATAATAATTCAGCTATTACGTACTTTTTGCAATTAATATTTATGCTTCGGCGTCTTTTCACAAATGCAACAATAATCGACTGTATTTAAAAACCCAAAAGTCAAGGACTACGATTCATTTAATTTAAGGTTATAAAAGCTCATCTTTCTTATACAGATTTACCTTCAAAAGCTCAAAAGTAACATTCTCAAAAGATATTATAACTACTAATTATTTCACGCTGTATTAACCCCTTATAAGGGAGGAAAACACCAAAAACTTTTATGTCCGAATTAATTACATCTCTTATGTAAAATATTCAAAACGTTTTTGCAAGGGAAAACTTTCGTCGATTTCGTTACGAAACGTATAAAATGACTTTAATTCCCTACTTTACAACCCCTTAGATTAAAAGGTAAAACTTCATGAGTTTTACTGTAATGTGTTTACTCCTGTTAAAGGTTTCCTTGCTAATAAGGTGATATAAATCCTATATTAAACGATGACTACGGCTTTTTCGAATCTTAATTATGGAACCCTTTAGGGTTCTCCTCTTTCCCTAATCCTTTACATAGTTCATATGACGGAACTCGCCAGGTTATATCAAAAGAGTATATCTATATATACTAATGACATGGTTTTTCTAAAGTTATTTAACCTTCCAAAACAAAATGTAAAAGAGTTCGAAATCGACCTAAGGAAAACTAACTGGTAAACGCTTAAAAATAGGCTCGTATTCGTACCGGAAGACAAATGACTTCGAAACTTTTAGGTCGTGGAAACCTATAAGTAAATACGGAATTAAAATCGTTTTACCTAATTACTAATTTATTTTCAAATACTATGTATCACGGTATATGATAAGTGAAGTTTCAATTTAATAAAACCTTATTAGAAAAGGAATACGTTAGGAAACACGTGGCGAAGGCTTTAAAGGTAGCTAAATATTATAAAGAACTTTCTCAAATAAGATATGGGCTTCTACCGTATATGTTACCAACCGATAATATCGTTATAATCGTTCTTATATTTACCTTTTACGCTAAAAGCTCATATTATCAGCGTTTTCAATAGGCGTTCTAAAATAAAATTACAGTCTTTTTAGTTGTTGCGACACAAGAGGTCGCCTTGTTATACGAAATATCGCCTAATACTGTCGCCTTTAAGGACTTTGGAATACCCTTTGATTAAATTACCCTTGAATAACAACGCCTTCGCTTGGCGTACCGCCTTAAAACCCTTAACACCTAGTATGTCCTTACCTTACTGATCACAAAGGCGGGTAAAATAACCCGGCTTATAAAACAAAAGTTCGTCGCAACCGGGCCCTGAGCTAACGTTCCGGCCTCCTTTTCTATTACAAAAGGCCTACAACTTTTCGTTAGGTTGTAAATAATATAAATGTATTACGACGTCCTTAATAGCCTAAAAGTAACCCCTCGTATAAACCATGTACGCCCGCCGGGTGAACTTTGCTATAAGTGATTCGCGACCAATGAAAAAAATTCCCTAATCTTCCACGACTTATATTATTAGCTTTCCAGTATTTAACTTGGTTCTTAGGATCCCCCATAAACGATAATTAATAGGAAAACGTTATCATAACGTTGAAAACGCAGTACTGCAACAAAAATAACTATTATATTACAATATTTATTCATAGTTTTAGATAAATTCAAAATGGATAAAAATTCAATGGATACGGGTTTATGCTTTTTTTAAAAAACAGCGATACGATTACTATAAGATGCGTTGAACTTTATAATACGATATATAGATTCGACGTAAAGGCCGACAACTCGTTTAGAGACCTAGAGGCATCCGCCTGTATTACGATGAGTCAAAATACAATATAAGTCAATACTTTTAATATAAAAAGTTTAAAGAAAAATCTGGTTATCTCATTATAATAAGCTTGTAAATATTCTTACACGGTTGCCGAATGCCGTATAAATCACGTTATAATACCTTATTACCTAAAGTACAGAAATGTTGACGATAACAAAATTATGAATAACCCGTCAAATATAAGACTTGGTTTTTTTTTTACTTTAAAAGAAACATAATAGGCCCTTCAGAAACAAACTAAATTCCTATTTAAACACAAATTAACGAACCGTTAAATAAAAGTGATACGGACGGTAAAAAGAGAATATTTTCCTTTGATATAGGAAATAAATCCTTACGTACTCGACTGAGTCCGGTTTAAAATACCGGAAATCGAAGTTAATTATCCTCGCCCTACTTTCGCTACCGTTTACACGATCTTTCCTATAAACTTTCCTAACAATAAAGCACGGATACGAGAACTTCAAGTCTTTTTTTTCGTCAATTCCAACTATAAGATGTCGATGAACTTAACCCCTGGTATAAAAGGAAACTAGATGTTTTCAATTAATATATTATTTAGCTTTCGTCAAAGTTTATAAACTATAACTATGACTGTATAGGAAACACTTAAATTGATAGTTACGTGGTGCTTATATGTATAAGGTTATTACAGACCTTTCGAATCTCGTGGTATATATGTATAATATAACCTATTTTTAGAAAATGAAAATATAATTAAATTATTATTCATATAGACCGCGTTCAACACCCGCTATAAACGAATAAAGTTTATCACCTTTCGGTAATATCAGCGTTTTGAACCCGTTGATTAAAACCTTCAAGACAATATACGGCAGTTAGCTTGTTTATTCAATAGTTTTCCTACCGCCGCTACTAAAGCCTTCACGGATACATAGTTATAGTGGCGACTTTATCCACGAAGAAAGACAAAACTCGAAAACAGACCGAGGGCGGAGATAAGTCCGGCGGTGGAGGAAAAGGAGGGCGAGGAAACTAAGGCGCCAATAATGGGTATACTAATAATAAAGTCCGTATCGCCTTTGCTAAGGTTGTCGTCTTCGTTCTCGCTCTTAGCCTTTCCTTACATGGTAATCGGAGCTCGTCGACCTATTAACTCCGAGGTTTCTGCCTTCGTTGCACCGTTTTCGGCCGACTTAACAGAAAACGCCAGAAAGGCGCTTTTATAACGATGGTGACACGGTATAAGGCTAAGAGGCCCGTGGCGTCGACGTTACCGGGAATGTATTCGAATTTACGCTTTATTACTATCAGTATAGATTAATTAGAACTAGACCTTTAATTTCTCTTTTTATGTAATACCGAAACTTTTTTGAAACGTAATGGACGTAACGTATGCTGGGTCTCCCCCCAATAACGTATACATTATCGAAAGGTTTAACTTAGCACCATCTTTTATAACATGTTTTCGACGTTGGCTCTTCTAGTTAAAGGGGGCAAGTAAAGGTAGCCGGAATGTAGGGGTGGCGGGAGAAACAAAGAGAAAAAATGGTGTGAAGACGGGCGTATTTGGCTCGTATAAAGATATTAAATTAGTGAAAGGGGGTAGGTAAGTAAGCGCGTAGGCGCTTTATACATACAACCAGATTTTTACGCAAGGAAACTACTAATTTACTTTATTATAGGCTTTCAAATCGCGATAAAGGATAATGCTGGGACTTTAAATATTAATAATATTAAAAGTAAGGGATCTGTGTATTTATTAGTATATATGTGATTTGTGTTTTAAAATGGTTTGGAAGTAAAGATAAATAAAATAAGGATGTTTTTCTTTTATATTAAGCGTTGACTCTCGGACTAAAACGCGCTTAGGAATTTTACGACTATATATTTTCGCGAAAATGCGTAGCTATCCTTGTGTATATATATATACATATGCTTACGCACGAATCTAACGCGCCCCCGCGCGTTTCCCCTTCCCTAATTCCCTATTACACAAGCCTTTTCTTCTGCTTCTATATGATTTACGAGGTCTTTTTAAGGGTTTATATCATCATATCCCTAGCGTAAATGAACACGGGGTAAATACTAAGACGGCACTATTATGGTACTAGACCAAGGTTACAACTTACACGCATACGGGTCTTTTAACTTCAGGGCACACTAAGATCTTAATCTGGTAGATATCGTAGGGTGCTATTGGCCCACTAGGGTCTTTAAACAACTTTCGTTTCGATCCATCCCGCCTGTATCTACAAGAATAGTTCGTGGAAGCAAGCGCCCGTTTCCAAGGTATACTTCTCTATGACAGTTAATAAAAAAATAGATTCCTCGCCTGTTTCAGTTGACGATAGTTATCAAAAAGCCGTTCTGTTAAGACCAATCGGTGTCATTAACCGAAATCCCGTTCGTAAAGATTATTAACTTAGCTGTCAAAAGTTTAATCGGGACTATATTAAACCCTCAGTCTAACTTTCGCATTTTCTACTAAAACCTTTGATTTAGCCGCTTGAAGTCGTGATCCGTTAGGTTTTCTACTTATATAGCAATGGATAATTTGTAAAATAGCTTTAATTAACATAAAGTGCCGATATAATCACACCAGTCTCGTTAATTAAGGTACTGTCAAACCATAGCCACGGTAATCTTGTCGATTATAGTTAAATCAACGCCTTGACCTTTTTAACAGAAGTTAAAGCCAGTATTCACACTAAAAACATGGATTAAAAATTCGGTAAAGTAAAATTGTTTACACCTTACTAACGTCATAAACGCCTTATGATTCAAGAACTTGAAGTCCAGAATTTGGTGCTATTTCGATGTTATAAGGCTAGCCTTTTTAACTAAAAATAAAGCATTAATTTATTTACCCACCAAGCCGAACTTTTTCTCTTACGCCACCAATAGTTACGGGTCGTATGTTAAGAACTTTATGCCTTGTTTTGATTTTAGGTGCGATTAATATGTTAGGAACCAATAGGTGTTTGATTCAACCAATCCATATAAAATTTTAATATATCGTATTATTGTTCCCAAAGGATAGATAATACGTAACGACTATAATAACTCTAACAGCCAATGCGTTATCAATATATTGTTAATTATATATAGGCTTACGTTATATTTTGGTTATTAAATGTTAACTTGCGTTTGGTTTCAGCTAACAAACTTATCACTAAGGCAAGTACCAAACGCTAGTTCATTATCGAAGCCGTTAGAGATTGTGTTGAAATTCCGGTTTTTATTTTATCTCTATATTCTTAGGCGATTAAACGTATTTTTTTTTCGTATGGCAGGCCTGTTGTTTTGCTTTTGACGTCGTGAATAATCCTCGTTTGAAAGATCGTGATATTTGGATCATAAAGGTTAAAGTCGGCTTTTGATACGAAATATACGACCCTGCAGTTTACTAGGCCGTTAATTTCGACTTTATTCATTTTGTTAAAAGGTTAACCGAAGGTCTTAATAATACCTTATACTTAAATATTTAGTTTTAACTTTTTATTATACTTTTCTTTTTTACTTACTTTCAACATGTTATAAATACGGCCCGTATTATATTCCTCCATTTTTATATTCCTTCCTTTTGGGGATCTCTCGCCTAGGCAGCATTCTATTAAATCATCGATAACGGGTAAAAGTGATTCGTATTACCTCGGATGTTTGGCTTGATGGTCTTTATCGTTAATTACCCTAATATAAATCTTAAACAAAGTGGTGCGATGAATGACGAAGCTTTTCACAATTTCAACAACTACTTTAAAAATGGCGATACTTAAAAATTAATATAAGCCCTTTTATTTTCCCAGCTCCCGCTATATGAGGACTTCAATTTACATTGGTAAAATACATACGTCGATGATAGTAAAGCTGTTTCTGGTATTAAGAGTATCGTTAACTTAACAGCGTACCGATTCTTTCTGTAATTTGTTCAGTGCTTTACTGTAGATCGTATCCCAATTTAGGTACTTACTATTAATATAAATTCACTCGTTAGGCGTTGGTATGCTTTAAAGACTAACAGCGTTAGTAGTAGGCTATTTGGGACTATAGTATAGTTTAGACCCCTAAACGCTATTTAAAAGCGTGCCTCTAAATCTGTAAAACTTTTAATCTTTAGTGTAAGTATATTATATGTTCAGTAGAGTAATACAAATACTCTTTCGACCTTTCCAAAGCTTCAATAGGCCTTTATAGGCACCTGTTTCCACTGGAATTTCATTATATTGGTATATTTTTAAAACCTTGCCGCCATGAAGTTGGTATCGGTATCGTAGATAACATCGCTGGATAAACAAAGATGTGTGTTCATCTATAACATCCTTAATGTTTCTCACGTATCCTTTTCTAAAAGGGACTTCATCAATTAACTTCGGGATAAGAGGTGACGAAGTCAACAACTTAAAGAAATGAATTTATTATTGAACTGAAATATATTTATAAATACTATTTAGTGAATGATCATATTTTTTTTAGTGTAAGGTTAAATTTTCGGATGTTTTAGATATATATTCATCGGTAATAATAAATCTTTTTAGTAGTTTTTAAAACAAATTATTCCTCGTCTTTATACATTACGAATTTTGGGACTTTATATAGCCTGTTAACAACAGGATAGTCAAAATGCCTATATAATTCGCGTATCTTCAACATTGTCAGATTTAACACCTCTACTTCCAAGCTTTAAGGTTAAATTTAAAAGTAACCACACGAAAAGACAAGTGGAAACATTTAGTCGTTATTTACTACCTCGTCAGCGTTAATATCAAAATTAACGTCTAAAGTCCTTATATGCTTCTAGTATAACTTTTTTTTCTTAAAAAAAAAACAATAAGATACGACATTTAAGGATGACGAACGTAATAAGTCCCATAACAATTCAAATTACCGTTATCTCTGATAAAGATAATTGTTCGCATGCTCCGAATTCAACTTTAGCCTTACTAGTATCGTAACTATTAGTATTATTGGCCGTAGTACTTTCCCTTCGCAATGTCATATATGTAATTATCACACTTAATACCCGTGGGTATATAGAAGGTGTCAGAGGGTTTATGTTATCAAGAAGGTAGCTGAGGTGCTGAGTGAACAATATCGCAACCGTGCAAGTAATAATCAAAAGCCGGGGGGCTATTCAGAATATACTGAGACTGAATACTTAGATTGACAACTGAAGAGCTATGAAGGAAATACTATCTATGTGGTGCTGACCGTGTCCTTATATCCTTAATCCTTCATACGCCTTCAGTGCTGAATCATGTTGGATCGAAACATGATCTCAATGATCCTTAGTGCGTAACCCTAACCCTAAGGTTGCTGACATAAGAGATATCCCCACCTGATATGTTGGACATCAGGTTCTAAGTGGTTTAGTCCCATACATGCCTGTTTTCTGACCCTCCGATATTCTTGTTTCATAATAATATATTGCTAATAGCCGCCTTCTAAGTATTTTACGGGCCCTATTTTTGGCATAGTTCATTGAAACGGGTAGGCTGCGATACGATTGCAAAAACTAAAGGTTTGTTAGGGGTCAATGACTTAATTAGAGCAAAGGAAAAAGTTTTCACCGTTTAAGCAGTACAAAAAGGCGTGGGCGACTAGTTATTAGATTAGGTAAAAAGCTATATCTTAATCTTACCTAATTAATTTGGGGGTATTGTTACCATTAACGACTCCATCGTCTGTAAAGTTCACGATTTTATCTAAGTAGTCCTATTTAGTCATAATATAGTATTATATATAATACATTACTTTTTTATTATTTTACTCTGCGCTCGGGTTACGAGTTAACCAATAGCTGGAGTTTCTATATATTCAACATTTCTTACTACTTGTACCACGATAATTTTTAAGGTTAACAGATCCGGTTCATCTTTCACTTCATTAGCTCGAAAGTTGTTATTTCCTTTAGTTTAAAGACGATAACCTAAATTTTGGGTGTTAAGGACGCCCTTATTTGTACCCACGGTTGACAAAATTAACTACTTTGAGGTTGGCTTCATCTACGTCAGGAAAATTACCTGTTTAAGGGTATATTCCGAACTAATTTAGTATACTTATCATCATAATTACAAACGATAATCGCAAATGTCTAAAAAGTTGTTATAAGCAGTATATGAACATTATAAAACGAATTTAAACTTGCTAACGCACATAATGACTTCCTATACTTGTTCGCGAAGTGTAACTTCTTTAACTTGTGTTTTTTCCATTACCAACTGATATAACATCAACTTCATAAGCATTTATTTGAATACATCCATTGGAGTTTCCTTCTTTTTCTTCTTCGCTAATATCGTAATCTACCTTATGGTAGCTCAGGCTGTATAATATTAAGCAAAGTGAAAGTTTTATTCGAAATAGCTTTTTGTATAATCGTAAATTTCGCGAAAGATAGTAACTCGAGCTAGGAAAGTTTGGTAGTAGTCCTTAGAATATCTTGAAACCATTTTGGAAAATGGAAAGTAAAAACCAGAATGGGAAACCTTTATCTTTTTGTAAATATTGAAAAATGGAATTATTATAGTATCGAAAAGGTTGTAAGACTTTCTGTTTTACTTCTCTATATCGTTTCAGATCAAAGTGAAGTTCACAAAAGGTTTATAATTAATTTTAATTATCTTAATATATTTTAGGAACAAGTTACAGTAATCATCCCAGTATTCGTTCATGTTTCCTTTTAATATAAATCTAAAAGCCTCTTAGCCACAGTGTTAAGGGTAATTACCTGTCTTTTAACCTAGAAGGCAAAGTCCTGTAATAGGACTTATAGTGAGCTTATGCGTGTAAGCAAACCTGCTACGAAAAGGTTTCTAAGGTGTTTGGTGATTTTCATTAAGGGCTAGGAGTCAATAAAAACTTAAAAGTTCTAAAGGACTTGAAGATTTTGTTTAATCGATTGGTAAAGAGTATTTATATCAGTCCCTCAATCTGCGTGGACAGTTTTTGCTTTATGTTCCCTGCCGCCACTAAGGGCCTACTTCGAAGTAATATTTAAAGGTGTTGGAATACCAAGAAAATTAATAGGTTATTTATCGTCACAACGTAATTTGGTTTAAATTATCTAAGGGTTAAAAAGCAATTCCCTCAAATGTATATAGGGGTGTTAAAGATGTTTAACTCCCTTTTCCTTCAGATGTGAGTCTTAGAAGCATTTTTTCAACAAGACCAATTCTAAAAAGGGTATTATTAGCCTGGTAAATCTTTCTTGAAGCACGTAGATTTCTGGTGTTTCAAGTTCTAACATCAATATAAACTTCAGAGTCTTTTATACCTTTATTCATGTATCAATTGTTAAAGCGTCAAAAATTTCACAAAACTTATGTAAAACTCGCTTAAAATCTTCACAGTAGTTATATTTAATAATAAAACAATTAATTAAGGGAATCAGGTGCTTTTCTGATAAGCTTCCATCGATATCTTAACCTAAATTAATTTTATCTTATTACTTAACAAAGACAGATCCTAGGACTTCAATCGCATTTAACAGGTCCTGAAAAGGTGTTATTTTCAGCTCTTTGGTGACGTAGAACTTAAAGTAAACTTGGAGATTTGAAAGCGTAGGAACTTAATGTTTTTGTATAAAGTCGCTGGATACTTGGCGACTTAGCGTTTGGTCACCCGACGTAGCTTCCCATAAGCGGCTTGGTAATTCTTGGGTTTTAGTTGAACTTGGCGATTTTAATGATTAAGTTAACGTAGGGAAGTAAAATACTGGCATAGTTTTAGTATAAAAGGTAAAATCGAAATCCTTTTATTATTATGGGTAAAAGTTGGGGTTCCTTGTAATAAGCCGTAGGACCTAATCGTTTTTACAGTAGAAACACCAGTACTAGTACCAACATAGCTGTTTGATAATTTGTCAAAGTTAGAAATTTATAATAATCAATTTTAACGTCCTTAAAAAGGATCTATATGAAAGATTCCTTGGTATTTTCAATAGAAATACCGTCTCTACCCCTAAACTTCCGGAAAAACCGCCGCAATCAAAAAAAAATTCCCTATTTACTTCCGTCAAAATCTCTACAATTTGTCAATCCCTTTCGCCAAAGTCTTTCCTCTACCCTAGCCACTGCTTAACATAAAGCGTTACCAGAAAATAGCGTTTTCTTCTACTTAGATCATTTATACCTAACCTAATAAACAATGATTAGTGTTAGTCGAGATTTAGACATTATAAGGTTTTCGATTCAATTATTTGAATTAATAGTAGTATTACATAGACCCGTGGTATATGTATTATTTTAGGTTTGACAGACCGCTAGCCAGTTTGCGTAGTGATTTGTATGACCAATGGTTTGGCCATACCCTAGTGTGAAATATGGATATACTGGACTTGACTTGCAGTCAAATACAGTAATCTCACACAAAACAATATACTTAACTTGCAGTCAATATTGTCAACTTTACTGCAATTACTACTATTCCAATACTTACGTTTTTTTAACCGCGATAATCAATTGAAATCTATTCATAAAAAATGAAAACCATTGTTAATAAATATTATATATTAATAAACAAGTTTTGGAAAAACGTTTGTAATCACAAAACCAAAGAACGAAGGTTTTGAAGTTACTAAACAAATCACTCTACAATGATTTACCACGATTTAAATAGAAAATTAAAAGTATATCCAAAATATAAGGAACATAAACGTCCAAAATACAGTTATAGAAACTAAAAATATTAATAAAGAAACCCCAGACACTGAGAAAAACGTATTAACTAATAAAAACACCCTTAACTCCAAATATAAAGCTTGCTATGTATACTAACATACCTACCTAAAGATATATAAAGCTTTATGGCTTTTAAAAAAACAAAATTCATATGATAAAGTCGACCATGAGTTAACTCATTATCCAGTTTAAGAGTAAATTTAGGATAACCGTTATTTTTAATACGATTGCCTATTGAAAAAAAAAAAAAAAAAGCTCATTTTACAATTTATATATCCGATAAAAACGGGGTGACATATAATTTCAATATTTATCTTTGAGAATGCATGTTTAGAAAATCCGATTGGAAGGAGAACAAGATTTACTTCATAATCTAAAATTGAAAAACGGATTCACGAGTATTGACAAACCTACAAGATACCTTCGCTCGACAGAGAACAGGCCTAGTAGGCGAAAGCAAAGTGTTTAAAGCTCATATAGCGTTATAATTGACACTATTCAACTTGAACGGCAACTGGTTTCAAGGTATTATGCCAAATACTACCGCGACTGAAATCTCTACCGCCTGAAAACGATAGTTCAACGTTTCCACGGAGAAATTGCCCAAGTTTCAATTGTACCTAAGAAAGAAATTCCGAATATTTTTGTTTAAACAAAGTAAGTTTTTATAACTCCTGATAGTCGTTTTAAGTATACGATTCGAAATAGTTTAGTTTTATATTATTAACTTTAAAACGCTGCTTCTACTTTGATTAGCTAATATAAACAAGCTTTGAACGAAGGTTCGAAATAAGACACAATAATTAAACCGCGTATCGGATAATATATTCTTATTATTTTACCTAAAATTTAAATACAGTTATGATTTTTTCAAAACCACGTATCATTAAAGCCGTTTATCGAATATAATCAGAAATAAGAAAATTATAACAAAGGTTTTTACATTGGCTTATAGTGTATTATTTGAAGCTATATTATTTAATGGGATATATAAACGCGAGGGGCAAATCATTCAAAGCTGTCGAATTGTTTTATTATAAATACGAATTATATTCGAAATTTATATAACGTTTTCAATTCAGAGTTTGAAACATGGTAAATTGCAATCACAAGGTTATCATAGACATAATTTATCTTGATGATCAGCTCATCCTACATGCCTTAAACGCAATAAAAGCAATTCAAACTGTGAAATTTACGCGGAACAATTCCGCTACACATTATTTCGGATATTTTATCAATTTCTAGATGAATGTTTTTTTGGGACCGCCTTTATGGATTAAAACCGATAGAAGTACAGCTTTCGTCCCAACTAAATGGAAAATCAGAGCCTAAATAGCCGAACATCAATGTAGTTAAATATTGTTAAATAAGCGTTTGAGGGTGTCTAAAAGTCAAAATAGAGAATACTATAGACAAAGCTTTGGCAATATTATGTTTTTTTGCGAGATAGGAATAATGTTTTCCTATTATTAGCCGTATGAAACGGCTCACGTAAAACCAATGTTTTGGATTTGATATTATGGTTTAAATTTTCAATTTGAAGAATGAAGCACAGAATCCCCATCTCTTGAGAGATTAACTGATTAAATGCCCACGATAAACTTGACGAATTTCCAAATAATACTAATTTATTTCGTTAGACATAAGTACAAAAATACAAAAAGAAAAAGGTAATTGATAACGGCATGGAAACATAATTCAACAAGTAACATAAACTAAACCACTACTACAATAGCGACTCTACAATTCCTCCAAAACCTATTCACTTGCAAAATATACCATTATAAGATCTGTAATTTTATATAACCAGCCAATTTATATAATGAGAACCGATACCTCGCTAATGAAAGCGACTTTTTAGTTTGAATAACAAAAGACTCAGTAAATCCCTTATCGAAAACTTCTTTATTACTTCATAGAAAACAACAGACCGCAAGTGAAATATAAAACTTCGTAAAGAACGCATTATTTCAGCCCCATGTGGCCATTTTAAATAGTTAACCTATGAGAAAATATCCGCTTTGATCAAACATAGCGTATTTAGCTTTAAGAGGGTTTAACCAAAAAATTGACAGTATTTACAAGAATTTCCCTAGCCGTTGAATCTATGAGGTAAAAGAAAAAACCCCAAAAAGATTTATATGAAAAGCCGCTTTATAATTGAAAAGTATGATAACATTGTAAAAAAGAATATTATAACCTAATCCCCTACTTTATAATAAGTAAGCAATTATTTAATTTAAATGTTTGCTGAAATTTTACATGCCCCTTTTACCCTTTTATGAAGATTTGCCATATTAAATTGTATTATAAGAAATTCGTATTATTTCAACGATATATCAATACCTATATAAGTGTAAATATCCAAAAGTATTATTTACCCGAAACAATCCTACGTATTTTAAAACTATTTCGTATATTGGGTAGCGCTAGGGTATATTAATATAATGCTTAACAAAGGCATTGTTCTAGAGGCTCTGTATACCCAAATCGACATTCGACATTTATTCATGGATATTTAAGCCATGTTTTGAAGGACATGCACTTATCCGAATATTGACGTAGGATACACTTATTTTATGAGATACGTCGTTTTTAGCTATACAAAATGTAAACTTTAAGAATACGGTTTAATAGCGAAACCAAAAGCTGATTTAACGGAGAGCCGCCTGATTGATTTCAACAATGTAATCATCACACCTGAAAACGACATTTAAAAACTTAATAGAAAGGGTAATTTAACAAAAATAGCTTTTGTTAACTTGACTAATATTAAGCTGGGTATCGAGAATTAATATTAACATATATGTAAAGTTTAAGTTTTATATATTATATAGCTCAAAGTCAAGTTCAATCTTTCAATTACTATATAAAATGAAACGAACCCCGCTGATGATACATATAAGGCGTTTGATAAGCGCCTTACGTAATGAATAAACAATTTAAAGCATTGTTTACGTTTTATACCGATTTATATGGATACTGTGAAACTTTATGATTTTATTAATCGATTTTTCACCAATAATGCCGGTAACAATGAAAAAATATAATTTATATTTTTTGGTAACCAAACTCCAGCTTGACCCGGATTTGCGTTTTATAAAAACGTTATTTATCAAAACTTAAGTCAATATAAATGGTTTACTCTTATCGTTTGTAACGATCACACTGAATACCCGTGAGTATATACAAGGTGTCTGAGAGTTGATGTTATCAAGAAGGTAGTAGAGGTGCCGAGTAAACAATATCGCAACTGTGCAAGTAATGATCAAAAGCCGTGAGGCTGTTCAGAATATACTAAGACTGAATACTTAGATTGAAAACTGAAGAGTTATGAAGGAAATACTATCTATGTAGTGTTGACCATGTCCTTATATCCTATGGCCTTCATACCATCTTCAGTACTGAAGCTCACCAGTACCCACTAAGGCTCACTGGTGCTCACTGGAGCTGAGTGAGCACTTGTGATCTAGATAACCCTAACCCTGGAGAGTTGGCTAGTCTGGTGCTAACAAAGAGATATTCCCCGCCTAATGTGTTGGACTTCAAGCTCTCGGTAGCTTAGCTGCATGCTGGCCTATTTCCTGACCCGCCAACGTACTTGGGTTATAACATCGTTTTCGCCACTAAAATCTCTTGTATGGCAGGAAGATTCGATTCCGATATTACTATAACGATAACAATAGGAATAAAGATTTTAAACCTTAGTTTAAATCCCCTCCATCTAAGAGTTTACAAAAATTTCTTTTTTCTTTACAAATACCATGTCAAAGTAGACATTATCATAAAAAAAATTTCATTTCCAATATTATAACTTTTCGTGTATCGTACAAACCACCTAAAACTAATGAAAAAAACAAAAAGTTAAACCCGAAGGATGTAATAATCAAAAACACAACGAATAGAGTCATAAAAACACTTACACCAATAAACATGTTTTTTGTTTTCATTACTAAAAAGGTTTTATAAACTTACCCTACTTCAATTTTTTATATATTACGTTGATAACTTCCCTATTATATTACTTTTCTATACCGCTTTAAACATTATATTGGTTGTGGGATACACCATTTGCATCGCTTTTAATATATTATTACCTAATTCGTTTGCCATTTTTAACTTAACTTAAATATTTTCACTTTTTACATTCAACATTTATTATTTACATTAAGATTTCTTTTAAATACAATTTTTTTATTATACTGTTAACGATACTAAGGCTTGATGAATTGAAGAAACATAAAAGAAGGTAACTGTTGCTTACCAAATGGAGAAGGAGAGAAAAGAGTTATGTTGTAGTCGTCGTTATTATCCTTATCGTCCTTGCCTCGACCATCGTTACCGGCGCCACCGCCACCACCACCATCGATGTCGTTATCGGCGTCACTGCGAGCAACGCCCCACACTATATGTTATATACCTCGAAATAAGGAGCGCGGGGGGTTTTTAACTCTCCTAACAACCATACTTCATAACGTTGTCGAACTCACCTACGCAATATATACGCAAGCTCGCCTTTTAGGAAGTAACAACGGTTGCCCTTTTTTTAGACCGCCAGTTAACTCCTATGACTAATGATTATTTACTAATTTTGAATATTATCAAAGTAGTTGTTTTTTAGAACGTTTCGAATAAGATATTGAAATAGTGGGTGATTATTGTTCGCAGTTGAAATTGTAAATTAAAAAAAAAACTTATTATAGAGTCGGAGGACGCGAAATATGGCTTCGGCCTACGGCCTTGAAACTACCAAAACGGGAGTTTGTCCGTTGCAAATCCACTTGTCATAGTGGTAACAGGTCAGCCGACCCTTACTTTGGCGGTAATCGCTCAAAGACTTGCTTACAACCACGAACATGATATACGGTACGCAAAACATATTCATTAACAGCTTGGGAACGCTAACCTGTATATGCTATTTTAACTCCTTACGGGTTGAAAAAGACTTACGATGCACATTCGCGAACCGTAAGTCGAAGTGGCGGGCGAGTTCAGCCTCTTGGACCTCGTTTATAAGGATACTCATATACAATAAGTTGAAGTGGAAATAAGCGATAAAAATCTCGTTAAATTACTAAGATCCTTCAGTTATGGCAACGAAACGTTATCGTAGGTGATAAGGTTTTTACTTACGACAAAAAGGTGAAATTAATTACCTTAAAAGCCTTCTATTCCTCCTCTTTAAGAATGTAGAAAGAAGGGAACGAAAACCGGGGAAAGGAAAGGAGGAAGTAACAACTTGGTTGGCGGCGGTGGCGGGAAAAATCAAAGAAAAAGGGTTAATGATTTAGTCGGCGACGGCGACGATAAAGAAACCAAAGTTAAAGACTAGTATTTATGATATGCTATCCGAGGAGATAGGGTTGAGGTTGGACAAGCGACGAGCGGAAACGACGGCGGATTTTTCTCATTGACGCTACCGTGTTAAATGGCGCCGTTAAAACATATTTTGACGATTTATATGTTTTAACGAGGAGTTGTGACGTAGTATTACTTTAGTAACCTATCTATATGGGCGGTTTGTATAACTAATTAAAATGGTGACTTAGACGTGTTTTCACTGATTAGTTAATTGGTAGCTTACCTTGTAAATAAAAACTGTCGTTAAAAGGGGAAAAGGAAAGGTTTTATTTAAAAAGATAGCGACATATTCTTTTTATATTAACTCCAAAAAATGTAATATCGGCAATTACACCTTGATAATCACACCCTTATAAGGATTGACAACCTTCTCCATAAACATTGCTACCAATTACCTAAATTTACTAGGGTTTACACTATAATCACCATCATTATCAAAACTGCTAATTGAAACCTTAAAAGTAATTACACTACAAATGCTATTACTACTAAATATTTAACTGGAATTTCGAAAAATCTTACGTTTGATATTAAATTAAGGATATAGAATGTACCGAAACAAGAAAAGATTAGATGTGTGGATATTATCATATATCTCTGAAGTTAGTAAGAGGTTGCGTTGCAAAATTCACTTTTGCAAAGTATCCGATAACGTGCCACACTATAAGTTTCATTCTTACAGAGTGTATAAAAGCGTTCCATAACCCAGAAGTGAGATTGGCAGAGTATATGATAGAGTTCTACTGCCCTGATAAAAGCTTATAAACTCTCAATTAAGGCGTGGACTCTCCGGATACCCCTCTCACTTCACTCTATCTATCTTCAATACTACCTATCTTACGATTAATCTTCTACATCCTTTTACATTAAAATTTCAAGTCCAAAAGCTTTACCAAAAAATAAGTTTATTATACTCATATAAGGTTATGTGAATTAGATATTTATTCAAGTGAAAATTCCTGACGATGGATACAAGGAGGTGTATAGAAATATTAGCAAACTAGAAGATTATAACGTTGATTATATTTACTTGATCCATGACCGAAATTAAGTATATGTATAAATAAAAAATATGGACTGGAAAATTTATATAAAGTTTGGTTTTTGAATTTTAGGTAATAGGTACGAAAAGTAATACCAAAATATTGAAATAAATGTGAGGGAACAAAATTTCCTCACCGGTTGACTACATATCGAAAAGTATTATCACCACAAAAACAAAACGTCGCAAGTAATGGAATTCAGGTTATTTATAATATATTTAAGTAGCCTACATTGAATTCAAAAGAGTTACATTGTAGTGCATAATTCAATTTGGGCTACGGGATAAAATATTGCACCAATAAATTAGTGTGTATACCGATCAGCGGCTTTTCAAACTTAGAACAGTACATCTACCACCGGACTATTGAGATAATCGTTTACTTCAACTACGATTCGAATGGATAAAATTGCAACGATCGAAGACCTATGAATAATAAACTGAAGATTTAGGATGTTTTATGCATTAAATTCTACAAACAACAAAACCTAAACTACATCGCGGATAATGAATCTGGGAATTCAACTCGATTACATTCGTTAAACGGTTTAACTAACGTATTAATTATAATTCAATTATAGATTTAATCGGGTAGTTTAAGGTTTGATTTTTCTTTCTACTTGATTCATGTTATGCTATAAGTTTATTTGTATTGATAATCTTCATTTTTATTTTGTATCCCCCTCTTAGGTAATTATCCTCGACGCCTCCGCTTTATTAGTTTATCATTAATCGTTTTAAGTATTTTGTGTTGATTCATTTGCTTTATTAAACAGTTTTTCATTCTATGACCTTTTGATATAGTTTAACCACTATTCTATGAAATATTATAGTATTACTAACAGTTTGAAGTACTGCGTTTAGGTTTGTAATATTAAATATTTTAAAGGGACTATTTAATTCTCTTGGCTTCTTTTGAAAGCAGATTTAATTCAACGCCAAAAATATTAAAACCTTGATCCAAGGTTTGTTCTAGTATTTCAAGCGTTATTAACTTGATGTTTTATGAAATTATTTTTTAAACTTTTTTACTGTTTTATTATATATCGAAACCCCTTTTTGAATATTTTGCAACGGTGATAATTGAATCATTCTTGGCAGGAAAATTTTTAAAATCGTTATTTTCGGAATTAAGGTATTAAAACTCGATGTATTGTTCGAGTTTTATTATTTTTATTTAAAGTTTTCTCTTGTTGGATATAAAAATTCCGATTTTCAAAAGAAGGATTCCGTAATATTCGTTTACAAACTCGTATAATTTGTTAACTTTCTCCATATTTTAGTATAATTTAATAAACATTTTATCTAATTAAATCTTTATCAATTTAAATCTATTTTGTTATTCTTCTGTAATCAAATTAGTATTACTGCTGGTAAGCCTTAGATCGTTGTAACGTTGTCGAGTCGAATCGTAGTTAAAGTAATAGTAGTATTACATTGGTTCAGTGGTAGATGTATTGTTCTAGATTTGGCAAACCGCTAGCCGGTTTGCACTATAATTTGTATCGCTAATTACTTGGCCCGTATCCTAGAGTAAAGTGCAACGTATTGCACTCAACTTACAATTGAGTATAGGTAACTTTACCTGTAAGTAAAGTTAACCTACTGCACTGCATGAAATACTATTCCAATACTAGCGGCTTTTTATTTTATGCGCGCACATCAGCATGGTGGATCAATATTGTCCCGTTACCATTAAATTACCTCTTAGTTAAGTGATTAGACCCCTGTCAATTCCAGTGTATTCCGCACTCAAATTGACTCCAATTACCTCTCTTTACCCCACTGACTCGAGTTCTTCGTTCATCAACTCCTGTACATAAGTTTTTCGTCATAGGCTTTTGAAAGCGTCCACTTTCACTGTGCTATTTAATTTTTGTACCATCATTAATCCCTTGGCAGTTTTCCAGTTTACCAATATATCACTGTCCACCGTTAAGTGGTTTGAGCTTTCCTGACAACCTATTAATGTAGCGCTTGATACGTTTCGGTAGCCCATCATTATCATTCAAGGTTTCCATGGCCTTATTTGATAATGCCTTCGTTATAACATTAACAGGATTGTCGTAGCAATCGATTTATCGGAACTCCTTAACTCCCTTACCTTCGTAGGCTTAACTAAGTGCTATTTGGTCGTTTATTAGGTGTTTTTCGCTGGTGGTTCCGAGCTTGAAAATGTATTTTAAAAGGTTCCTCGAGTCGGTACAAATTACTACCGGGATAGGAGGAATCATTAAATTCCTGGTAGTAACGTTAAGAGTTTTGTATTAAGCTATGCTTACGTCAAAGCCTACCATTATGCCGTAGAGCTCCGATACTAGCACGCTTCGTGTAATATTTTTACACTTGATGGGGGTTTAGTATATCAAGTTACCGATAATACTAAATTAGTTTTTCCGTTTATCTTCGTTAACGAAAGTTATTAGGAAGCCGATTTGTAAAGACAAGTCGATATTGTTTATAAAATACTTATCCGTAAATATTATTAGTTTAAACCTTAAGAGGTTCATTAGAACCATATTAATTCCGCGATCCAAGTTTCGCATTTACTTTTCAAGTCCTTTATTTAACCGGTTGAAGTTCTTATCCGTTGGCTCTTATGCTTACTTTACGATGAAAAGATCGTAAGTCGCTTCCAATTGGAATAAGGTAGTAATATAGCTGCCTCGAACACATTATTTTAAGTTCCGTTAATTTCTGGCCTTATCAATCTTATCAATTATAGCCAAAACAGCGTCTTAGCCTTTTTCGCAATAGCTAAGGCCAGTATTAATACTAAAGACTCGAATTAACGATTTATTAAAGTCAAATTGGCTACCCTTTGTTAAAGTCATTACTATCTTATAATTTTAAAATTTCAAGTATTTAATCTCTTACTGTTTCAATATCATAGAGCTAGTCGTTTCGATGAAAAGGGTATCGTTAGTTTACATGCCTACCACTTAGAAGTTTTTTTTTTTACGTTACTAGTAAGCACGGATCGTATGTCAAAGACTTTATCGTTAGCCATGACTTAAATTACGAATAGTAAGTTAGAAACCAGCAAAAACCTTTTTTAGTTAGTCCTTATAGTAACTTAATATAAAGTATTACCGTGTTTAAAGGGTATATAGCACGGCGTTCTTTTGGAAGTTTTAAAAATACGATCCGTTGTAAGTTCGTTACTCACTACGTATAGGCTACCGTTAGATTATGTTTATTAAGCGAAAACTTACCATTAGTCTTAGCTGGTAAACTTATTACTATAACGACTACTAAACGTTAATAAATATTTTCAATTGTTAACGACTATGTAAATATTCAACCTTTAGTTTTATTACCGTATCCTGAAGTAATGAAACGTAATGTCTCGTACGGCCTGCTCGTGGTTATACCTACAACCTCGTAAATTATTCTCTACTTGAAAATCGTAAAATTTAAGTTTTAAAGGTTAAAATCGGTTTTCGGTATAAATTGTACAACTCCTCGAGTTAGTAAGCCGTTAATCTCGACTTTATCATTTTCCTCCAAGTATTTTCCGTGTAAAGGGACTAATGCCGGAGCTGTTGCTCAAGGTGGTCGGATTTTGTCTATAAACCCCGAAGAAAAAGGGAATGAAAAGTCCCTGCTAGGGAGCGGCTATGGAGCTAAAATAGTGCAAACTCCCTCCCCTCTCCCTCCCCCAATCACGTGAAGTATGCAAACGTATCCCCAAGTAGCTTACTCCTTGATCCAAAGCATCGCAGGAGCGTGTAAAACTACCAGGGTTGGATCCTTGGTAATAGTATCCAGGCACTAGCCTGTAACATCACCACCAAAGAAACCCCCCCTTCTTATTCTATTTTTTTTGTATTGCGCCGCAAGTGTAAGGAAGGTAAATGCGTCTATGAGAACATCTCGGTTCTGTGTGGAAGGTATTAGGCCGTATTAAGCTGAAAGTCACATGGAAGGTGCTCCAGCGCCCCCCCTATAAATAGTTCACTAACTTCCAAATTTAAAAACAAAAGCTTTCCTCACTTTTAAGCCTTTCACTTTGCAGTATAATATAAATCATTTTATCCTTATTTATAATATTTGTACTTTTAGCTTTGTAATACCTTTCATCGTTATACTTACTGCCTTAAAATCCTTTGTATCGTTAGAAATACAATGTTACGATAAATTCAAAATTTGTTACTAAAGTATTGAAATCAGTTGAAGATATATGTTAATTGCCTTGAAGCCATTTGGTCCTTCCTAACGAGTGGAAAGTTTTTCACGTTACGGGTTATCCATATGTACCCCTATAGGACTTGGAAATAAACGTATTTCGAATGTATTTACAAAATAGCGTATAACTTTAAGAAGATTTGCTGAAAAAATAAGGGTAATTAATTCCCATATTAATAAGGGAGTTATTAATAAATAATTAGATGCTGGCGTTGGATACTGCCATTCTTCTGTTAAGGTTATAGGCTGTAATTTTGATTATACTTATATCCTGTTAAACTTAAATCCCGATATAAATCAGGTTATGGAGGAGTTGTTTAAAACGTATTTTGAGTTCAACTACAAGAACCAAGATAATTTTACTTTTTTATAAGCCGTGTCATAAGTTTTATCTAGCAGTTGGAAAGCTTATAAACCCTGGTAATCGCTGCAAAAGAAAGAACATAAAAGTGTATTGCGTTATGAAATGCAAAGTTGATACCAAAGGCGTGGCAGGTTGTATCTCCGCCACTCCTATACATTTTATGGGCCTGCTGGCCGTATATCAAATGAATAAAAAATGTAATACTTGAACTCGTTTTTTTGTAATAAGGTAAAAAAGTCAAGGATGCTGTTAACAAGCAGGTAAGAAACGTTATTAAAGGCGATATAAAATCTTATTAATGTCTCAAAGCATATTAATTTTAAATTAGGACGTATGAATGTCAAATTGAACCAGCTTGTTGAGATGGGTAAGAAACTATTGGGTTATTACTTAAATCATGATTTTAAAGAAATATTTAAATAAGCTTGATCGTACTCGTTCGCTTCTCGTTTTTATTAATATTAATACGTTTATTTGATACCCGATAGTTAGCGGTTTTTATATTACTCCATTTTGTAAAGTAAGGTATAAATATTAGGCCCGCTTTCATGCTAGGGGTAAGGGCCTATCGTTATATTTAACTGGTTTATAACGCGATTGGAATGTATTAAATTCAACGATATTAGAAAAATGAGAAAACGGCTTCTTCATTAGGTATATATAACCGACTCATTGAATTAAAACCTGTCGTTTCGGTTAGTTATAAAGTTGGGTACGTTCGACTAAGAGTTCATGACGAGTCTATAATATAATTTAGACTTGGTATTTAGGTTTTACTTCGTCTTCGTCGTCTTTAATGATTATAAATTGCGGTTAAACGTCCCGAATTTATTGGATGAACAGCGGATTCGAAATGGCTCGTACGTAATTCATTTATATAAAATGGTGGATACTTCCCGCTCAGTACATTAAGTATAACAAAGTTGAAGTCGATTATACGCGTTACTCGGTATTTATTATAAAGTCAACATAAATTTTTAAAGAATTTGTTTAAATTGTGGTTTTTAAAAAGAAGCCTAACGTCGTCGCCGACTCAAGAAAGGTTTGAAGGGGAACGCCGATTTTTAGCGGTTTACTTTATAATTTTTTATGTAGCTTGTATTACGGCCTGTACGAATTTCGTAACTTCGCGGATCCATTAAATTAAAATTTTAACCTTAACGAGTAATATTGTGGGCGAAACTCAAAAAGTTATACAGGTAATATAAAATCGAAGTAATAACCCAATGGAATAAAAATAGGTTAATATCAATATTAGTCGTAAATTTATTGTTTTATAACAACTAATAACTAGGTCGTAAACGTCTTTAGTCGAGTTGAATATCAACGACAAAAAAACGTAAATATATAAGGACTTTTTAATTTATGTGTTCGGTTGCGCCGTTGCTCTCAGGGTAAAAAGCAATACTTCATCGTTGCTATACTATATATAGGTCGAAAAGTTACTTTTAAAACCCACTGTTTCAATTTCAGCTACAGTCGTTAATAAACGTATACGAAAACTTATAAAATCGTTAATAATAGTTTAAAAACCGCTCCGTATAATATTTGGTGCTTATGATATTTATAGTCTAAGGGTAACGGATTTACTTGAGCGGTACATAATAATTATTATGCAATTGAAGTCGCTAACGTATTTCTAAGGTAAATTAATTATAAATTCGACAAAAAAATCGTTTGAAAACCGTTTGAAAACCAGAAGGGTTTAAAAAGTCAATTTCGACAGTATCTCAAATAGGTTACACAATTACAAACGTCGCAATTTTGGTAAAAACGGCTGACCGCGCGATGTAAGCCGGGCAAAAAATATGTTTTGAAAAATAGTGATAGTAACGTTGCGGCTGAGGTAGCCGGTAAGAAGTGAATAGTAGGTAGCTTGAATTAACGCAGTAATAAGCGGCTCGTAAACAGATACATTTATTCGGTTACTAAACCGTTAAACTCCATCGTTGTTTACCAAATATTCCGAAATCGAAACCTTTAACGTACAGGGGTCGTTGGAATAGATATCCGTTAAAAATTGTCCGCTACCTATTCGTATCGTACGTACTAGCCGGAAATAGGTAATACAATGTATAATTGCGGTATTTTGATAACTTTAAAGGACGACGTTAGTAAATGGTTTACTGATCTTCGTAATAAACTCGCTGGCAATAATTTTCCAGAGATATACGTTCGTAGAAATGGTTCGGGGGTGGAATATTCGGGAGGTAACAATTGAATTTTTCGATTTAAGTAACGTAAATCCGAAAAGCCATTCGAAATATTTTATTCTCGTTATAATAACGTATTAGGTAGCTTATTATTTTCTACGTTATTATATAATAATCGAGAAAGAAATTACAAAATGTGTTTGAATTAGCCCATTATCGTTAGGAATAACGCCGTGTAATTTTAAAGTACTCTAAGTTTTTATAATCCGTCAAAATCGTAAATGGACGTACTTTTCCCCAGAGCTCCGCGTTTCATACATCTAAACAACTTATAATTCCGAGTAACTCCTTATCGCGAATTTCGTAGTTACATTTAGCGAAAGATGTTCAACGGGTGTAATACGCTATTAGGCGTAAGTTATCGTAATCATTTCGTTGAAAGAGGCAACCTCTTAAGGCCTAGTTAAACTAGTTGGCTTTAAAAAAGTGTAGCGGTTAAAGTCTTTTTAGGCGAGTATATATTCTAAAAGAATGTTAAATTTAAGCCTTTCGAAAACGGTTTCTTCCTTAAATCCTTACCAAAATAAGGTACTCTTACGAGTTAGCCGAAATATTCATCCGATAATCCTCTAATAATCGCCAATAAATTTTCTATAGAAATTTCCCAAATTAAAGAAGTTTCATATTTCCAAAAACAATGTAGAAACCGCTTATTCACGAATTACATGTAGCTCTTTTTAAATTTATACGTATATCAACGCCGGCTTCCATAGCGAATCCCAAGTACATCATTATTTCCATATTGAAAGTGTATTCAAAAATATTCAAATTTAATTTACTGGTGTTTAAAACGTTCAGGATTAATTCGACCTTAATTATATAGTTATCGAAAATGCCGTTGAAGTAAACAAGGATATCGTTGACGTAAGCGGAATAAATTTTACCGAAAAAAAGGCGTAGGGAATTATTAATATACCGTTAAAAGGTAATAGAGGCGTTTAAAAGACTAACGGGGAAAATAAGCTATTCGAAAAGTCCGAAACTTATACGAAATATAGTTTTCTATTCATTTCACACTTTAATACGAAGCTTGAAAAAAGAGGCCCTTACATAAAATTTAATAAACTACTTAATTTACGAAATATTCGCAAGAGCTTTTTTAATAGGAGAAAGCGAGTAACGAATTACCTTTGTAATGGTATTAAGCCGGCGGTCATTAACATAACAAGGTAACTAACACTTAGGCTTCTTAACGAAAAATATTAAAGCACCTGTGAGAAATCTGTTTATTCAGATATAACCTAAATTAAAAAACTCGGTTAACGTTCTACGTATTATAAGGAACTCTTTACACTATATGCCATACGAAGAGCCTTACAGTAATTCCAAAGGTTATCTCAAGTTATCGATATGAGGGACGATTTTGTAATCTACCTTAAAGCAGTAAAGGGGCAGCCTATCGCTAAAGGCTTTGTCGAAAAAGGGAGAAAATTACTTGAGGTCGGTGGAGAGTTTATAGTAAACGGAAACAAGTGGTTTTGGAGGCAAGTACTTTATTAATATCTTCGAGAGAGATGGCAGCGGGTTACGTAGGAACGGATCGATCCCTAAGAGCCTTTCGTAAAATAACGTAAAATTTAACGGAGCCAGCCCCTTTTGGCCATTGTTACACGGGCGCGAATCCTCGTTTTAAAACGCAATAATTACCGGCTCCTGATAAAAGTAGTATATATTTCACAAATTTATAAATAATTTATTAGTATTGTATTTAATGTTTACTCTAAAATCACGTGGTATTATAGTAAGGAAGCGATATTAACCTATATTGAATAACGTTTTTCATCAAAGTCGATATGGACAGATAACAAAAAATTAAGTCGTAAAGAAAAGCTGGGGACGTTTGATGTATCTTCACCGAGTTATCGTAGAGAAATAAAAAGGCGCGATAAATTTAAAGGATCGATAAGTTATTTATTTGTAACCTTATCATATTTATAACCTTTATGAACTATGAATGGCATGTCATTTAAAATTTAAGACGAAACTACCGCATCGAATTAAAGTTTGAATAACTCCTATTAAAAACTATATATAAAATTTACGTTTTTCTTTTTTGGAAGTCAATAAGATCCTTGGCCAAAGCAAAGTGGATTTTTATAACGACTTTAACGTTAAAACCGTTCAGGCGTTGCGTTGGGTCCCACGTATAGGTAAGAATACAATAGCCGTTTATTCCGTAACGAAAGTATAGCTCGAGGTCTTTTAAACGGGAAAGTTCTGAATGTTTAACTTCGGCGGCGCGCTGCTTGAAAACAGTTGGAAATGAGTTTACGCTAGTTATAATAACATCGTCTTAGCTATCCCGAACAGGCGCGTCGCCGCTGTTATTTATACTACGTGAAGCACCCCTAATAATATTAATATTAATACCGCCATGACGAATATGAAGATTGTGAAAGCTTCCATCGATAAGTTAACCGCAGGCGACCTATTTATTATAATCCGCGGGTATTTAGAGGGGAAATAATTTATTAGAAGTGTATTATTAATAGCTCCCTTTAAGATAGCGAGTTTAGCGGCGAATTCACAGGCCATACATCCAGATTCCGCGAATAAGGATTTTTAAACGTTTCAAAAAACGTAAATTCGTTCGTAAGCTCCCTGATTTTTATTCGTAAGCTGCGTAACATTTGCTTTAACCGCGTTGGAGTCGTGATAATAAGTGCAGAGAATAGTAATAAGAGCGTTGGGGTCTTTAATATCGCCGTCATCTCTGCAGGAATAATATTCTTCTATAATAGTTTTCGTGGGGCCTTTCAACTGTTGAAAAAAAACTTTAAAGTGATTTTTAATACCGACAAGTTTCCGTTTTCAACGTAATTTACATATTATATTAACCTCTTATATAAGGAATCGTGATTTAACACCAGAAAACTGAATCGGCTAATTAAAAAGCTTTTATTTAAGCTGTTAACGCTCGTCTAAAGGGGCTCCGGTATCAAGGTTGGAGTAAAAAAAGTTTAAGTCGTCGTTGTTTAAAAATTTAATGTAATTCCCGATAGGAAACGATTTGACGGCAACGTCGTTCGTAACGTGAGTAAAGGAAACCTTTGAAAGGGAAAGTTAATTTGAGGACATAGGCGTGCCGGCAACCTCTAACTGTCGGATTATATTCGTCAAAGTATCTAATATGTTATCATTCTATTATTTTCAGTGTAAAACGTACCTCCTAACGGTTCAATTTCGTTCAATAAGTTCTGTACGTAAAACGTCGGTAAAACCTTTGTGTTAAGCCGTAAAGTAATCGTGTTAAGCAACCAAAACGTTTTGAAGCTACTCTCTAACACGCGTGTCAAGAAATTATTTTAGGACTTAGGGGTTTCAATTCGATGGGTCGAAGGACAAAAACATAATATTAAGCTATAACCGTTAGAAATCAATGAAGATACCATCGGAAAAATATCGAGGTTTATATATAAAAGGACTAAAGCCGGAGTTATCGCTTAAGGCAGTCGGATTCTGTCTATAAAACTCGATAAAGAAGAGAAGGAGAAGTCCCTACTAGAGATCAACTATAAATCTAAAATGGTACAAACCCCCCCTCCCCTCCCCCAGTCACGTGAAATATAGAAGCGTGTATCCAAACGGCTTCCTCCCTACTAAAGAGCATCCCAGGAGCATGTAGAACTACCAGGGTTGGATCCCTGGTAATACTAGCCAGTCACTAGCCTGTAACATGCCAGAGTTTTTGATGATCCCTTACGTTTGGAGCTTTAGTACTAAGTCTTCGTTCTCCTTTTCTTTCCTGCTTATTCAAGCAGTATTTTAAATACGGCCCGGTATATATTCCTTTTCTTTAACGTTTTTCTTTTTTTATTGTTGTCCACGTCGGCATCATTCTATCGGCTTATCGATAACGGGTGGGGAAGCTTATTGTTAGATCGGTCAATTGGCTTAAGGTTTTTAAGGGTTTTTATATTTAATAGCTCTGATATAATGCTTAACTTAGGTGATTAAGAAAGGTATAGGGCCGTTAACAATTTCAACAACTACTTCAGAGTTTGTAATACTTAATATCTTGTACATTCTTTTTAATTTTCCTGGCTTCTTATATACGAGGAATTTATTTTGTAACGGCAAAGCAAGTATAACCGTTGTTAGAAGGATGTTTTTTGTGTTAAGAGCGTCATTAATTTTACGGCGTGTCGATTCTTTTCGTAGTTCTCTTAAAGCCTTTTTATAGGCTTTAGAATGATTTTGAGTACTTACCGAAGGCGGATATTTACTCATTAGGCGTGAGTACGCTCTAAAGACTCATAGAGTTATCACTAAGCATTCAGGGCTCATAGTGTCGTTTAAGCCTTTTACTGCCATATTTAGGCGTGCCTCCGGATCCGTAAAGCTTTCAATTTCCAGTGTAAGGATGCTATACTCTCGTAGAAGTAGGGTGTATGCTCCTTTAACCTTTCTAATGCTTTAATAGGCTTTTACAAGTATTTGTTTACACTCAATGCCTATTATTTTGGTATTACTTCTTAAATTTTATGGCGTCAAAGCTTGTACCAGTATAGTGGACTACGAAGTTGGGAGGAATTATGTACCTGTTAATTTATAGCATTCTTAACGTTTCCCTCGTATTTTTTGCCGATTATTTTTTTAAAAACTTAGCTCCGTAAAAAGAAGTTTCGAAATAGACGACGTAAAGAATAAGCTTGCTATCCAAGTGAAATACATCGACGAAGATCTCGAAATTAAAATCATTATTGTCTTTTAACATAAATTTAAATATTCGAGGGTTTGTATATACGTTTGGTAGTAGTGGCAAAGCCTTTTAATAACATATAATGTAAAGTATCTCATATTATTATTCCTTTTGGACTTTCAAACTTCATACATCCTATTAATAGTTAAGTGTTTAAAACGTCAGTGTAGTTAACGTATCCCCGGCTTCGTCAGCTTTAATACTATTGCTTCAAAGTCTTAAAGATAAAACTATAAGTGCCTCTACTTGACGACTAGTAAAAACCTTTGGTCATTTTGAACCATTTAGTCTACGTTATTGTTAACTTAAACGCTTATGATTTCTATGTCCTTTAAATAAAGTAAGAAAGGGGTAGGGAACTTAAGGATATAAAAAGTAATTACGCCTATAATAGTTTGAATTACCATTGTCTCTAGTAACGCTAGTAATTCGCTTAGGTAAAGCCTACTTTAGCTTTTTAGAATCTTGACGATTAATTTTAGTAGTTGTAGTGTTTTCCCTTTATAGTATTACATATTCTACATAATCTTTTATTAAATACCTTGCTATCCCTATATCTCAAATAATACCCTATAATGTATGGTTTGCGTAACGATTACAAGGTTAAAGGTATATAAAGGGTTAGGGGCTTGGTTAGGGTAAAAGTCGGCGTTTTCACCACCCAAATGGTATAAGAAAGCGTGGTCGGCTAGTTAGTACGCCGCACTAGAAGCAGTATTTTTATGTAACTTGATCTGCTTAGCGGCGTTAGCGGGGATAATTGGTTCATCTCCTTTTAAGTCTGCGATTTAATTTAAGTAGTTCTGTTTAAAATCAATGTGGTATTTAGAGTAATATACCGCCTATTTCTTATTAAGTTCGGTAGGGAATTGCTAAGTTAACCAGCAGCCAAACTTATTATAAATCTAATATCTTTTGTCACTATCACAACGGTAGTGTTAGCGGCTTTCAGGTTCGACTAAGGCTTATATTTGTTAGTACCAACGTGTTTACCACCTTTATGCTAGGGATAGGGTCGATAAGATCCAAATTTCTGGCTTTTTAGGCGCTCATACTTATGGTCGACGTAGTTAATTACCGTGAGGTTTTCTTTTCATCCACGTTAATAAAGTTGCTTGTATAGGAGTATATACTAAGCGAGTTTGGTGTGCGTATTAATACGGTGGTAAGAAAGAAACGTAACTGGTTAAGAAATATTTTGTAGGTCGCATCTGGGCGTTATAAGACGTATTCGAATTCGCTAACGCCCGTAATTCCTATCCGTAACTGTTTACAAAGTATGGCTTCGTAAGCTTAGGCTTTCCCCATTGCCTTTTAACATAAAATTAGCTTATTAAATATCTAATTGAAAATATTTATTAGCTTTTCCTCTTTTTTATCTTTACAATTATTTTAGTTTACCAGTTGGTGGTCTAGTTTGTATAGTATTACGCGAGGTGGACGTCGTATTCGAAGTGGCCCTTTTTGATATCGTAGATTTCGCGAAACGTTGAGACTTTAATAACGAAGGTTAGATAGTAGTCCTTGGCGTGCCCTGTAAGGATTCTGGGGAATAGTGAGTAAAAACCTAAAGGTGAAACCTTTATTTACTTGTAAATATTTAAAAAAAAGTAATATTTTAGAGTCAAGGAAGTTGTAGGGCTTTCCGTCATACTTTTTGACGTTGTTTCAGATTTTGGCGAAGCTCGTAGGTAACTTATAGTTAATATTGATTATCTTTACAGGGTTTGGGGGAAGTTGTCGATAGTTATACTATCTTTGAGTGGTGTTTTTTGGCAGTTTAATCCTTGGAGATTTTAAGTAACGGTTTTAAGGGTAATTACAAGTCGCCTGAACTAAGGGATAAAGTCCTGTAGTAAGACCAGTAGTAGGCTCCCTTGTGTAGGCGAACGAGAACTGGGAAGAGCTTCAAGGAGCTTAGCTATTGAATTGATAAAGGGTGATAGTTACTCAAAAGTTTTAGGAGGCCTGACGATCTTGCTTAATTAACTGGTATAAAGCGTCAACATTAATGCCTTTGGCCGCGTTAACAGCATTCGTTTTACGTGTTTTACCGCTGTTAAAAGCTTATTTCGCGTTATTACGTAGGGGTATTTAACTACCAAGTAGGTTAACAAGTTTTCAATCTCTAATATATAAAAAGGTTTGACTTAGCTAAGGGTAAATTGGTAATCCTCTGGATCGCATGTGGGGTTTGTAAGGGTTTTTTAATGATGTTCCTTTAGGCTATGGGTTATAAGGGTATTATTCAAACTGGGGCAAGTCGAAAAGGGCTTGGGTTAACGTCATGGTATCTGATACTTAAACGAAGGTTCTGTGTTTTTCCAATCCGTATTTAAGATTTGACTTAACCCCTTTTTAAATTGCTTTTCTCATATCCATTATCTTGTTTCAAAGAAGTCGCGATATTTGTTAAAAGTAAGGTAAGGGTCGTAGCTTTCATTATGTTTAATGATAAAGCTTCCAATCAAGTTGGTAAGGTGTTTTTCGGTTGATTTTTCGTTAATATCCAACGCCTCAAAGTCGTCGTCGTACAACTTAGTAGAACCAGTTCCGAATGCTTTGATTTATTTTTTTCTAGTAAGGTTGGTAATAGCTTTCAAGCTCTAGCGGTAGAAATTTGACGTTTTGGCATGCGTAGGGCTTGGTAAACGTATAGGGCTAGAGATTTGGTGATTTTTAGGCGTAACAACTTAGTGTTTTGGCGTAAGGTCGCGTGATAACTAGGCGACTTGGTGTTTTCGCTCAAAGCAGCTAACTAAACGATTAAAATGGCGTAAAATATGAAGAAAAATAAAAAATAAAAATAAAAAGTAAGGGTAGAGGTTTAGTGTTAAAATTAAGGTTGAAGATAGTTTGTTATTATTGGTAAAGTGCGAATGTTATAAGTAGTTTAGCATTGTTACTTATTCCTTTTGTTTGTAGTAGTAGCACCCGCAGTAATACTAACATAAACGTTCGCCAACTTGCCGAACTTAAAGACTTCTGACATTTAATCTTGATTTTTACTTTAAAAAGAATCCGTAAAGATTTCTTGGTCTTTTTTAGTAAAGATACCGTCGCTTACTTCTAGAGTGCCGTTGAGGACTGAGGCAACCCAAAAAGGTTTTTCTGTTTTCCTGCCGTTGGGGACTAGTCCAGTACTAATAAAGGCCTTTCGCAAGAACCTTCCCTTTACTATAGCTGCTGTTGTTGACGTAAGGCGTAACCGGAAAGTAGCTTCTTCTTTTACTTAGCTTATCTGTACTTTACCTAATAATCTCTAATCAGTGTTGGTAGGCCTTAAATCGTTACAACGTTGTTGATTTGAATCGTGGTCGAAGTAACAGTAGTATTGTCTTGGTTAAGTAGTGGATGTATTGTTTTAGGTTTGGCAAACTGCTAGCTGGTCTGCATTGAAATTTGTAAGGCTAATTGCTTGGTTCGTGCCCTAGAGTGAAGTGTAGAGTACTGCACTAGACATACACCCAATGCGGTAAGTTCCCATAAATCAATACACTCGACTTGCTGTTCAATATAGTCAACTTTACTTGTAAGTAAAGTTGACCAACTTCACTGTATGTAATAGTATTCTAATGATTACTATGGTGGACTATTCAGTTGATATATCAAAAATACGTGTTAATTCACCAAGTAAGTAACGCCTTTCTGGTCTTATTTATGTAATAATTTAACTAACGTATCAAAGTAAAACATGTTATTAAAGTTTACGATATAGAGTATTATGTTTGTTATTACAGAAGCCTCGTAAATAAATACCTTAAAGCAAAGGTTTTGTTTATTTTCAAAGTAGATTTAAACCTGAGAGGCGTTTGGAAAAACATTTCACAATATTCGTGGAGTTTTTCTATGGTTTCAATCGCAAATAAAAAAAAATCATATGTAGTAGCTGTGGGAACTTTATATAATTAGCTAATGTTTTCATTGTTACATCTCTTTTGAAGATAACATATGTGCTAGTTTTCTATGAATGAATTATCGATACCTCCAAGTTTCGAATATTAAATTATAAACGTCTGGAATTAAGGCATGGAGATACTTTCGATTATTGTCTTTCAGCAATTCTTCAGATTTGATATTCAATTTCACAACAAGTTGTTTTATATCTTTTCGGTAACTCAACAACGTATTTTTCAATGGAAGATATGAAAAAAAAAAATACATTTCTCTAATAGAAATTCAATAGTTGAATCATGTAACAGCAATCTTTCGGCTAAATCTAACTTTAGAATTATTGTTATCTGAATAATTATTTATAGTAATTATAATATTATAATCTGGCAATGAAATGTATTAGGCATAGGAGGCTTTTTTGTTATTTACTTTCCAAACATTGAATTAATTTCATAAAATCCCTGCTTCGGCTATCAGATGCACAAGATAAATAAATACGTGGGTATAAAGATGTGTCTATGATGATATGGGTTTTAAATAATCATTAGATATAGCAAAAAGTGATAAAATATTAATTATGATGTTTTGTAACCCGTCATGATAAATGTATACCAGCTTTTGCGTTGAGGTACTATTTTCCCATTACTATTTTCCTTGATATTCTTTGACTATATTACATACCTCCTATGGTTGCTTTTAAGTATAATAGGGTATTATGAGCCATAGATAACCAGTTTAAAGTTATAAACAATAGTACAGCGTATGAACCGAAATCTATTATTATAACCCATAAAAATACTTTTAATATTATTTCGATAAAGGTACTTACCGTGTTTATCCAAATAAAATACCTTTCCATTTCTGTTTTCAGCTCTACTTACCGTTTGAATCTTCCTGTCCCTTTACTTGCTACAATCTACAATACTTGAGGTCGATGAAATACGTTGACGAAAATTTTTCATCTCCGTTATTAATAATCAACATTTCATTAAAAAGAATGCACCACTTAAACTCAGTATAAGGGTTATGACCGTAGAGAGTAAGCAAATAAATTATTTAAAAACTTCTTCATAAGGTATTTAGACTTTTTGAAGCTTACTGTGGCTCTCTTACGCCTACAATATCACTTTGGACTTACTTGCGCAATATAAACACTTCAACGTAAACCATCTCTATTACTTTTTCACAAATCATCACTTTATCAATTTTTTAAATACAACAATCATCAGTATTAATTGTTATTCTATATTTATTCATATCTTCACCTCAATATACGTTATTGTTTAAACAATATTGACTGCTATTTTTATAAGGTCAATTGCAGTACAGTTAGTCAACTTTACTTCCAGTAAAGTTGACTGTACTGACTGTACGTCAGTTAATTGAGGAGTGACCGATTCAGTTTGGGGCACGGGCTAAGCAGTTGGCTATACAAATTACAGTGCAGAACGGCTAGCGGACTACCAAACCTAGAATAATACATCCACCACTTGACCACGCAATACTACTCGTACTTCGACCAATCGAATCGACAACATTGCAACGTCTAAAGCTCTATCAACAGTTATCTCATTTATATGGTTTGGACATAGGTGAACATTTTATTCAAATTAACCATCAATATCATTATAAATTTCATTTATAGGTTTGACAATTATTCAAATCGCTAGGTAATTTTTTTTCAACTTGGTTCATTATGATATATGGACAGTTCGATTGAAAGTCAGATTTCGGGGGAAAAAATCTTTATCTCTTACCATCACCGGGCTGCGCTCACTATATAACCAGTTTAATGAGGCTCTCGCTAAGGATAGAGGTACAAAAGCCGGCGGCAAGGCTCGCAACTTATGTCTTTCTATACTAAAATTACCGCCCTATTCGATTTCTTTTTCAAGTTATACCGTATTATCCGTTGGGAAAATTATTGCCAAAGCCTTGTCCCAAAAAAAATAAAAGTGAAATCCTAATCCTCGTAATGAACACACTAAATACCCGTGAGGATATAGAAGGTGTCAGAGGGTTTATGTTATCAAGAAGGTAGCAGAGGTTCTGAGTGAACAATATCGTAACCGTGCAAGTAATGATCAAAATCCGGGAGGCTATTCAGAATATACTGAGACTGAATACTTAGATTGACAACTGAAAAGCTATGAAGGAAATACTATCTTATGTGGTGCTGACCGTGTCCTTATATATCCATGCCTTCATACCGTTTTCAGTACTGGATCCCTTGGATCAGTACTGATCCCACTGATCCTAATTACGTGATTGGCTTAATCATTTCCGCTAACAAAGGAGAGGTGTTCCCCGCCTGATGTGTTGAACTTCAGGCTCTAAGTGGCTCAGCTGCACACTGGCTTGCTTTCTGACCCGCCATCATACTTGGGTCGTAACAATCCTCTACACCTAAAGCTAATTCACGAGTAATGTGTTGTATATATATGTTAAACAACGATAGGGATTTACAATTCACTTTATTGTTGCTCACTACTTGTCTAAAACTTAGTGAAAACTACAAATACGGACCATATGTGTGGATATATATATATATATATATCCATAGTTATTAAATAGTCATGGTGCGGATTGTACCCTTGCAGCAGTACATGATAACGTAACACTCTGCCAGGTGCATTCCTGCAAGAGTGCATGATAACGTGCCACTATCTGGAAGTAGCATTTGCAGAGTACATGATAGCGTGCCACTGCCTGGAAGTGGTATTTGCAGAGTACACGGTAAAGTACTATTGCCCGGGTAATTGGTTCATAACCTCTTATATAAGGCATGTACTCTCCAAATGCTTTTCCTTTAACTTATCTATATTTAATATTACAATAACAATATTTACGATTACTTTTTTACTCTTTTACGTTTTCATAAATAAGTATAGATTTTATCAACACTGATAAGTAGCAGATTATGTCGATTATAAATAGCCTAGGAAAGAATAGACAAACCGAAGTTAAATACTTCTAGCGGGATTCTGTAACGGTTCCGATTTTTTTGGTTTGAACACTACGCCTTAAAAGAAGTAAATACGAGTGTAAAATTACACGAAAACACCGTGAAAAACCTGAACAGTAACAAAACTATAAGATTCGGAGGAAATTTAAGAAGAAATACTTTTATACTGTATTATTAACTAGTTGGTAACCTGTTTAATAAATACCCTATTACATTATTAGCTAATTTATTGTAGCGTTTTAAACGTATTCAAAGACTTTTATGACATATTAAGCTACGTAAGCCAAAACCATTAAGTTCTTCAACTCTTTCTTGGAAAATATTCGATTTTAACATGGTATCCAAACCGCGTACGAAATCCAAAAGCGGTAATACACTTAATATCTAAACCGCTCGCGAAACCTAAAAGCAGTTACGGACGCAATACCCAAACCGCTCTTAACCAATAAGAGCGGCCCTAATATTATATCCGACCCACTAACTAAACACTAACCGAGCCTTTTATCCCGGATCACATATATATACGCCACCTCAGATTTATATTTTGTCCTCCCCTTTCCCATTTTCTTTATCCGCTTCTCTTTATTCGCTCGACACCGCGTTTTTTAAATTTAATACTTACGACATTTAGGTTTTTCTAATTGTTAACTGGTATAACTTTAACAAGAGCTAATAAAACTAATTTAAAAGGTCTAAATAGCTTCTACTTACGCTTTATTTACATAGTATTTAAACTTTATTTTTATTGGCAAGCGTTAGAAGCCTTTCTTTGACCGCTTTATTATATCTTTCCTCCTTCGTATTGTTTTATTTGTATATATTTTTATTTGTTTTAAGACCAAATTAGTTTAAATCCCTAACATCCTAGAATCTTGACCATTTCTTGAAACCAACATCGACCCCGCTTTAGCATTATAGGTATACGCAGGAAATACCTTCCCCAACCGTTCCATTTCATAACTCTAGCCTTACCAGTGACAGACCTGGCAAAAGCCAACTGATGAATAAACTACTTATTTACGAATACATTTTTTCGTGATCTCATTTTAAAGTAGTAAGACTTTAACCTATAATAAGTTGAAATCGAGGCATCAGTGGAGGATTTGAACTCTTTTGACACAGAATCTTATACTATTAAATTGATTTTCACTTATTTTAGCGGCTATATTAAAAGAAGTCATTTTTTCGACAATTTAAAAGAGTATTTTTCAAATTGGACGCCGGATATGTGGTATGAGATCGATAGTACGATCTTTAAAATATTACTTAAATAATTACGAAGCAGAAGAATTAATACGACCGGTGGAAATGATAGCCATATTACAGAAGCCCTGTTTCAACGGCTTAGATTATGTAAATGCTGATGTGGACGGAAGATCAAGTGATAAAAGTGAAGTTTGTGGAGGGATACTGGTTGCAAAAGCACTAGGATCGCCTATTTGAAATAACAAATTGGGAACGAGAAAAGCATCCGTAAATACAATGAAAGAGGCGTTTAGTAGGGATGAAAGCCAGCCGCGAAGTGGTAACGAAGCTGGAGGAATGAATGGAAATAAATAAAGTGTCGAAAGTTTTTTTTACGACGCGTGACGAAAATGAAACCTTGCTAAAACACAGTTTTAAATAGACATTGAGATAAGACCGTGTGCTAAATACCGTTGATGACCAGTTTAATTACGATAAAGGAGGTCTGAATAAAGAGAACGAAGTTAATATTCACGGCGTAAAACTATAATACGTAACTTATGAACCAATGCTTGTTAACTACGACCCTAACCGTAACCTTCCACTATACCGCTTTGAAACTAATAAAAGCGACTTTACAAATCTTATTGACTTCGCCAAACTTGGAGAAAAAAACGAGAATTACAGCGTCAAATTGTACGATATATAGGATAATCAAATACCTATAATATAACAAACGTGTAATAGGTTAAATATTAAATTATCGTAATCTTGTGTTGTTTCACCAGGTATATTTTTGGGGAGCTAAAAAGTAGTATATATATTATTTTATGTAAGTGAATATATTAGCGAAGTGTTATAATCGTTTGAAATTACACTTCGTTAAGGAAATTAATTATAAATTTTTTAATAGGGCTTAGGTTAATATAAACTGAGAATCCGTGAAAGAATAGCGTGGAAATGTTGATAAAAACTAATACAAAGTACTTGCTGCCCTGTTAGCGAAGTTTCGTAAGTATTAGGCGGCCTTTGAATCGGAATATAAAGGGGATAAACAGTTTATTTAAGTAATGACCAAAGTATACCATAGAAACCTAGATTTTGACCTTATATTATTTAAGTTCAAAAAGGACTAAGAGACCTTGCATAAGAGTTTTAAAATATCGCTCGAACCCTTTATACGCAGACAGACGATTTTTGTAGCAACATATGTGACCAGTAAAACTAAAGGCGAGGGTTATATCACTAATATAGATTTCTTCGAAATATTTACTATGGTTTGGACCTAAGAATTAAAATATACCTAGGATAAAATAAGACGCATAAATACGGATTTTAAAGGGGAAAATATTAGGGCGGGGGGCTAGAAAAATCAGGTAAAGCAATTATTACTAACGACGATTATATTATGAAAAAAGAAATATATAGCGGTTATAGTAATACTTACGAAAAAGTGTACAGGGTTTAACGGGTTTGTAAAATCGTTATATCGTATACAGTACAATCGGCTACTGGTTTGACAACCACATAGTATACAAAAAAATTGAATTAAATAATAGTTTTAGGCCGAATAACTATTTAAGTGCTAAAAAAAAAAACAATTTTAGAATATACGTAGCCGAGTGCAAAGGCGTAAATGATAATCTTAACGCCTGCCCTTACGAACATACTTCTGGAAAAAAGAATTTGAGGGTAATAATATTTACCTGATAACTCAGAATACCTAAAGCGTCTAACTTATGTTTATAGGTTTGTAAAATGCCACCTTCCTATATAACACAAGATTCAGTTACAAAAAACAACGTATTAAACGCCCATATAACGTTGTAATTTACACTAGCAAATAGATATAACAATCGATTTTAAGGTCTTAATACCTATGAGGCAAAAATTTTAACTTCCGGAAAACGATAATTCAACGTGTTCACGACCGAAATTCCGAAATTTCAGCTGGACTATATCAAGGAATATGAAAATGTTAATTTCGGGAAAGGTAAAACGTTGTCATTTGAAATAATCGTTGTATATATACCATTCGAATCGGTTGAGCTTTACATAATAAATTTTGGGACGCTATTCCTCTTTTCGTTAACTAATATAAATAGATTCGGAATCGACGTCCTAAATACGACTAATTAATGTATCCGTGTTTCGGATAACGTATATATATCGTCCCAGCATAAATTTGACTACTTATGGTTTTTCTTCAAAGCACGTATAATTAAAGAAATTTACTTAATATAGACGTAAGTACGGATAGAATACCGCCGATTCGGATACTGAGCTGGAAATCCCCTGTTAAGGATTCTTTACACCGTAGGATACACGGATATAGCGGAAAAAACTTTCGAAATTATCGAAGGGTTTTGCTAGAAGTACCAGTTATACTTATAAGCTTCACGGAGGTTGAAATTCAGCATTCAATTCGAGGCAGACTTTACTTAAAAGATAATTTTAAATGTAATATACCTTATAAGCTTACTAGTATTATACGTCGACAATACGATAATATTATTTAAAATCCAGAAATTTGCACAAACTTTTGTTATAGATCATTAGGATATTTTAGTTCATTACTGGTTAAATGGTTACTTTATCAGTTAGATTAGATTACCTACGACATTGTTACGGCCGTTGACGTTACTAAATTGAATATTGAACTTAGGATCGCCAGTAACACCCACAAAAAATAATGATAAAAGTATTATAAGATACTGAAAAGTTTAAATGGTATAGTAAACGGTTTAGAAAGACGTATACGAAAGCATTGAAATGGTTACAAGGTACTAATATTGAATAATTTATCTTAAAAATAAAGGTTAACGCCTTTAAGAACACTTTTGGCCTAAGTAGGTTAATCTCTAAGCTCCTAATTTTTGGTGTTTACCCAAATATTTATATTATCATTCTATTATTACTAACCACGTTGTGTTGATCGAATGTTGTGGTGTAAACCATAAAAGCTTTGCGTTGTTTAAAGGCTAAAAAATATGTTTTTAAAGCGTTGGTGGGAAAAACGGCCCGTGTAAATCCAACGTTTTCAACTTACTGTTTTAATATGATGTCTTAATTTGGAAAATTTAGAAGAGATGGATTGGGCCTTGAAATATTAACGGATTTAAATGATATAATGCATTCGTCAATTTTGTAAATGGTTTAAGTTTCTTTCGTTGAATAATAATATAGAAGTATAAAAAGAGAAGAAAAAAAAGGGACTGAAACCGTAATCCAAACAGTGGTATCGCCAGAAGTGCTTTTACGATAACGGATCTAAACAGCACCTAAATTTAATATACCCCGGGATCAAACTTTTAAACCGTTATCATTATATAAAAACGGCCCGCCTATATTAAAACCGGTAATATTTCGCCTCTAAGACCGCTTACTTGGCTCGACAAATAAAAAAAAGGCTTTGATACTGTTGTCTAAAACTCCTTTATTATTTCAAAGGATATGTTTAACTGTAATCCCGGGTTTAAGCTTCGTTGCGAAGATATTCTTACCAGTTTAACCGCCCCGTTCGAATATTTTACCTGAAAGGAAATCTTTACTTTAATCGGCTAAAGAGTTTTTCTCTTTAAATGGTTCCACCTAACGATTTATAACACCCATATATTTGACCAATACGCTATATATATAAGGGTAAAGACAAGATCGTAAGGCTAAACGAAAAAACTTACCCTTTGATAAAAGTGTATAACGTCAAAGGTAAAAAAAAATATTATAGATTAATCAGCTACCTTATAACGAGTAAGCTACCGTAAAACATTTATATTCGCAACCTTCTTGGATACCCTTTATTACCTTTATATTAAACATCTTAAAACTATATAAATTTATATATGATTTGAGAAGTGTCTTAAAGGGCGTATTTACGTTGATATACCTATAGATCTTAAAAAACACCATGTACTTATAATAATTTCACATATTATAAAACCGCTTTTCGGTTTTTTTATGGTTTTTATATACAGCTTTAACATTTACCAAAAACATTATAAGGAACGGTTCGGACTAGTCAACTCGACTTTCGATCTATGCTTATTAATTTTAACGGCCCGTTTTCAATGCTTTACTCGAACAAGTATATAAACGGATAATAAGTTAACGTTATTTAACGCGTGATTTTCTGTATTCTAAAAAGAAGGAACTTTGAACGGCTATTTAAAAGTAAAACCTAAGACATACCTTGTGGGAAACCATATAATCGACTTTAATAATGCGACTTTTACTTTTTTAAACGGAGTTTGAAGCTTTGCGTAAAAAAGTAATCAGATAAAGTTGCCCTTGCCACCTTAAATAATACAAAACGGGCTGACGAATACAAATATTAGCGCGTACGTGGCGCTCAAATTATTTGAATGATGTAACGAAAAACGTTCTACAATCTTCCAATCGTCGCGTACTATTAAACTACCCTTTTAGACGATTTATACAAACCTTTTAATAAGCGTCTTACGTGGTAAATACACAATTCGAAACGCGGTTAACATTTTGTACCGTTTAAGATATATATAATAAAACTTTTCATTTTTGCTAACCGATTTTTCTCTAATAACTCTAACTATAATTTGTAAATAGGATATTTTTTAATCTTTCATAATTAAATACTGGTTTCCAACGGGTTCAAGCCTCGTAGAAATATTATTTATCATAGTTCTAGTAAGTGTAAATGGATTCCGCAAAGTATTTTGGCTTTAGAAAATCTAAAAATAGTTCAAAACCTCGATTAAGGTATGAAAATAGCTATATCGGTCCCAATATTTATTTTGAACCTTGACTTAAAACCTTGAAATCTTATCGTTCATATTAACTTGTTTTCACTATACGAATACCAAGTTAAGAAAGATATTTCTATGGTTTGGCAATATTATCGCTACTTTTAACTTCGAAACATCCAGTGGAATTCAGAAGCATTACGTATCAATTGTCTTGAGAACCCAAATAGTTTCGCAAAGTTTTTTTTCGCAAGGGTTATTGTATTGCTGCGGAATTTTTACCAATAGATCGCTTTCTCTTTCAACTTTCTCACTTATAATCTATTTATTTAAGCATTAATTAGTGGTAATAAACCTTGAATTATTAGTGTAGTATTTGATTCGAATTACTATAAGCAAGTAATTGGTGGTGGTTCTTAGAATTTTTTTTGTTGTGTATTATAAGTGAATCAATTTTCTGATGAACCTTAATCCTAATTTATATACGAAAGAGTGTATATCCTCGAATATATTGAATGAGAACACCAGAGTTACTTTAAATCCATTAAATTCAACGGATATTCAAAAAATTCAGTTTCAACAGTGGAAAAACCATTATCAATTCTCTCAATATACGTCACAAACATTTTAATATATTACCCATTAAAATAGGTTTAGAGCTAATTGCCATGAATTATTATATAATTTCATTAAATTGAGAATTTTTCATCCAGAATGTTGAAAAACAAATATCATGACATTTTGTATAACATATATATTAAGAAGCATAATGGTATTTAAATACGTCGAAGATAAATGAAATCCGCTAAAAACTATATTTAAAGTTGGATGAAATGATGTATTAAACGATTGATAAAAGATAATACTAAAAAAATTACAGTTGAAATCTACGCAGAACAACTAAATAAAGTGCAAGCTAATAAACGTAGAGATGGAACGAAAATCTGATATATGATAAAAGACTTAATGATGATTCAGAATAAAACAAACTTATGAGCACTACTCGTGAAACATGTCGGGAAAAGAACCTAGTAATACGAATGAAACCTAAGCAACACAATTTGACTTCAATATAACTTTTAATAACATGAAATATACTCCATATAACCAAAGTCCATATCATAATACCACGATGATATACTGATATACTATATAGGGTTTTAGTTTCCCCTTTTACTGTCTTATATTATATATTTTTTCCAAAATAATTAAGGACATATCAAAAGCTATAGCTACAAAATCATGAAATATTATTTTGATACTATATTGGTTTTTTTAATAACCTCCAACATAACCTTATATAAATCTTCACCTAGGCAAAGTATTATTAACCTCTTCTTTCAATACATTTTCGTATAGGGATGTAGTGAGTTAAAATTATTGATAATAAGCATTATAGTAATGATGATGATTTTGATGCTAATATTTACACTCAGGTGAATGTTACATCCAAATAATCATTTAATCAAATTGTTTTTCATTGAATACGGCTTTAGCGTAGTGATTTATGATTCAGCACGATATGTAACTGACAAAATAACTCAAGGTATAGCTGATAATCACCCGATTTGAATGTAAACACGTTATCCAAATGTTCTATTTTCTTCAAACGCACTTATTGTTGAAACTTACAGGTTGTGTAATTTACATAATTAACAAAACTAATAACCCAAAATTCCTACTCCAACGAAACACTATATAACTCCTGGCACAGAATATCACAAAACTGATATTAATTCCATTGAGTGTAACAAACCAAAAAGTAAAATATTTAAAACTAAACGATTAATTACTATTAAAAATAAAACATTAAGTTGTTCAATTTCTCTGGGAAAAGCCAACTCTAATATTAATCAAATGAAACGAAACCGATTATAATATTGAAAATAAGAACCTAACAAAACAAACGAAAATGAACATCATCCAACGAATCGAAAAACAAAAAGGATTGACTATATTAAATCGTAATACCATAGGTAAATAAAATTGAAATCAATAATTTGAATATTATTTGAACTATACTACAATATTTTATGTAAAAGAAGAATGAACATTGAAATTGAAAATGAGCATTGAACAAAAATCATGATATTCAAATATACAATCCAAACCCTTGTACTCGATATAATCAATTGAAAAACCCTTCATCCTCTGTGTAATACCCAAATTCTTATATATTTAGTTATCATTTGGATCAATGGAAAGCCTCAAATGGTCACCCTATGTTTAAAATAGATTGTAATGAAGTCATGTGACTTATATATTGATTTGATTTATTATACTTCATTTCAAACATTTTAATACTAGACTCGCAGATTCTTTGTTACAAGTCTCATCAATGTAATGGTAAAAACATCGTTTAGCTATCAAACGCCACAAATTACGAAATCACATTTTTAGTACTTACAATTCTAAATGAAAGCCTCTGTAGATTCAAAAGAATCAGTTTTTAAAATTACTCCATCAATATAAACGTATGATCCAATTTAAAAGTACCATGAAATAACCGATTTAATAAGTTAATCAATTTTGCTTTATTATCATCGTTTTCGATAACAATCACATGTATGCGAAACGAATCCTTCGGTAGTACATAAACTGTAACTTTTAGTAGGGTCTAATACGTTAACTCCAATATAATAGAGGAAGAATAATCATAAATATTGTTATTTTATGTTGAAGATATACGGATCAAAAGGAAAAGAAGCATCCGAAAAGTGCACGCCTCAAGTGAAAGTTTAAAAGTTCAAACCCAAGCAGTAGCACTCTAATATACACTCTGATAATGATCCTTCAATGTAATAGTACTTTCCCATATACTTTTCCAATACCCCTTATAGGTAGTGACACGTTATCATGCACTTTACAGGAATATACCTTACAGATTAGCACGTTACTATACACTTTAAAAAGGTATATCTTGTGACGTAGATACCAACTATTTATAGAAATATATCATGATATCTATACAGTTTTTTTTTTTTTTTTTTTTTTTTCAATGTGGATCATATCCGTGATTCAGGAGTAATAGTTGCATTTGTAGTGTAAAATTATAAAGGTTCGGATTGGTAGTTTTCACTGCGATAGTAGTTGTAGTAAGACCCCAATTAGTTTAAGTAAATGGTAGTAGTTTAATTGTCAATAGTGACATAGTTATTCATGCTTGTAAGGGTATATTTGTAAAGGTTTAGAGAGACTGTTGGTATCAAGTATCTTGGTGTTAATATAACTAGATGTATCGCTATTGGTTTTAGTGAAACTATTTTTTTTCTTGTAATGCGGCGGGCCTTTTTATACCATAAGTATCTAATGAATCAATTAGCGTATATACACCTAAAATATTATTTAAATTCACTATGATTAACGATTTGATAGGTTAGTTACCAAACGAACGTTATATAATTATTACTACCCAAAACAAATAACACGTAAAAACTACTCTCTTAGACACTGTTGACACGATAGCGTGAAGAATACGAGGCCGCCGTTGTTTCCGGATGCCGCGTCGCCATTCACGTTACTATTAGCTCTACCTCCTCCGGTAGTATATCGTTTATCCTTACCTTTGTCTTTGGTTTCTCTATCGCTGCTGCCGCCGATAATGCCCCTACCTCCGTTCCTATTTTTTCTACCTCTCCTTTTCCCCTCCCCTTTGGAGGTAAAAAAGGGAGGCTTTTAAAGTTATTAATTTAACCTTTTTGTTACGAGTGAAAACCTTTTTACCCATAACAACCACCTCCTATTATTATAAACATCATTTAGTCGAATTGTCACGCGGTTCCTAATATTAATTCTCCTTTCAAATTACTTCATATTAATGTCCCTATAGACGAGCCGGAGGCGGCCGACCTAACCCTCCGCCTCGAGTTACAGCTTGTTAGAGTATGTCATAAGGTCTTTTTCATGCGTCAAGCGCTAAAACGTTGCATTTAGGTTTACGTCTCTGAGCTGCTAATAGATATAAAATACGTGACATATGTTGCGTCCGCGGCCGCGGGTAAGTTTATTATCGATTACTGCTAAAACAGGGTTTGATTGACACGTTACTACTGTTACAAATGGATTATAAACAAATACGACTTTATTTCAGTGGTCTTCAAACTTTGGTACAAAGCTGTATTCCGCGCTCGTCGTATCTATAGTAAATTTACTTTAAATTCTTAGTTTTAACCGCGAATACTGATAATTTTCTACGTCAATACACTATTTGAGGCCCTTTGTCAAAGTAACTATTTTCGTAATCGCTAAAATCAACCGATATTAATTAGCAGTAAGCGTTAACCAGCGGTCTAAAGAGACGTTAATCGCTATTATCTTCTGGAAGGCGAGCCTACGTATATACTACGTAGGTGAACTCGACGACGTTATCGTACGTCGTTGTAAAAAGGGTCAAGACTCCCCTGTGCCCTTGTCTAAGGGAATATGGCCTAAAGCGTGGAGCTCTTACTTCGATGACGTCGGTGGCAGCGTCGATGGCGGTAATAGCGGTGGCGTTAGTAGTAACGGCGGCGGCGATAGTGTCGAGAAGAAGACGAAAGACTAGGACAACGATGATGACGACGCAATGTCGCTTTCCCCCTTCTACTTCGGTAGTAACTAGCTACCTTTTTTCACATTTGCGCCGGTTTATCTGGCTATAATTCAATTATTTATATAATAATAAAAATGTTTCAAAGAAAGACGATAAAGTAAGTGACGAATTTGAAAGTTGAGGAGGTAAAAAGTAAAAATAATCGTGATAATATATTAAAAGCAGTTCTCATAGTAGATTTACACAGCAAAAAAAATCCAAATAGGTGTAAATGTTAAATTCAAATAGCGACAAAAAAAATCAACCGCTTTTATTATTAGATAGGAATTTCGATAAAATTTTAACAAGCGGTGCGAGTTGCTTAATTAGGGTGAGGTCGTAAAACCTTCCTAGCAACGCTAACAAAGAGAGTGTTTATCGATACGAATGTTTTCAATATCCCATTCGGGTCGCCCTTAGTTATTACATTTATTTGGTTTGTCTTCCCGTTAATCCAACTTGACTCCTTAATTTCGCGGCGTTCGTATAATTTACGCAAGATTATGATATCGATTATAAAGTGTTATGGTCCAACCTACGATAGTAACCCAAGTAGGTGCCAAATGGAGTTTACTATTGAGGTAAAAGCAAGAGACTAGGAGAGTCTACAGTGGTCTTTCATGCAGGACTTATTGGTATAGTCAGTGTACAGCCCGTTACATGCCCTCATACGCACTGTATACGGACCGCGCCCAGTATATGCTCAGGCCGAGTACTATATATATCACGTTATGTATTTAGTTACGTAATTTATAGACTTAATAACTAATGGCCTAAGTTTATAATATTCCCCCTTAATTATCAAAAGCCGTAAGGGCCGGGGTTTCCCACCGGGTAAACTTAAAGCGCAGGCTATACCCGCTTAATACGCGAGCCGGGTATTAGTCGCACCCGGGATTATAATACGCCTTTTAATGAGTCGTAGGCCATATAGGCCGGTTTAACCTGAGGCTGCCGGCGTTGTATAACGCACCCATTAACTTTTCGTATAATGTATAAATTGGTTTAACCTTAAGCGGCCGACGTTGTATAATGCGCCCTTTAACATACCATATAACGCGTAAGCCATTTTAGCTCTGGACCACCTACGCCATATAGCGCGCCCCTTTTTAATATACCATATAAAAAATAAGCCGTTATAAAACTAGCCTAATGGCGCCATATAAAGAGCTTTTTAACGTGTTGTATAACGTATAATAATAATTTATCTATTCCAGTTAGCCTATACCTATAATTATTGTTTTTATCGTAACGTATAAAACTTTTCTTCATTCTTTTTCTGCTTTGCTAATTTTTTTTACATCATATTCGACCTTACATTTGCTTTCTTCCCATAAGTGCATTGACCACCATGTTAAGGAAGGTAAAGGGTCTATAATGTAAACTCTAACAGTGCTCACATCCTGGGAAAAAAATTAGGTCCAGCCGTTTTTAACACCATCGTTTCATATGCATTCTATTCCACCACAATATCACTAATAGGCTCTATCACCACTTGAATATTTTCCAGTAACCCCATTTTAGCTATAAAGATCGTTGTTGGCCTGGAGCACCACCCGAGCAGCAGTGCATTCAAAGAACAGCCCTTACAATCAACGATTTCGTATCTCGTTACTGGTGCCAACGTGGTCTTTCCGACTTAAACTAACACCACAATTACAATAAAATTTTGACTAATCTTACGCTGAATATTCTTAAAGAAAGACTTTCATTATAATCGCTTGCACTTGACGGCTTTATTTATTCATTTATTCATTTATTTTGAAACTGACACTACCTCCATCGGCACCCCACCCAGTCAGCGGAACTTTCGACCATACTTTAGATGCCTCTATTTGGCTATACATAAAAGACTATTTATGGCACTCAAACCGCTTAGTGGAGCATCTTTTAACGATTCTTTTACACTTCTTGAGCTTGCGGTCCGTGGAAAAAAGGTGGCTTGAACTGTAAAGTATATCATTCACTCGGGTTATGTAGCATATCTATCTCATTGCTACGGGCCTTCAACCAATATATATGTGTCTTACAGGCTATTTAATTTTTTAAACCCGCCGTTAGATTCTCGATAATAATAAGCGTCGAGCGGAGACTACTATGGCTGTGGAACACGGCCCGGTCAAGGCTATAACTTTTTCAAACGTATAATGTTATGGGTTTTTAAGTTAGGGGGTTACCTTAAGGTTCGATTTCTGGCTTTTCTTTTTGTCTTTGTGCTTTTTCTTTCTTTCAATAAAGCATTTAATGGTGTTTTTTTCTATATAAACATATTTGGTTGACATCTTCTTTTGATGCACCTAATAGTGACTGACATTTTTTCACGTGGAATGTATACAAACTTATAGAAATATAATCTATATTTGTAATCTCTATAAGTCTATAACATGTAGTAAGGGCCAATAAAGTTGACTATATAGGGATTACAAATATAGTTTATATTTATATAAGACCACAACGGCATTGAACATATACGTACAAGAAATTGCCCAAAAATTCGCTACAGTTGTATAAGATTATGTTTTCAATCTTATGTGTTTGTTTAGATAAGAACAAAGCTTTAAATGGTTGATTCAACGTATTGTACTTTATAATATAGAAATTACAGTAATTTTCGAATAGGTTCGTTGTTGTTGCTAGGAATACTTGAATTGTAAGCTTTGCCACCAGTATATGTATGTATCTAACATTTGCGACGGACAAACTATACGAGCTATATAGTGAAAACTTCCCTCTTATAGTGAGTCTCAAAAAATAAATTCTCTTTACACTACTTATCCATATCTCTCTGCTTATAATAGCCTTATTTGTAATTATCTTTTTCAATTTCCATTATAATTTTTATTTCCCCGTTATCGTGTCGTCTTTTATTAGTCTTCCTTTCATTTATAAAGTTACTATTTTTATCGGTTTGTTATTTAGTAATGTTAATATTAGCGCCATTGATAACGACAATTAGTGTTTTCTTAAGATATACCACTCTTTCATATTTAAATACCTTACCGTTATCTATATCTCATAACCCCCTCGCTTTATAAACGAAATTTCCATATTTTACGATAACGAAAACAAAAAAGAACATTCATTTTTATGGAAAAAAAATACCTACATATTTTATATCAATCATCATTTTAATTTTAAAGAGCCTTTTATTATATTCGCGTTCACTGTGCATAACAATTTCGCATTGAGCAGAATGTATATTATAAAGTAAACTAAACAAATTAATTTTATAAAAATCACAACCATACATTCTGGAAAAGCTATTTCAAACCGATCCATGCATAATGCACTTGAGGTCTTGCAAGAGTGTAGCCTGCAACGTAACACGTTACCGTATACGCTATAGGAGTGCACCTTGAAATACAGTGAATTTTTACTTTATCTATGTATACTATTTATTATGGTATATAGTAATATCTACACAGGTGATATTCTTCTTCTTCTTTATATACTCCGTAATTATAGCCTAGTAGTAATAGTGTTGTTTATAATATTAATTGTAGTAGGTTTAAATTAGCAATTTCTATAGTAATAGTGTTATTACCGTATTAATCGTAAGAGGTCAAAATCAACAAGTTCGGCTAGGATTAGCAAAGTTTAGTCGAAGTAGTAATTGAAATTCAGGTCTGGTTTGTATCGCTAAATAGGGGCGATATGGTTGGTAATAGTACCTTTAGTAGTTACTAATAAGGGTAACTACGTAGAAGTGATGACGAATGGGTGATTACGTAAGGTTGAATACGTAATTACATGTTGGGTTAATATAATAAGATATATTGTTATCGGTTTAGGCAAAACTTCTTTTCTTTATCTTTTGAAGGCGCGTAATCGAAACCGACATAAGTCCTTACTTTATCTTAACTTCTATGCCCCATCATTGAAAAAACCGCTTGAATAGATAGGTTTTTGGCTAACAAATAAATATTAACCTATTCTTTAAACAGATGCCGCGTAGAAATAAGACAGTAAGGCATTGTTTAGCGTGAAATCGTCGGCGCGTTGCCGCTACTGTAGCCGCCATAGTCGCCGCCCCCAACACCACCATTACTAACAGCAATAGCCCGCCTTTATCGTGTATAATTTCTTTCATTACCGCTACGCCACCCGCTTCCGTTATCCTGCTCGCCTCCACGCCGCCAAGTTCCGTCGCTACTATGCCGCCTAGCTCCGCCGCCGCCACGCCCCCTCCCCCCCCCTTTCTCTCTCCCTTCCCCGGATTCTAAGGGGAGGAGTAAAAGGCCCCTAAAATTATAAACCTTACCCTTACCCTATGGGTAAAAACCCTATTACCCATAGGGGCCTTTTTATGCTGAAAACGTAACTTGGTGCAGTTACACCCAAGGACGTATATTTTAAGTTTATCCAGATATAAACTTTTAACTTTCCCTTGTAAATATGGCGTACGAGGTGGATTTCTTACGTCGCTTAGAGTTTCGTATCGTTAGGGTACGTCGTAAAGTAACGTACCCGGGTCCGTAATCATAGGCCGCTAATAAATACGTCTTACATGTTGTATATCGAATTCGCGGTCGCAGGTAAGTTTATTAGCGATTACTACGAAATTGGGAGCCGCTCGGCTATTTATTACCGTTACGAGCGGATTAGCAACTCGTGCGCCCCCGTTCTGGTGGTTTTAGAGCCGTAGGCTTAAGCCGTATTACGCGCCCGTCAGCTTTGAGGTAAGTTTTAACCGAATCTTAAAAATATTTTATTAGTACAAATATATCGTTGGGGGCGATCCGAAAAACAAATCGTCTTAAATAACCACAAAAAACTGATACTAATTGATAATAAGAGGTAACTGGTAGACCAGGCAAATGGCAGCCGTTTTCTTCGTCTAAAAATAGGGCTTACGTATATATTATGTAGGCGAGTTCGACGACGTTATCATACGTCGCCGCGAAAAGGGTATAACCAATAAGGTATAAGGCGTCATTTTCGTTAGCGTTAATAATATCGTTAGTTGTAATAGAGGTAACGTTAACATGAGGAGGGAAAGCGACAGAGAGGACGGTAAGGAGGCGACGTCGTCGTTCTCTCCCTTTAATAATAGATAAATACCTCGAGGTTGGGCTGGTATACCCGCCTATAACATAGTACGCTACAAAGTAATTTTCTAGCTTTATAGAAATCAATCATTTTAAGTAATAGACGTAATTTAAAATGTAAATTAAAAGATGTAATACACCAAAATCGATACTATGTTGTAAAATTAAATAAAAAGTGACAAAAAAATCGTAAATCAGTACGAATAGTCGTATCTAATAAAGGTAAAATCGGAAATCTACGCGAATGATTCGTTTAAATAAAAGTAAAATTGGCGATCAGCACGAATAGTTAGTTTAAATAAAGTTAAAACATAAATCGGCGCGAAAGATATCGCGAGCCGATTCTAGTAAACGAAAGTTAATATAACTTATCAGTTTATTATGGTTCTAAAAGCTTTGTAGGTACCCTAATAAATAACGTACTTATAAATATAAAACTTTTTAATACAAAATTTTATGTAGCTTTTGTTATTAAATTTACTGGTTTTAACTAGCCATTGATTCATATGGTATCCTCGATTTCCCGTTTTTCGTTCTACTCTATTAATGTTATAATATCGATTATCAACCGTTTTTCATTTATAATACCCAATTTTACCAGGTATTTATAAAGCGAAAAAACAAAATGAACGGTAAAAGAAATAGGACGTATGCTAAAGTTAGAAATAATTATTTAAACCATCATTATTATAGTAATACCTAAATCGAAACTTTTAATTATATCATAAATTTCGAAAGTCTGGACTTTTTTCGAAACAATTTTGCACTTGTGGAAGCTTTAATGAATAATATTTTCTCTAACTATAAATTTGTTTTGGGATGGTATTTGGTTACCTAAGACTATGAAGAAGCTGATTTGTAAATTTTAGCCATTATTATTAGTAAAGAAGCCGTTATTGAAAACAAAAAGCTTTGCTGTACCTATATTTAGCGGTTTGAATTACAACCCGCGTTTCGGATTATATTTTTATTTCGAAAAGCGTTTATTAAGCGTTTTATACGTATCGTCCATCGGGTCGATTTAGTATTACGCGGCGACCGAAAGGTTAAATATCGCCTTTAATTATGTTTTAAAGGTAATTCAAACACCTCTTATACGTTGATATTTTATACCAGCCTCCTTAATTTACAATCTATTGTTACTAATATCATAAATTTTATATTTGTTCTTTCGAGCAAAATTCGAATCTACAACCTATCAACAAATAATTCAGCACACAATCCATTATTTAAAGCTAGTACTGTGAACATAATCCTCAATGCTTATAATTTATTATGAAAGATTATATTTTCTCTCATGGAATTTCGAATTAGCGTGTGTGTATACCTTAAATAAAATTAATACAGTAATTACTTAAATAGATCTGATCTTATCCTACGTAAAATTTGAATTTAGTATAGCTAAATGGAACTGGCCACAAGTCAATTAGTTTAGTATATTTTGATAGTTTAATTATAACTATCCTTTTTACCATCACAAAAGAATTTCCTACCCATTTTACTACATACATCAATAGCTATCATTGCTACGTTAGTGAAAGTTCAGTATGCTTACATGATTAATAACGCTTTTCCAAAATAGATTTAAATCTATTAGCTGTGGTCAAATAACACCATTCATCATCACTCAATTTATATGCTTATAATCACCTATATTCAGGCTACACTACAAGACGATACTATATATAAAACTGAAATCCTCGGCGCTGAAGTATATCACCTTGCCATATACAAGTCTACTGTATAAAGTTATACCACGATACGATGAAAACTTATTCGGCTATAACCATATGCGGTGCTACCATATCCAGCTTCATCAAACAAAACGTTTTAATGAATAGCGCTATTAAGCACGGTGCTAATATACACAGCGCTACCTGATACAGCACTATTCTATACGGCTCTAATATACACGAAATTAACATACATCACGCTATTAGATATGAAAATATTATATACAACGCTAGGATATATATTGCTATTATGGATGGTGTTACCGTATATGATACAAGTATATATGGCGCTAAAATACACTAAACCAACATATATAATACTACAATACACACAGCTACTTTATCTTGCGCTGTCGTATAAGACGCTACTATATACGGTGCGAACAAATACGGCGCTCTTATACACAAAGTTAACATACAAACTAATCTAGCCAAGTCATCCGGGTTTATATGGCAAAACTATTGAATCTTGTATGCGTAAAACCCCATTCTAAAATATTAATGAAAATCAGGTATCACCTAAAATTATAACAAACGTAAATTCTTGGTAGTACAAGGAAAATTAAAGTGAGGATTTGATTAAGTTGACTGGAGTAACTTTAGGGCCGCCCGATTTTAAAGAAATTATAACTACTATATTAATATGTCTGTGAAGACTTCCATTTGAACCGTACCCACTTCTTATCTACGGTTCTAAATGTTCCCAAGTAAATGAAATAATAATAGTATATAAATATCTGATTAAAATACCTTTTTTAAATCGGATTATAATTACTCTTCAAGAATCGTAATGTATTTGTTGACTTGATTTTGTACCATCTCAATAGTATTAAAGCTACATAAAGACTTTATCATTAACCTCCCTGAAAACCAGGAACGTTAAATAGATAATAGTTGACAATACCATAAATAGAGTTGTGAAATATTCTTTGATACTAATCCGAAATATATATATAGTAGCAATAGTTTCGCGGATCGCTACTTATTCCGTACTTTTTTTTTTCTTTCTGTTTTTTAATTACACAGAATTTTGGAATATCAATCTAATGGTATATTGGAAACAGGAAAAATCAACGTGAATAGGGGTCATTCTTCATAAGAAACGTTAATGTTTAATCCTAATTAAACAATAACTTTTGTGATTCTTTTCCACAGTTATCTCCTTTTTTTTTTATGATTTACTATCACCGGGTAGTTACACCATATAGCTAGTATAGTATGACTCTGACTAATATAATAAGGTACATAGGACGGCAAGAAGGCTCACAATTTAAATGTTCCTACCCTACGTCAATCGAGTCGGTGCAAATTACCACCGGGATAGGAGGAATCTTTAGCCGGCATGTAATAATATTAAGGGTTCTCCATAGTATAATACCTACGTTTAATCCCGTTATTATGCTGTATAACTTCGATATTAGCACGTTTCTTATAATCATTTTATACTTAACGGAGGTTGAGTTATTGAGGTTGTAGATAATATTAAACTAGTCTTTCCGTTTGTCTTCGTTAACGAGGGTTGTAAGGAAGCCGATCTGTAAAGATAAGTCGGTAGTATTTACAAAATACCCGTCCATAAAGATTCTCAACTTGTTCTTTAACAGGTCGATGAGAACCATATTAATCCCTTGGTTTAAGTTCCGAATTTGCTATTCCAAACCTTTATTTAAACGATTAAAATCCTTATCCATTTGTTTTTGTACTTATACGGCGATAAATAGGTTGAAAAAGGCTTTCAGTTCACCCAAGGTAGCAATATAGCTGTCTCGAACACGCTAATTCAGGTACTGTTAAGCCTTAGCCCCATCAACCTTGACATCTATAGCCAAAATAACGCACTAGCCCTTTTAACAAAAGCTAAGGCCAATATTTTTACTAAGTCTAAAGATTGACGATCCATTAAAGTCAAATTGACTATTTTCCGTTAACTTAGTTACCGGCTTGTAATTCTATAACATAAAGTCCTTAATCTCTTGCTATTTCAATATTATTAAGTTAGCCATTTCAACTAAAGAAGTATCGTTAATTTCAATACCTATTACATCTAAGTCCTGTTTTTAGGTCATAAAGAAAAACGGGTCGTATATTAATGACTTGATCGTCTGCCGGGATTTGAAATACAATTAATAAGTTAAAAGCTAATGGACTCCTACTTCAACGAATCTATATAGTGGTTTAAAATATATTGATACAATATATAAAGGTTAATTATCATGGAGTTTCTGTGTCAGTTTTAGTAATACGATCCGCTATAAATCCTTTGTTAACTAAGTACAGGATTACGTTATATAACGGAAATTAAGCGAAAAATCAAATTTAATTTTCGTTAATAAGCTTACTATTGAAGTAATTACGAAGCGTTAACTAATCTTTCAAATGGTTAACGACTATATAAGTATTTAGTCTTTACCTTTATTACCGTATCTTTAAGCGATTAAACTTGATTTTTCGTACGGTCGCCCCGTGGTTTTGCTCTTAACTTCGTAGATAATATTCGATTTAAAGATCGTGATATTTGGGTTTCAAAGTTTAAAATCGGGTTTCGATACGAATTGTCTAACCCCCCTAGTTAACAAGCCGTTAATTTTGATCTTTTCGCTTTTTTAACAAGGTTTACCAGAGGTTTTAATAATCTTTTACGCTCGGAGCTTCAATGCCAAGGCTTTGTTATACTTTTATTTCATTTTTTACTTAAGAAGTATTATAGATATGGCCTGGTATATATTCTTCCTTTTTAATGCTTTTCTTCCTCTGAGGTCCTCCGCGTCAGCGGCATTTTATCGGCTTGTCGATAGCGAGTAAAGGAGGTTCTTATTAATTCAGTCGTTTAGCTTAAGTGTCTTCATCGTTAGTAAATTTAATATAGGGCTTAACTTAGGTAATTCTAAAAGATAGAGAACCGTTTATAGTTTTAACAACTATTTCAGAGTTCGCGATACTTAAAATCTTATATAGGCTCTTATATTTACCTGGCTTGCGTTATACGTGGACTTTATTTGGTAACAGAAAAGAAAATACGTCGATTATTATAGGGCTGTTCCTAATGTTAAGGGAATTACTGACCTGACGGCGTGCCAATTCTTTCTTTAGTTCCCTCAGAGATTTTCTGTAAGTTGCGGCAAGATTTTGTGTACTTGTTAATGGTGAATATTCAATTGTTAAACGTGGGTATACTCCAAAAACCAATAACGATAGTATTGAGTCATTAGGGCCCAAAATATCGCTTAAATCTTCTACTACCATTTATAAACTTGCCTCCAGATCCTTAAATTTTTAATCTCCAACGTAAGGATATTATACGTTCGGTGAAGTAGGGCGTATGCCCTTTTAATATTTCCAATGCTCTAATGGGCTTTTACAGGCACCTATTTATACTAAATACCCATTACCTTAACATTTTCCTTGAACTTCCTCGTCGCACAATTGGTGTTAGTATCGTGGACGACGACAGAAGGTAGGTCTAGGTACTTGTTAATCTACAATATTATTAACGTTTTCTACGTATCTTTGCCGAAAGAGACTTTAGGAACTGGGCTCCGTAAAAAGAGAGTGTGAAATCAACGATATGAAAAATTAAGCTTGTTATTTATATAAAAAAAAGAAATAAATATTTCGTAATTGATGTTCTTATTATCTTTTAATATAAATTCAAATATTCAGGGGGCTTCAGTATACATTCAATAATAGAGGTAAAGTCTCTTAATAGCTTTTAAGGCAAATTAATCTATATTTTCATACTTTATGGACTTTAAAACTTTATAAAGCCTATTAACAGTTGAATGGTTAAAGCGCTGATATAATTAACGTTATTCCGGCTTCGTTGGTTTTAATACGATTACTTCTAGCCCTTAAAGATAAAACTATAGACTCCTTTATTTGAACGCAAGTAGAAAACTTTGGCCGTTCTCGACCAATTCGTCTACGTTAACGTCGACGTTAACGTTTAAGGTTTTTATAACCTTGAAGTAAAGTAAAAAATGGATAAGATATTTAAGGATGTGGAACGCGATTGCTTTTATAATAATTTAAACTACCGTTATCCCTAATAATAATTGATTTTCGCCTGGTTTAAAGCCCATTTTGGCCTTGATATTATCGAAAAGATTAATCATAGTAGTTGTAGTACTTTCCGTTCGCAATGTTACATACTACGAATAGCCTTTTGTTAAGTACTTTATCACCCTTGTGTCTGACATGATACTTTGAAACGTATGGTCCGCTTATCGATTGCGAATATTCAAGGTGTATTACGGGTTAAGGTCTGAGTTAAGGCAGAGGTAGGCGTTTTTACCACCCAAATAGTATAGAAAGGCGTGGTCGGTTTGTTATTAGGCCGTATTAGGAGTAATATCTTTATGTTACTTAAACTGTTTAGGGGTATTAATGTCGTTGATTAGCTTATCACCCACGAAGTTAGCGATTTAATTCAGATAGTCCTATGTTAAAGCAGTTAGGTATTGGGCGTAATCTGTTTCGTTTCTGTTATTACGCTCGGCAGGGGAGTATCGAGTTAACGAACAACTAAACTTACCATAGATCCAATATATTTTGCTACTATCACAACGATAGTTTTAGTGGTTAATAGGTCCACTTAAAGCTTAGTTTTATTGGCATTAACGTGGTTGTTACCTTTAGTCTGAAGCCGAGGTCCATAGGCTAAATTTTGGACGTTTTAAGCGCTTATACTTACAGTCAACGTAGTTAATGACCTTAATTTCTTTTTCATCTACATTAAGAAAGTTACCAGCTTAGGAGTATATATAAAACGAGTTTATTGTATGCGTTATGATGGTGGAAAGCTAGGAACGTAATTAATTGAAGAAGCCTTTATAAGTAACATTTAGGCGTTGTAAATAGTATTTTAATTCATTCATGCCTGTGACTGTTACTCATACCTATTCGCGAAATGAAGCTTCGATAAAATAGGCTTTCCCTATTATCTTTTGACATAATATTTACTTGTCAAATCGCTAATTAAAAACGTCTATTGGTGTTTTCTCCTTTTTTTTCCCCCATTATTATAGTTTACCGCATTATAACCTAGTTTGTGTGATATTACGTGAAGTGAACGTCGTATTCGAAGTAGCTCTTTATATCATCTTAAATATCGCGAAACGTAGCAGCTTTAATCAAGAAGGTTAGGTAATAGTCCCTGACGTACCTTATAAATATTCCCGGGAATAAAAAGTGTAAACTCAAAAGTAAACTCTCTATTTATTTTTAAATGTTTAAAAAGAGTATTATTTTAAAGTAGAAAAGGTTGTAAGGCTTTCCGTTATACGTTTTTCATCGTTTCAGACTTTTGCGGAATTCGTAAAAAGCTTGTCATTAATGTCAACTATTTTGACAGGTCTTATACAAAGGTCGCGATAATTATCCAAGCCTTAAGTAGTATTTCCTGGTAATTTTAGCCTTAAATATTTCGAAACACAATATCAAGGGTAATTACTAGTCAACTTACTCCAAGGGTAATCACTTATAATATCACTTGTAATGGGCTTGCGCGCGTGGGGAAATCTAAAGAGAAAATAGTTTTTGAAGGTTTAACGACTTTAATCTAAGTTCTAAAGGGAACAAGGTACCTAAAGACTTTAAAAGACTTAACGGTCTTATTCGATTGACTGACCTAAAGAGTTAACGTTAATATCTCTAACCCCGTGTACGGCCACCGTTTAAAGTATCTTACCGCCGCTAAAACCGTATTTCGCGATGTTACATAGTAGTATTCAATTGCCGAATAGGTTAACGTATTACATATCACCAACTCGTAAAAAGGCTTAACTTAATTAAAGGTAAGATAAAGGTTCCTTAAAACGTGTATATAGGTGTTAAAATCTCTTAACGTTTTTTTCTCTTTCTTGTATATATTAAGAATTAGGGTTTTAAAGGCAATCCTCTGGTTAAGCTAATTCGAAAAATGTTTTCGCCAATATTAGTAAGATCTCTATGAAATTGTAAATACCGCGGCGTGTAACCTCTTTTTTTTAGCTTAGCTTTTACCGTACGTTGGATTACCTTCCAAATATTAAGAGTTTAGTGGTTAAAAAACTTGCGGAAATCTTGAAAAACGCGGGCGTTGCGACCGTATTCATTACCAAGGTCCGCGTCTATAATATACTAACAAACGTAATTGGTTAAGTAAGCTTGAGCTAAGGTTTCATTAATATCCGTGATCTAGATTTATTAATCGTAGTTGTTGGCGACGATTTTTTCCAAGGCTTTAACTCTCTTTATATATTCCTGACTTAAAGGCATTTTAGCGGTTTCACTAGTGTAAGACGTTGAGGATTCGTAAGGGTAAGGTACTTGGTAATCATAGGTGTAGGGGCTTGATATTTCGGCGTAAAGCCGTATAGGAACTTGGCAACTTGGCGTTTGATTTCGCGATGTGGCTTGATTGGCGTGATTTGGTGTTTTCGCTAGGAGTAGCGAATTTAACGATTGAAGTGGCGTAGGGAGTGAAAAGAGTAAAGTAGGAGCAAAGGTTTGGTGTAAAGGGTAAGGTCGAAAGTCGTTGTTAGTGATAAAGTTTGAAGGTTGTTTACTATGATTACTTGACCGTGAAACTTGATTCTTTTTATAGTAGTGACACGCTTAGTATTACTCACTTAAAGGTTTGCCACCTTGCTGAACATTAAAACTTCTAACAGTTAATCTCAACGTTTTTAAGAAAGATCTGAAAAGAGTTCTTGGTATTTTTGATAGCGATACCATCGCTACCTCTAATTTGTCGTAGAAACCGACGTAACCTAAAATTACTTTCTACTTATTGCTGTTAAAACCGGTGTAATAGTAGATGCCCTTCGAAAAATCTTCCATTTACCTTGGTCTTTTACAAAGCGTAACCAGAAGGTAGCTTCTTTTTTTACTTAGCTAATTTTTGTTTAATCCAATAAGCACGAATTAGTGTTAGTAAGGCTTTAGACGTTACAACATTATTGATTCCATCAGTCGAAGTAACAGTAGTATTACGTGGTTTGATAGTGAATGTATTATTTAAGGTTTGGTAGACTATTAACCGGTTTTCACTGTAATTTATATGGCCAATTGTTTGGCCCGTGCCCTAGTTTGTATTGCAGCGTACTGCACTCGACTTACACCCAATGCGGTAAGTCTCCACAAAGCAATACACTTAACTTGTAGTATAGCCAACTTTATTGTAAGTAAAGTTAACCTACTGCACTGCCTTTAGTACTATTCCAACACTTTGACTATGAAACAGAAATGAAAAATAAATAACCTTTGAGAGAAATCAAACTTTAAGCCAGCTTTACAATTAAGACCTTAAGGTAACTTATAGTTTGCAAACCCGTAAGGGCGTGAAAATTGTAGCCTTGGCCGGCCCATATTATAAGGCTATCTTAATCCCCGTTCAACACCTACTCACATGGAGGATCTGATCGCCCCAAAAGTGTAAAAGGTGTGTAAAACACATATATCTTGGTTAAAATCCCATAGATATAGGGGACACATGCTTAATAACTTGGGAGAAAGACAAACTTTGTAACCAAAACCAATTTTTGAACATAGACCGTAAGCCTAAGAAGTATAAAAAAATAGTATAATAGTTTCAACCACTAAGCGGTTAGTATACCGTAAAAAGGTTTTGGTGGATAACTCAAGGTATTTAAAGTATAGTCGAAGGAGGCTTCGTTAAGCGTGAGAGGCGCCAATATAGGCTGTAATGGCTTGAAAATAAATAAATAGATAAATAGAGATATCATATGCGAGCTCTTGTAATAAAGGTATTTTCTAGACTTTAAAGCGTAAAAGAAATCAAAATTATAGTGTACAAGTTTAAGTCTAAAGAGCCACGTCGGTACAAGTAACCAGGGATGAAATCGTTGGTTGTAAGAGCTGTTCTCTGAATACACCGCTGTGCGGGCGAAGCGCCGGATCGACGATGATCTCCATAGTCAAAAAGAGGTGACAGGAAAAGATTCCAGTGGTGATAAAGCCGATTAAAGATGTTGTGATGGAATAGGATACATGTGGGGTGATGGTGTTCAGAGCGGATGGACCTGAAAATTTTTATTGGAAGTGGGCACTGTTAGGGTTTACAGTATAGTCCCCCTACCTTCCTCAACAAGGTGGTCCGTGCACTAATACCAAGAATTTTGATGAAAGGTCGAAGATGAACGGTTTTCTCTTAGCTCGCTACAAGTTTTTTTTGTAGACTTATCACCTTCTAGTTTTATCCCTTTCGTTGCTTTTATCCCACTATTACATAGATGTATTGCATCGTGATTTTTGAGAACTGTTTACCTCTCTACAACGAAGAATGAAAACTGGTACGCTTGCCATTGATTGATCAACACAAACTTATTAAACAAGTTGAAATCTCGTTCTCAACTTATATCTTTTTCTAGCACGTCAGAAAATGTTGCAAGCAACAAAGAACAAAAAATAACTCTACCTGCTTCACAAACAACTCAACCTCTTTGTAATTTCCTAAAGTCTCCAGTACCTCAACACATTTTTTGCAACTCGGAAAGAAAATATCAATGAACAATAAATAACTATTTTTTCAATCAATCAACGAGATATACAAATTCAAGTTAACCAAATTAAAATGAATCAGGGGTGTAAAGCGAATGAGCCGCTATTTAGAATATTAACGCTTATCGGGATCACTTTACAACAAATAGCACTCACTAGCCGTATCGATTTAGTACAAGATTACTTGTATACTTCTTTATAAGACTCGGAACCTCTTTAAAAACAGTAAGTAAACGGCAAGTCACAAAACCATAATATAGAAACAGATGGCGCAAAATAAAGATCTTGTCAAATAATTTCCCATTTGGAAGAAAACTGGAAGTTTATAGCAAGGCTCTTAAACATGTTGATGAAGAAAGCAGACAAAGAATAGAAAATCGCTGTAAATGGAGGTTAAAAAGAAAGTACTCCGATATTTGTATCGACAACAACTTAAATACAATTAAAAGAACAAGATGCTTGGACAAATTGATTAAAAATCCGGTAACAAAAGAAACGTCAAAACACTTAAACTAGTCGAATAAAGAATATATCGTACAAATAGAGAAAATTTTGGTAGGTTTTTAAACATTGGAACGTTATCTATTCGATTGGTCAAAGTAACAGTAGTATCGCGTGGTCAAGTGGTGGATGTATTGTTTCAGGTTTGGCAGACCGCTGGCTGGTCTGAACAGTAATTTGCATAGCCAAATGCTTGGCCTGTACCCTGGACTGAAGTAGACACATATTGCACTTGACTTACAGTTTAATACATTAGGGCTGTACAAACCAATATATTCAACTTACAGTTAGTATAATTAACTTTACGTATAGTAAAGTTGTCCTATTGTACTGTAAATACTACTATTTTAACACTGGCGGCTTTTTTAGTTTGTACGCATACGTTAGTATAGTTAACTAATTTTCTTCGGTTAACGCTAAACTTCGACCTCGTCAACTGGCTAGACCCCTATTAATTTCAATTGACCTCAATATCTAATTGCACCTATTTGCATACAAGTTGACCCTCAATTGCTGTTAATTTCCCCGCGGCTTCGAGGTCCAACTTTATCGATTACCAAAAAAAGTTATTCTGCCACAAACCCGTTTAATCTTTTGCTTTAACCCTGCTAATTAAAAAGTTAATATTGTCCATTCCATGGCAATATTCTAATTTGCTAGTATATCTTTAACCACCATCACGTAATCTGAGCCTACCAGAAGGCTTATTAATGTAGCTCTCGATACGTATAATTAGTCTATTACTATATACAAACTTTTTAAAGGCCTCATTTAGCAATAGCTTCGTTATAGTATCAGTAGGATTGTTTTTACCATTAATGTAGAGGAATTCTATAATTTCCCTCCTTTCGTAGGCTTTATGAAGTATTATTACGTTAATTATCATGCTTTTTCCCCTATTAGTTCTGAGTTTCAACAAGTATTCGAATAGGTTCCTCGAGTCGTTACAAATGATTACCGGAATTCAAGTAATCTTAACCTATCTTTTAATAACGTTAAGGTTTCTATAATTTCATACCAATATTAAAGCCTTCCATTATGCCTTAAACCTCTAAAGCGATCATGCTTTATTTAATCCTCTTACATTTATCAAAGATATAGTAAATTAGGCTAACGATAATGTTCAATTAGGGTTTACTCCTATCTTCATTAATAAAAGTTATTAATAAGCCGATGTGTAAAGATAGGTTGGCATTAATCCTTTTTTTTTTTTATAATTATCAATTTCATTTTCGATAAGTCGATTACGATTATACTAAACCTTTGTTCGAAAATTCACATCTGCCATTCAATCATTTTCTTCAACCGGTTAAGGTCTTTATTTATGAGGCAGTAAAATGTTATTGCGATGAAAAAGTCGTAGAAGGCTTCTGATTAGCATAAATTGGTAATATGACTGTTACGAGTATGTTATTCGGGGTATTGTTTGTTGTTGGTAACGCCGATGTCGTCGTTTATATCCCAATCATTGCCTTGGCCCCTTCGGAAAAGAATAAGGCCGGCATTTACACCAAATATACTCATTAAAAATCTATTAAATTTAAGTTAATTACCATTCGATAACATCGAAACCGACTTTTAGTTTTAAAACTTAAAGTCTTTAATCGCCTGCGATTCTGATACTACAAATTCAATCATGTGAACAAGCAGAATATCGATCATTTGTATACCTACCAGGCTAAATTTCGTTTTTGACGTCACTATTAAGTACAGGTTGTTTATTGAAGATTTTATATCTGGCCGTGATTTAAAGTATAACTACTAAGTTAAAAATTAGTAAACACATATTTTATCTAATTTGTATAACAGCTTAATACATCGTATTACCGATTTTAAAGGGTAGATAAGCTGTAATTCCTATGGAAATTCTAATAATATAATTCGCTATAGGTTGGTGGCACAATACGTATAGACTTAGGTTATATTTCAGCTATTAAACCTAAAATTCCCTTTAATTTTAACTAACATTATTTCCACCAATGAAACTACTAAACGTCAATCAATCTTTTAAAACTTGAACGAATACATAAAAATCTAGTCTTTACTTTCATCGTCGTATTCTTCTACGATCAAACGTGATGTTTCGTACGGCCGTCCAGTAGTTTTTCCTTTAACTTCCCCAATAATCCTCGATTTAAAAATCGTAATATTTGGGTTCTGGAGGTTAAAGTCGACATTCAACATGAATTATACGACTTTTCGAGTTAATAGGCCGTCGATCTCAACCTTGTCGCTTTCCTTAAGGGTTTTCCCGAAAATTATAATAATACCTTATATTTAAAGCTTTAATACCAAGGTTTTGATATCTCTTTTCCCTTGATTATCCAAGAAGTATTGTAAATGAGACCCGGTGTACATTCTTTCTTTTTAACTTTTATTTTCCCTAGAGGTTGTTTACGCAGACATCGTTTTATTGGCTTGTGGATAACGAGTAGAAAAGGTTTGCATTAGCTCGGTCGCTTATCATAAAGATTTTCATTGTTAGTAACCTTTATATTAGGCTTAACCTAAGTAATACGACAAGATATAATACCGTTAATAATTTTAATAACTACTTTGAAACTGGCGATACTTAAGGTTTCATATAGGCTCTCCGATTGTCTCAGCTGTCCCTACATAAGAAGTTTACTATGTCACTGTATACCAAGTACGTAAATCATTATTAAGCTGTTTTTGGTGTTAAGGGCGTCGTTGACCTGACGGCGTACCGATTTCTTCATCACTTCCTTTAGAGCATTGACGTATGCTATAGCTTATTTTTATGTACTTACTAATAGCGGATATTTACTTATGAGATGTAGATACGTTTCAAAGACCAGTATGCACTAAGCCGTCAAAGCTTACATTATTATTTATAACTTTTACCGCCATTTGAAGGCATGCTTCTAATTACATAAAGATTTTAATCCCTGGTGTAATATCATGACCCAGACAGCGGTTGGGTCAGGAAATAGGCCAGTATGCAACTGCGTCACTGAGAAGCCAGAAGTCCAACACATCAGGCAAGGAACATCTCTTATGTCAGCAACCCAGGGTTAGGGTTAACGTATGGATGCATAGGATATGTTGGATATCTTGCTATTCAAACTATCCAGTACTGAAGATGGTATGAAGGCACGGATATATAAGGATACGGTCATCACCACATAGATAGTATTTCCTTCATAGCTCTTCAGTTATCAATCTAATTATTCAGTCTCAGTATATTCTGAATAGCCTCCCGGCTTTTGATCATTTCTTGCACGGTTGCGATATTGCTCACTCAGCACCTCTGCTACCTTCTTGATATCATAAACCCTCTGACACCTTCTATATACTCACGGGTATTTAGTGTGATCATTACATGTAAGGATATTGTATGCTCAGTGAAAAAGGACGTATACCCTTTTTACCTTTCTGATGCTCTAATAATGTTTTGAAAATACCTATTTATATCAAATATACATTATCTTAGCATCTTTCTAAAACTCCGACGCCGCAAATTTGGTACCAGTATAGTAGATAATGACATTGGGTAGGCTTTAGTACGTATTAATCTACAATATCCTTAACGCTTCCCACGTGTTTTTTGCCTAAAGAGATTTTGAAAACTGAGCTTCGTAAAAAGAGATTACAAAGTGAATAACATAAAAACCTAGTTTATTATTTAAATAAAACTCGTTAATAATGACCTCATAATTCAAGTCTTTATCGTCTTTTGGTGTAAACTTAAAGTTTGAGCGGGGTTGAGTATACGTTTGATAGTTAAAACAAAGCTTTTGAATAGTTTTCCAGGCAAAGTATTCTACATATTTATACTTTACGTACTTTCGGACATTATATAGCTTATTAACAGCTAGGTGGTTCAGGTTTGGGTGTAATTAACGTATTTCCGTATTAGTTAGGTTTAATAACATTGCTTGGGGCCTTAAAGATGAAATTTTATGTGGCTCTACATAAAGGCGGAAGGAAACCAGTGGCTGTTTTTAATTAGTTCGTCAATATTAATGTTACCGTTAATTACAAAGGTTTTAATATACTTTCAATAAAGAAAAAAAAAAGAGGTAAAAGCCTTTCAAATGTGGAATTTAATAGATATTCAAATAGTTTAAATTACCGTTATCCTTAGTAACAATAATCGTTTTTTTAATCTGAAGTTAACTTTGGATTTACCAGCATCTTAATGAGTAATTTTCATCGCCGTATTGATTTCACTCCGTGTTGCTACGTATTGCGAATAGCTTTTTGTTAAGTATCTTATTTCCTTTGCATTTATTATAATACCTTAAAAGGTATGATTTACGTGAAAATCGCGATGGTTAAAGGTTTATAAAAGGTTAAATCTTAATTTAGTATAAAGATAAAGATATTTACCACCAAGGTGGTATAGGAAGCCTCGATCAGCTTTTTCTTAAGTCGCCTTAGAAGTAATATTTTGAAGATATTTAGATCTACTTCAAGATATTATCGCCGTTATTCAACTCTTCACTCTTGAAGTTAGAGATTTGATACATGTAGTCCAGTTTAAAAGTGGTAACGTATTAAATATAATATTTTACCTCTTTATTATTTCATTCAACTTATAGGTGGCAAAGAAATCAATAGCTAAATTGATCACAAATTTAATATCTCCTACTATTATTACGACGATGGTGTTTATAGTTAATAATCCCTTTAAATTATGGCCTTATTAGAGTTAAAGTGATTATTGCCTCCATTCCATGGTCCATAATCCAGACATTAAGCGTTAAAGGTGTCTTGAACTATACTTATTTTTGACGTAATTAACTACCGTAAGGTCTTTTTTATATTCATTAGGGAAGTTGCTGGTTTGTCGGTATTTACTCAGCGGATTTGGTATACGAGTTATTACAATTTCAAGCTAAACACTTAATTGGCTGAAAAAGCCCTATCAAGTGGTATCTATACGTTATAAGGTGTATTTGAACTCGCTAACATCCGTAATGATTGCCCGTGCCTATTTGTGAAATATATTTTCACCAAAGTAGCCTTTTTACACCGCTTACTAACATAATATTGATTTATTAAAAAAAGTGTAAAACATATCTTATGGTGTTTCCTCTTCTTTCTTCTTTGCCATTATTATAATTCACCATATAATAGCCCAGTTTGTATAGTATTGGGTAAGGTGAACTTTTTATTCGAAGTGGTATTTTATACTATCGTAAACTTCTTGAAAGGTGGTTTTCCTGGTTAGAAAGGTTAGATAGTAGTCTTTAGTGTACCCTGTGAGGATTTCAGGAAATATTGAGTGAAAACCAGAAGAAGTAACCTCCATTCATTTGCAAATGATTAAAAGGGGCATCATTTTCTAATCTAAAAGGTTAAAAGGCTTTTCATCATACCTTTTACGTCGTTTTAAATATTGGAAAAGTCCGTAAAAATTTGGTAATTAATGTTAACTATTTGAACTGGTTTTAGGGGCAGGTTGCGATAGTTATCCCAGTATTTATTGGTAATTTTTTTTGGGAGTTTAATCTTGAGAACCGCTAAGGTAAGATATTAAAGGTAATTACTAATCTCTTAACCCGAGGAGTAAAATCCTGTAATAAAACCTTTGGTATGCTTAAGCATATAGGTAAACCTACCGTGTAAATATTTTAAGGAGAATTGAAGATTTGAATTAAAATAGTGTAGGTGAAATAAGGCCTAAGGCTTTGGGGATTTCTACGATCTCTCTTAATTAACTGATGTAAAGCGCCAACGCCAATTTCTCTGGCAGTATTGGAGGCTGTTACTTTACGCGCTCTTTCGCCACTAAGGGTGTATTCCAGGCTTTCACGTAAAGGGGCTAGATTGTCAAGCAGGTTAACAGGTTTTTCATCGCCAGCACGTAAGGATGTTTAACTTAGTTAAGAGTAAAGAGGTAGCCCTCTGGATAGCATGTAAGGGCGTTGGGGTTTTTGAATACCTTTTCCTTTAGAGCGAAAATCTTAAAGGCATTATTAAAGTTGAGCCACCTCGAAAAGAGTCTCTATTAACTTAGTCGAGCTTTCCTTTAGCACTTATATATTCGGCGCCTAAGTTTAAATTTTAATCTAAACTTAACGATATTATAGGTTGATTTCTATATATTAATTTTGCAGTTATCAAAGAAATTACGATACTAACGAAAAGCATAGTTAGGATTTTCACCTCCATTATATTTGAAGATATAACAGCTTACGATATTGGTTAAGCGCTTTTCTATTAATTTTTTATCAACGTTGTGTCGCCGAAAATCGTGGTTATAATACTTGGCGAAGAGGTGTCCGAAATCTTAAATTTCTTCTTTGCTAGCGGGGTTGGTAATAGCTTTAAATTGAATACTAACGTTAGATATTTTTACTTTGTAGATTGTATAGGACTTGGTAACGGGGCGTAAAGTGAACTTGGTGATTTGGAAGCGTAATAACTTGGTGTTTTAGCGTCAAGTTGCATGAGAACTTAGCGACCTAGCATTAGGAGCAACCTAGCATTAGGTCGCGTTGGGTGCCTTTTTTCTTTTTTTTGGCGCATCTTAGCCATTTTTTGTATTTTCGCTTGATTTATAGAACTTAACGATTAAAATCACGAAGGTGAAGTGAATAAAAATTGATGAAGGGGAAAAGGTTTGGTGTAAATAATAAGGTCATGATCGTTATTGTTAACAAAGGCTTCATTTGTTATTTCAGCCGTAAGAATTGATTATTTTTGTACTAATAGCAATCGTAGTAGTACTAACTTTGCTGTTGGCTGACTTTCCGAACTTTAAGAATTTTAGCAGTCAATCTCAACGTCTTTAAAAAAGATATTTGATAAAGATTTCTTGGTATTCTCAATATCGATACCGTTGTTACCCCTAAGTTTTTGTAATAACCGATGCAACCTAGAAATCATCTTTACTTACTGCCGTGAAAACCGACGAAATTCATAGAGGCTTTTTGCAAGAGTCTTGCCTCTACTTTAGCCGTCGTTTAAGATAATGCGTAAATAGAAAGCTGCCTTTTCTTCTAATTATATTATCTATGCTTAAGAAAATAAGCACTAATCAGTGTTGGTAAGGCTTTAGACGTTGAAACGTTGTCAATTCGATTGGTCGAAGTAACAGTAGTATTATACGGTCAAGTGGTGGATGTATTATCATAGGTTGGGTAGACCGCTAGCAGATCTGTGCAGTAATTTCTGTGGCCAATTGCTTGGCCTGTTCCTTAGACTGAAAGGGGGGTCGTACTGACCTTGACCTATGGTCAAATACAGTACGGCCACACAAAATAATATACTGAACTTGCAGTCAGTATAATCAACTTTACTTACACTAAAGTTGATCTACTGCACTGCAAATGATTCTATTCTAATACAAAAAAAATTAAACACGTCTATAAAAATCAAGCATTGCAAATTCAAAACGACCTTAAATAAAGCGTAAAATGTAAATTTATGTTATGGGCTATTCCATAGAGTTGGATTCAAATCTGGTCCGGAACCTATTAATAATAGAAATAGTCCAGATAATCGATTCTTATTCAATACTTCTTCCATTTTTTTTTTCTTTTTTTATTGTTATTTTTTTTCTTTTTCCTTTTCCTTCCCTTTTTTTCCTTCTTCCGATTTTGTCTTTTCGTTACATTCCTAAAATTTTCTATTTTTTTTTAATTTCGTCATTTTCGATATTGACATTCTTTCTTTTATCTTTTTCTCCTTAATTTAACATTGTTTTTTAATGGTTATAATGTTCTGTATTTCTTCCCTTTCTCCGTATTAGTATCCGAAATTTTTTATTCACCTATAAAATATAAACGAGCGCGTGGAAACAAAACACAGCCAAATTAAAGGACCTCTAAGCAATTAATTCAAGTTATAATTGATAAATAGAGACATATAAGCCTACATTAATAATATACACCATATGATTGGATGATGACATATGGTGCATCAAAGTGGATAATATAAACCGACACTTAGGTATATGTTTAATATAGCTTTGGTAAAATATTAGATTAAATATCTAGATAATAGATTACTAAGTATATATAGAGTCAGTAACTCTTTACATAATACTGATAGTGTACAAAACATGAAATCCGTGATAAGTTTACCGAAAACGTTTTAACTCCAGCTAAAACCATAAAGTATTCATTTTTTGGAATAGCAATTAATTACAAAACATTCAATTCAACTGTACCAACAATACGTTGATTTTAATGACTGCAAAGTGACAAAATTACCTACAATTGATTGCAGTGGAGGTCCTAATTCAATAAGAAAAACAGTCGAAGCAGTAACACATACAAATATGCAAGCTAAATGAGTCACAGTTTGCCAAACTTAAAAGTAACACATCACTACTTTTAATACAATATATTAATTACTTGAAACATAATTCAAATCGAGTTCGCTACAACGACCAAAACCTACCAATGCCAATGAATGATTATTGGGTTAAACATAGATAATCAACGTAATAGAAAATGTTATTGTTCACTTTCTGCTTACGTTAACGTTAAGGTAGATGAAAAGGTTTTTGCAAAATTCCACGACGTTACGTTAACTACCCATAGATAGCAACATAAATCTTTCTGAGTGCTTTTGATGTTTACAAGTACTTGAAAGTGGCGACCGAATTTCCAAATTATTGAAAAAAAAAATCTTTAAACCAAAAATGAAAACTAAGAATTAAGATTGACCACTAAAAATTTTAACACACTAAAAACAGATTACAAACTTAACAAGACCTTCAATCAAAAAAACTAACAAGTCATTACTAAAAGTTTCTAAGTTGAAACATTAAATGACAAACAATCAAACCTTTTATTACACTTATTGTATCAACATTTCTATCTACCACTAAATAGCCATTTCAATACGCGAGCAAACCTTAAAATCACCGATGAAAACTTAGATAACTCATCAAAAACGTCGCACCTATATTTACTAAGCGTTTTGATAAAGATTTGTAGTATAAAAATCCAACCGAATATGCTACCAAGAAACACTTAACTAATTACATTAGTTGATTCACATTTGAATCGAATCCCAAGTGAATTGAAACCGGTGCCTATTACTACTACAATTTTACTGAATATTTTAATGATTAGACTTTGTTACGGATAAAAAGCTGACAAAGACTGGTCCAACCAATTTAAGAGATCAATTTCTTAATCGTAATGTGTTTAATTCTAACAAGATAGGGAAGAATATAAACTAGATAAATATTATCTACCAATAAACTAACATAAGCCAAAGACCAGAAAATCTGAACAAAAAAGAAAAAAAGATTACTGGTAACAACGTTCATTAATTTTTACATATACATTCACAAGAATCAATCCAATATCCAACTCAAATCAACTTTTGAAACTCTCTTACCCCAGTATCCCATAACGCTAAGTCTTTTAGAAGAGATGAGGATTTAATTGATCAAGACTTGAGAAATATTCAAGTCTATTAATCAATTGACGAAAACCCCATCAAATATCTGCTCAATAGTAGTAAAATTATTACTTAACCTTCTGAAATCCTTAACAAATCTTTTATTATGTTTAGTTATAATAGGTTCTCACGTAATATCAAACCCATGAACAATTGAAAGAAACGGCTTAATGTATGAACCTATCATATTAATAACTTTTGGCTTTTTCCATCCCAACTCTGCCGAAGGATATTATCCTACCTACCAACACTAATACTTCCAATCAAGTGATCAGGAGGAACCACATAACCAGTATAATACTAGTAAACCTTTAAATATAACCATAGTAAATCCAGATTGCATAATGATTAATGCTTTTGTAAAAATTTGGCAGAGTAACAACAAGTATAATGGTAAGCCATATAATGTTTTAAATATCAAATGACGACCGATTTTTATCATTTGTCATTATATAAAAATTAAGTTATAAGGTTTCTACTTGGTCTTTCCCAGTATATAACAAGATAATTTTAAGACTATAACCTCTGTTACCACACAAACTATGTGTATTTTTGTAAAATTTATCATAGTCTCAAAGGAGACTTCGAGTATAATGTCAATCTTTCCTAATACCATGTAGAGTGCAATATTATCCAGTAGTTGCATATGTTAAACCCCAAGAAAATTTTGGAATCAATAATAAATCTAATTATTTACATATTAAATAGTTTACTATTTTGCCAATAAGCAATAGGGAATATAAAAGTTGAAAAGTATACACTCGCTATGTATGTTTGAGGGGTTCTCACGTGGTATAAACAGTTTGAATACTCTTTCAAATGATGTAACGCTACTTGTGAAGGGCTTTTAAGCTAATTAAGTTCCTTGTATGCAACTATGATAGTAGGAATACCAAGTTTAGATAGTATATTCCACTAAACCCACAACTTCGCCGATTCCAACAATGATTAAAACCTTGAATTAAACAATTTCATATATTGTAAATATAGTAAACTGATACAAGTTAGCTATAAAAGAACCTTGAATTGAAACCCTGAATTGAAACACGCGTAACGCACGCAAAGAAAAGACATTAGCTTAGGTCTAAACTACCATACGAAATTCCTTTATGAAAATAACGTCAAATGATACTTTGTTTATGGTAAAGAAGGCTTTTGAAAGACCGGCACCCCACACGCCTGTCCATGTTATGGAGGAGGCAGTGGTCCTGATATAGAGGGCGGTGGCGAAGGATACGGAAGGCCATTCGCCGCGGGCTCATTTTTAATTAAGCTCATTTTGCTCATGCGACTGCTATCGCCGGCGCCTTTGCGGTCGCCGTCAACACCGCCTCGGCCAGGGAAAGAAGAAAGGCGCGCCGGTGGTATCAATTACCAGCTAACAACGCCGTTCTTCGCCTTAACAGTGGTATAGACGAGCCTTCGGAGGGTAGTTAGGCGTTGACTACAGTAGAGCGGGGATCTCAAGGGAGGTATTTGAGGGGTATATGGATTTGGCGGGGTAGAGAGGTGAATTTGTATTGTTGTTTCCAATCTGGCTGGCGCCATAGATACCCTTTGGTCCTCCAGACATCCGCCCTATGACTGCGGGTAGCCATTTCCCCAGTGTAATTCGTGCTTGGCATGCATATTCATCCTCCATATTACCATCTATTCCCCAATTAATGTCTGGTTGAGTTCTCGAAGCCATATAAAACAAAGTAAACTAAATGAAAATTGAGGTTTATATCAAATATTAACATGAGGTAAAAGGAAGTGGGGTAATAAAACAATATATACAAAACAATAAAAGTAAAGAAGTAAAGAAGTAAATTTTCTATCATACTTTATGATAATTCTTTTACTTTTTAATTTCAACTTCCCTTTCTATCCTTTTAACCTTTTAGCTTCACGCTTTAACTTTTTAACTTTTTAACCTTAATGAAGGTCGATATCGTCATTCTATCGCAGCGTATTTTGATAGATAGCATCGCCCTATCGCGGCGCATTCTTACCAATGGTGTATTCGTTTCCATCGAAGTTGCTAAGATAAGGATCTTTTAACTCTTGCATATCTTGCCCGCTTTTTCTTTCATTTTTTCCCTCTGTTTTCTTTTCCTTTTAAACGTATAACTTCAATGAGTTAGCGTATACTTTCCTCTTCTCTATTCTAATAAAAGGGTTAACGATTTATAACAACACAAATAATGCAATTTTATTACACTTCCACGTCCCTATCTATTGCGGCTTAAAGGTAAACATCCAAATATTATTTATAATTTTATTCTTATTAACTTGTAACTATTTTAACTTGATATCGCGGGTTCTTGTCACGATCTTCCATATCTTGTTCCCAATTTTAAATCTATCACTATCGTTTTCTAAGTTAATCTTAAACTTAACCCATCGTTTTACCTATTTTATGGCTACTTATTGACGTAAACTTTCATTTCGGCTGACGAACTCGTTGCAAATTGCTTCTTCGTTAGCTTGCGATTTATTTAATATTGCCGTCAATTGTTTTCGACTCAGGTTTAATATTATCCCTACAACGATAGCCGCCGTGAGCTTTACTAACCAGTCTAAGTTAATATGTAAGAGTGTGTATGGTAAGTTTCTTACGAACCTGTCATTAACAGCACTTATAATATTGGCGAAAGCTTTCGATTACTCTTTTAGTTACCTATATCCACGTTCGTAAACCTATTTCTTTAGCCGATTTTTAACTAGCGTTTCCAATCCTTTAATTAGTCCTACTAATATGGCTAAATACGCAGTCGTATTTATTATCTTCATCCTTCCTTTGAAAAAGAACTTTATAACCGTCGAACTTTTAAAATACCTCGAGTTATCCAAATAACATTCCTTAGAGTAGCTGAAAACATTAGTAATAAGCTTTTATATTCGAAATACCTCTTCACCTATTGATTTACCTGTTACTTGGTATAACAAAAATCACGGGAATCATTCGACTACAAGGTAAAATTAAATTTCGCCACCGATTCCTTTGAGATTCATTATACTTGCAAAATCTATACCCATAATATCTCATAGTCTTAGGGCTATAACAGGTACGATATTTATATTAACTGGTTAGGTGGTGATGAATAAAGCCTATAGCTTATCGGTTTGAACGTATTCTTGTGTATTAATATACCTAGTCGACCATTATAATATTCCCTTTAAACTATAAAGAGTTGATTCTACCGCGAAATACCTGTAAAGGTTGTAAGCACATTTTAACGCCCGAGGTACCTTACTTTTCCCTATATAAATTACGTATCTTTTGCCAAGTTTTCGCCTTAATAACACACTGTTTTAAATGTAAAATTGTAGTAGATCCCGTTTCACTTTCCAATTTACCTTTATTGGTAAATCCTGTATTTTTCTTTAGCTACCTATAAGCTAACCTATAATTTTCCTATACTAGTTCATCTCATCAATATATACGGTAGCTATAGTCACTCCTTCAGGTCGCAATATTCGTCTAGGGCTTAAAATTCCCATAGGCAAAAGAATTCCTGTCAGCATAGCTGGTTTTACGAGTAGGCATTCTTCCACTATCCACGGCAATTCTCTTATATTTGACTTTAAAAGTCTTACAATTAGTTTTGATAACCTTAATATTCTGTCCTTAATTTTAAAAATCTTATTTGAGTTAGGGCGATGTACAACTTTTTCGTTAAATATCCCGAAAATGTCTGTTTACTACGCGATTCTCCTTATAATTATTATCAAACTCGTCAATAATAAAATCAGGCTCGCGTAGTCAGTATACAATATTATTGAAAGAATCGACTTAATTACTTATAGCCTAACTTTTTTTAAGTATTTTATTATGGCTAGTGTTTTTTTTACTCGTCAATAATAAAACTCGTCTCGGCATCTTTTATTTTCCAGGAAAAGAAAGCTAGAATTTTTGCGTAAGGTATTAACTCATAGATAACTTTGGTATCAGTTAGAAATCCATTTCATTTAGAAGTAATACCACCGGTTCTCTTATTTAACGCATCCGTTATAAGGTAATATTAAAATAAGCGATCTGGTGTTATTACGACGTTTCATTAAATAGCTAGGCATATGGTAACGAAAACCTTAACTTATTCCCTTTTCTATTTAAAATCTTTGTAAAACTATTATATTTGTTAGAGACTTTTCCCGTCAAGGTTATTTTTAACACCCTGTTCAAATAGAATATCTTTAAAATTATCGTTTACAGCGTTTTTCCAGGTATGTACCTCGTAACGTATAGTGAAAAGTAAAGGAACTCGTTGAACATTTTTGATAAAGTAGGGTATTTTTAGGTTTCGCCTATATTTCGAATCGCAACAAGTAAATATGGCTTTCGAATAAACCAATTTTGTAAAGAGTAAAACTAATTCGTTCGAATTCGAAACGAGGAAAATGTTGGTAGGCCTTAGACGTTGCAACGTTGTCGATTCGATTGGTCTTCAAAGTAACAGTAGTATTGCAATAGTCAGATGGTGGATGTATTGTTCTTGGTTTGGCAGACCGCTAGCCGGTCTGCACTGTAATTTGTATGGTCAATTGCTTGGCTGTGCCCTAGAGTGAAGTGTAGCGTACTGTACTCGACTTACACCCAATGCGATAAGTCTCTACAAAACAATACATTTGTAGTACAGTCAACTTTACTGTAAGTAAAGTTGACTTACTGCACTGCATGTAATATTATTCTAACACTGGCGGCTTTTTAGTTTGTGCGCGTACGCCAGTGTGGCTGACCAATCTTTTCCGGTTACCACTGAATTGCCTCGTCAATTGGCCAGACCCCTGTCAATTCCAGTGTATTCCGCACCCAAATTGACTCCAATTACCTCCCTTTGCCCTACGGCTCCGAGTCCTTCGTTTTTCAACTCCCGTGCACAAGTTTTTCGCCACAGACTTGCGCGTATTACGCATTCCACCAATTGTGTACCTTTTGCCAGTAGTTTTCGCTACTGCTATCGCCACCGCTACCCTGGCAGTCTTCTAGTTTGCCAGGGTACCCCTGTTCGTTGGTACGTAACTTAGCCCTGCCAGGTAGCCTTTCCACGTAGCGTTTCAATCAACCAACGCTTTTGGAGTGTATATTTCGACCTTGATAGGCTTTCCGAGCCTGCCGGCCCTGCTGGGCTTGTCAGGCTTGCCGGTCCAGTTGGGCTTGCCAGGCCTGTCGGCCTTGCCAGGCTTGCCAGCCTTACTGGGCTTGCCAGGCCTGTTGGCCTTGCCAGGCCTGCCAGCCTTGCCAGGCCTACCAGCCTTACTGGGCTTGCCAGGCCTGTCGGCCTTGCCAGGCTTGCCAGCCTTACTGGGCTTGCCAGGCCTGTTGGCCTTGCCAGGCCTGCCAGCCTTGCCAGGCCTACCAGCCTTACTGGGCTTGCCAGGCCTATTAGCCTTGCCAGGCGTGCCAGCCCTGTGGCGCCTAAGCCTCTTGAATTTAAGGGGGGTCTTTTTCTTAAGGATCGGAAGGGTCTTTGTTTTGAGAATCTTGAAAGTTTTCGGCTCAAAGAGTGTCTTCGTCTTAATGATTAGCAGGGTTTTTATCTTAAGGAATGGAAGGATCCTTATTTTAAGAAACTTGAAGGTCTTCGGCTTAAGGGACTTGGAGGTCTTTGGCTTGAGGAACCTGACGGTCTTCGGCTTAAGGGACCTGACGGTTTTCGGCTTAGGTTTTAGCAAAGTCTTTGTTTTCATTCTTAAGAGCTTAAGGGTAGTCTTTTTATTAAGCTAATTTTAAAAGGATTTGCGTTATTCCTAGTGGAGTCTTTTTAGGAATGTAAATGCTACGGCTAGTGACCTCCTTTTTTAGCCTAGTTTTGACTGTATATTAGATTATCTTTTACATGTTTAATATCCAGTACTTAAAGAACTCGCGGAATTCTTAGAAAGCATAGGCACCGCTACCGTATTCGTTACTGAGGTTTGCGTCGATAATGTACTTCCCAAAGATTGAAGTCTTATTAAAGTCCGTGATCCAGAGTTGCTGGTTGTAGTAGTCGAGGAAAACTGATCTAAGGGCTTTAACTTTTTTCCTATATTCTTAACTTGGGCCATCTTAACGGTTTCGTTTATAGAGGGCATATAGGGCGAGAGACTTGATAATTTTGGGCGTAAGGACTTGATGTTTTGACGTAAAGTCGCGTGGAAACTTGACGACTTGGTAACTTGGCAAGAGGTTACATAACGTGACTTTCTTGGCGTGACTTGGTGTTTTCGCTAAAAGCAGCGAACTTGACGACTCGAATGACATGAGGAGTTAGAAAAAGTAAAGTATAGGTTAAAGTTTAGTGTGGAGTGTAAGGTTGAAGGTCATTATTGGCGGTAGTAAAGGTTGAAGGTTATTTATTGTAGTTTTTTGGCGTAAGGACTTAGTTGTTTTTGCAAAAGTAGCACCCATAGTAGTTCTAATTTAGCCGTTTGCCAACTTGCCAAACTTTGAAACTTCTAATAATTAATTTCAACGTCTTTAAGAAGGATGAATAAATATTTTTTAATGTTTTCAATAACGATACCGTTGCTACCTCTAAGCTGCCGTGAAAACCGACGTAGCTTAGAAGTATTCTCTACTTATTGCCGTTAAAACCGACGTAGCATTAAAGGCCCTTCGCAAAAAATTTTCCTCTACTCCAGCGGTCGAATGACTTAAAGCGTAACCGGAAAGTAGTTTCTTTTTTTACTTAGCTTATCTGTGCTTAAACTAGTAAGCAAGCACTAATCAGTGTTGGTAGGTCTTAGACATTATAATGTTGTTAATTCAATTGGTCTTCGAAGTGACAGTAATATTGCCGTAGTCAGATAGTAAATGTATTTTTCAAGGTTTGGCAGATCGCTATCTGGTCTGCACTGTAATTTGTATGGCCAATTGCTTGGCCCGTGCCCTAGAGTGAAGTGCAACGTATTGCCCTCAACTTAAACACAATGCGATAAGTTTCCACAAAGCAATACACTTGCAGTACAGTCAACTTTACTGTAAGTAAAGTTGACCTACTGCACTGCATGTAATATTATTCCAACAGAAAATAATAGTAGTAAAGAAAATTAAATATTACGCCAAATCTATGTAATAAGGCGTTGCGGTCGTTAATATACACGTTGAAAGCCGTTCTCCAGGTATGGTTATATCCTATAAATAAGGGCAATGCTAGTCTACTGATCCTTGCATTCTTTCGGTTCCGCCTTATGATATTCCTGTCAATTCTCACGTTATTATTACCGCTTTTATAATTTGGTAATAGCTATTTACCAAAGATAATATCGCCGAATGCGTAATAGGTATATTTACTTCCATATATGCATTAATATATTCGGAGTATTAACTATTACATGTTCAGTGTAATAAATACCGTCTTTTACTTATAACATAGAGTAATAGGAATGTCCTAATATTTGTTTGCCGCGTTACCTCAGAAAAAAACATTATAATTACCTTTAAGAAAATTATCGAATACTTTGTCTTGTAAATATATCAGCTGTTATGATTTAATTATATAATTATAAATTAATGAGTATTCGTTATTTTACTTTATTTGGTATCGTAAATATACAACTTATTTAAACTAAGCTGGTACAGAAAATCCGACCGCTTTTATGGCTAGATAAAACCTTTATACAAATAAGACTTCGTTTTGTAAGTATTTTGGTTGTTTTAACCGAAACGGTCTGCTATTTAATTCAAGTTCGATTAAATAAGTAATGATACTGATTATTCGTACATCTTTTAAACTAAAGATATAGGTATTTTTCGCCAGAGAACTCGTCCGCCTCGTTTATTTTTTTTTGTACCCCTAACATCGATACTAGAAATTTCGAACCATTTTTTTAATAAAATCTAGTATTATGTTGTCCAATTCCCTTTATCTGGGGCGATGTTATGTATTTTTATGGAATTTGTTGTTTTAAATAATTAGTATTAGTTCCGTCTCGCTATATGCTAGGCAAATCTTTTTCAAATATTTTTTATTCTACTCCATTCTTTTCCACTATCGTTAATATTAATGTGCTGAAACGTTTTCAAATGCCTCCTTATACTTTTTACTACTTAACGCTCGTAACGATAAAATATCGTCATCCTATCCATCTAATCCTAAATTAATTTTTCCGTTGCAATTAAAAATTAAAAATTCGGCAGGTGACGATGGTAGCGTAAAACAATGAGAAAGTTTTGTTTCTCCTCCCACACCCTAATATTCAACTGATGTACGCGGGATAGTTAAACGTAATAAATATTTAACGATATCGACATATTTTCCTGTAAGAAACCCCTTTACTTTATTAAACGTAATAACCTTTCTCGATCTTCTTCTTATTCGGTTATTCTGTCTCGTAATTATTGTAATCATCTTCGTTTCGTTCTGATATTATTATTTCGTCCTCGTTAGTTTCCGGTATAATTAAAATATTTCCAATCCATACTTGCTTATGTATACCAATATTTCCTAGATCTTTCGATTGCCGAATATCCTCTCCCGGGTCTAAGGTCTACCCTAGTTTGGGCGCTTCCCTTGCTGTTCTACATACTCTATAAAATCGATAAGTTTGTTTAGTTCTCGTGAGAATTTTACATCCTCCTTATCCAAGGCCTTGTCCTCGTCCTCGTCGCTGCTGTTTTTATCCTCTAAGTCTGATTCCGACGTTTCTCCCTCTTTATTCGTATTCGACTTATCCGACAAGATTTAGTTTTCGTTTTAAAAGCGATTCATACAAGCTGGCTAAACATTAAAACGCAATGGTTTTCCACGTCATTCTACAGGCACAACAACAGATAATCCACCTTCGCCCACAAGTATAAGGATATTTACAACATAATTATGAATAAATAAATAATAAATGAACTCATTACGGCTTATTAACAAGTTACATAATAAATAGTTAGCTGTGGAAAATACGTAAATTGAAGGAAACAATACTACTAAAAACGGAAGGAAATAACATGTAAGTTATCAATATCGTACGACTCCCGTTAGCTATTATAAACGTTATTAGTAGGTCGGCTGTCTAAATGGTAATTTCTATCCGATCAACCGTATCTCGCGTAACGAATTCGACAAAAAAACCGTTTTTCACCAAATATATGTTAATAAGGATATTATAAGTATTATTTTAAATATATCCGAACTAGGTTTTCATAATACTTGGTTTGGTACGATCTTTCATCACTTTTATTACCGCCGAGTATATGGATGCTATATGTTTTCATTTTTCCCTCGTAATTTCTTTCCTTGATTTCGCGCGTTGAATAATATTGAAACCACATATTTTCGTTATTTATTTACGTAATACAAGAATACGATCCAATAACTACACGAAAGTAATTTTAAGGTATATTTATCGTAAGGTATCTATTAAATTCAATCGTTTATTAAGACAGCCTGAAAATACTCGGATCAACACGGTATTTTCTCCCTTTCCCGCAATATTAGCTTCGTACTCCTGTTTCATGGCGGTGCGAAACTGAAAAAAACCATTCGCGAAACCATTCTCTATCGATCTAAGTTATTGTCGTGAGGATCTAAAATTATAATACTCGAGGATAAGAGAAATTCGGTTTTGCACGAGCATTAGTTAAACCTCTCTCTTCATCTTTAGTTCGAACATATAAATTCGCATACCTCGTAATTTGAGTGCTGCGACGTTTAGCAGTCATTCAAAGGGAAATATCCTCGACCTTTTTACCTTTCACTTCATCCTCGCGAGTTTATTAACGTTCTTCCGGCTCGGTCCAAAAGTCACACACGCTACCTCCCTTTATATTTAAGTCCGCCGTACGTAAAGGATTTATGTTAAAGGCAAGATAAAAGTCCTAGTATTCGGCTCGATTTATTAATGCCATAAATAATTACTCGGACATCTTCGCGTTTATCTCACTTCCCATTTTTAACTCCTCGGGTATTACCCGTCTTATTATTACGAAATCTCGTATTTGACATGTTTTTGTTTATAATTGTCGAGAGTAATGACAGTCTTAAAATTTGGGGTATAATTTAGGTACATTTCTGTTGTTAAAGTATATTTATACGCTATTTTACGTTTATTGATGTTGGTATTTACCGTTACCTTATTTATTTTTCATTTAATAAAAGTTTCGAGAATCCGTTGTTGTCGCTCAAGGAATTGGTTAAATGTAGGTTTAATGTAATATTCAATATCCGCGAGTATTTTTTTCATTATCTTAAAGCATTAGGCTACCCATATATTCCCATATTAACCTGATAATAGTCTCGGCGAATTATCTTTCCGTTATTTACTTCAAAGTATCTTTCGATTTCTCGTCTTATAAAAAAAAAATTATGGCGACCAGGAATTACGATTACAGAAATTAATATTTCTTGTGCGATGTTGTACGTAACCTCTTTTTTATACATCCTATTCTAAACTGTAAGGTTTTTAAATACTAGGCGGTCGGTAACACTCTTTTACAACATTATATCGGTATTTTAACCGTTGTCTACAATATAGGCTACAAATCCGTTTTTTAATTTCTTCTATAACATATAAGGGTATTTTGCGACGAGTTTATCCGCCTTTTTTTACGTATTAGACTAGCGTTTCGTTAATACGACTTTCAAACGAGTTAACATTGGTTGACACTTTATTACTTGTTATTATCGGGCGATATTTAAAACGGATTTTAAAAAGTGTTTAAATGTTATCCCACTATTATCGTTTTTACTTGAGTATATTACGGTACCATTTATTTACTTCTTTTCTTTATTCCGTTTTAAAATAACTTTTGCAAATCTTCTTAACAAAGGTGTCGTTTTAGGATTTTGTTTTCGTTACAATCTCCATATCCTCGATATAGTCGTTTGCGTTCTCGCTGGATTATCCGGCGAATATTGGTGTAAAACTCATTTAAAAAGGTGTATTGCATGTAATAGTAGCTAATTATATAGTGGTAGCTAATTGTATGGTATTTATTATATCCGTTGGTATTATCTTACTTTTAAGATAATGGAATCCCTTAATGTAATATAGGCATTCGGTAGTCGATATTGTCGATAAGGATTACGTATTTTAACAATCTGTCCTCTACTTGTTTTTCCAGCCTCCCCAATTTTACGTAGCCAGCACGAGTTGACTGTAAGGTTCATAGGGTTTTTAAGGTTTTCTCTTTTTCGCTCGTTGCTTTCTCGTACTCGTTATTCAATTTCTCGTTCTCGTTTCTCAATGTCTCGTTCTCGTTATGTGTTTTCTGTTTGACTACGAATGTTTAGGATGGTTACAGAGTAAACGACTTCTGCACCAGGTCACCAGATGACTATAATAAAGCGGGGATCTCCAGGGAGGTATTTGAGAGGTATTTAGATTTGGAGGAGTGGAGACGTGGATTTGTATTATTGTTTCTAATCTAGATAGCGCCACCAATACCCATTTGTCCTCCAGACATCCCTTCCGGGACTGCGGGTTGCCATTTCCCCAATATAAGTTATGCTTGGCATGCATATCAATCCTCTATGCTACCAGCGTCTAACCAGTACATGCGCGGTGAAGTTAACACTGTAAGAGGTTAAAGGTACAGAGGCAGCGGCAGCGATAGAAATACACCATCCTGTATCCTTTATCACTACCGTTTATTATGTATAATTTTTTTACGCGAAATCAATGAAATCTTTCACAAATGCAACAAACCAAATTAATACTCGTTTCATCCATTTTCATGTAAACCTCATTATTCGATTTTGTTACAAAAATCAAATATAACCCGTTGAAAATTAGGCCTTGAAGGGTAAAACTAAGTTAAAAAGAATTGTATTGACAGGGGCAGAAAGGGAGAAAAGAAGGAGAAATTGGTTTGAGTTAGATGGGGGAAGGGGGGAACCTAGAGACTCTTTCATGTTTAGGTCTTTTAGGTTCTTTGAAGCGCGCCTCACGAGCTTGGAAACAGCGGCATGAAGCGTGTATAAAGTCTTTTTTCCTTAATAAATCTATTACATGCATTAGTACAGGAATTTTTGCTAATAACTTATAACGTTTAGTGGTGGTTTTTTAATTGGGGGTAGTTGGTAGGCTTTTATCGTTGCAAAGTAGTCGATTCGAATCTCTAGCTGAAGTACTTAGTGTATTAAATAGAAAGTGGTAATGTGTTTCTTCAAAGTTTGACAGACGGCTAGCTTGTTTCCACACTAATTTATATGGCTATTTGCTTAGATTATGTCCTAATTTGAACGGAGAATCTAATATACTTGGCTTGCGGTCAATGTATTCATTCCAAAAACGATACTTTCAACTTCTTCATGGTATATTCAACTCACCATCGATCCTATTGATTTATCTGTATTGAATTTAACTACTATTTCCATACTAGCAATTTTTGTTCTGTCTACGTGAATCAGCTTATTTAATTACTCATTTGTGGTAATTCCAAAATTACTACTAGATCTATATACAAAACCCTTGTTAGTTTCAATTCATTTCATACCAAAACTAACCTCAATTGCGTTTTTTTACTCTACAATTCCGAGTTACAACTTCTTTAAATACTATACACAAGTCTTTCTCCATGAACTTATGCACGTAACTAACTTTTATGCTACCTGTTGCGCACCTTTCACTAGTAGGTTGAAGTTCGTTTTTCTTGCATTCTTCTACTATCATTATTAGCTTAGTAATATCTCAGTTTGCCAGAACATTCTTATTTCTTCATGTTATATTCCGGTCCGTCTACGTAGCTTTCGATTCATACGGTTAGCTTATTATTATTTATAAATCCTTTTATTACGTGCTTTGGTGTCGCTTAGTTTATGACCTTAATGGGGTTTTTATAGTTAATTCATCTTAATTGATCATTTTTTTATGATTTCATATACCTCTTTGAACGCTATTACGTTAATAATTAATTGTTACTCGTTAACTGTACGCACTTTCAATGTGCATTTATCAAGGCTTCAGAAATCTGTTCATACTATTATAGAGATCAAAAGCAATTCCAATTTTTGAACAATGAACCTTAACAATCCGTTAATCACTATAATGATATAAAAACGTATCAGTATACAATGAACCTACAATAATAACACGTTTCCTATCATAGTCTTACATTTAACTAATATATAGTATACTAGGTAAATAGTAATAAAACACAAGCTATCAAACCTATCTTGGTTATCAAATATCATTGAAAATTTGATTTACGATGTAAAGTTATTGTTATTTGTAAAAGAGACGTTTGCAAAAATTATTAACATCGCTATCGTCAAATCCACCGGTACCATATTGATACCTTCATTTGAATTGGTTATTTTCCACTAGAAAGGCTTATTTGAGCTATTCAACTCCTTACTTGGGCCCTAATTAACCCGCACAGATATAAGCCGCTCGAATTATGTCGGTAAGATCTAAAACCTTTTCTTTACGTGAAGTAAGTAAGTAGAGAGGTAATCGTGAGATTGGTATTGTATTAATAAAAGATAAGATATTAGAAGTCAGAAGAAGTATCCTGAGGTTCACGCTACAGGTGAGGGCTTATAAGCCCTTTACCCAAAGCGTACCGCTCTGGGATACCTCTTATAAACCGCTCCACGCATTGTCATCGGTCTGGAATAGCTATTCCAGACCGCTCCATACATAATGCACTTTGTGTTTTGCAAGAGTGCAGCCTATAGTGTGACACGTTACCGTGCACTCTGCAGGAGTGAACCCTACAATACAGTACACTGTCACTTGACCTATGTATACAATCTATAAGGGTATATAGTAATATCCACCCAGGAAATCTTTTTTATTTACGTATTCTATACCTATACCCCAATATAAATAGTGAGATTGTAGTTGTAAAGGTCTAAATAGTAAGTTTTATAATTAAAATGTAATTATATTTACAAAGGTCTAAATCAGTAGTTTCCAAATGAACAGTATTATTGCCGAATCAATTGTAAAAGGTTCAAATGAGCAGTTTCCATAATGTCAATGTTATTACGGCATTAATTGTAAAAGGCCCAAATCAGTAAGTTTTAGCCGCGGTAATAATTGTAATTCTGTTGGAATTAGTAAGGTTTAACCGCGGTATTAATTATAATTCGGCTCTGGTTAGTATAGTTAAATGGGTGGCGAGATGGTTAGTAATAACGACTGTCGTGGTTTCTAATAGAAGTAATTACTTAGGTGTTATGAAGGTGATTACATAGGGGTAATTACGCCGGAATAATTACGTAATCACGTATTAGGTTAATATAAAAAGATATATCGTTATCGGTTTGGCCAATACTTCATTTCTTTTCCCCTTGAAAGGCGCGTAAACTAAACTAATATAAATTTACATTCTCACTTCAAATTTATTCAACTTGATTAATATCAACCTCTTTAATAGGTAGATCGTTGAACTAATACCTATATATTAACCTGTCCTTTAAATAAATGCCGCGTAAAACCAGGATAACTAGACGCCGTTTAACGCGAAAGCGTCGTTGCGCCGCTACTGCTACCGTAGCCACCATTACCACCGTTAATAGCTCGCCCTTATCGGGCATAATATCGTCAATTAAGGCTACTCCGCCGGTCGCCGCTACCCTGCCAAGTCCCGCCGCTATCGCTTCGTCTCCCTCCGCCGCCGCTACCACCCCCCCAAGCTCTACTGCCACCGCCGCCTCGCCCCTTTTCGTTGCCACCACCATTACCCCTTCCTACCCTTCTTTTTACTTTCTCTTTCCTAACTTTTAATGGGATAAGCAGGGAGTTTTTGAGGTTATAAACCTTACCCTCTCCCTATAGGTAAAAGCTTTATTACCCGTAAGGATCCTATTACGCCGTAATTGTAGCCTGACGTAGTTACACCAGGGTTCTTATACCACAAATCTGCCTGTTTGTATGCCTTTAATATGTTTTTTTCTAGATAAAAAAAACGAGGCGGATCTATTTTGCCGCCTTGAGCTCTGTATCGTCAAGGTACACCGCAAGGCCTTTTTAACGCGTAAAGCGTTAAAGCGGTATACCTAGGTCCGTAGTCCTGGACCGCCAATAGACACACCTTACGTATCGTATATCGCTTCCATGGCCTCAGGTAAATCCGTTAGCGATTACTACGAATACAGGGGTCGTTAGGCTTTTTACCATCACTACAAACAAACTAGCAACTCGTATGCTGCCATTCCAGTAGTTTGAGAACCGTAAGCTAAAGCTGTATTACACGCCAGCCGGCTTTATAGTAATGTTTAACTAAACGCCAAAAATTACGTTTGATAAAAATATAATGTTCGAGGAGTTCCGAAAAACAATTGCGGTCGTAAATAACCAAAATAAGCCGATGTTAAATAGTAATAGGCGCTAACCGTTGATTCCAAGAGTCGGAAGCCGCTATTACCGCCTGAAAACGGAGCCTACATATATACTACGTGAGCGAGTTTAACGACGTTATCGCGCATCGCCATAAAAAGCGTAACCCCCCCCCACTACACCTTTAATTAAAGTCATACATCGTAAATCGCAGGTCCATATCTTTGCTGGCGCTAATGGCGTCGTTGGTAGTAATAGTGGTAAAGTTAGTATTAAGGGGAAGTGTAACAGGGAAGATGGTAGGGATGCGATGGTGTCACCCTTTATTTCCATTAACAGTAACTTACTGCCTTTATAGCCGGGCCAGCACACTATGCTATATTGATATTATTACTCTATTTCAAACAATCGTTTTCAAAATATACCAAATTTAACTCGAAATACATAAAATAATCAGAAGTAATAGGCTAGAATTGTTATGATATCATAAATCCAAACAGAAAAATGAAAAAAGAGGATAGTCTATCAAGTCGAGGAGTATAACAGAAAAAGTAAAAATCTATTGGAAGCGATACGAAATAATAAGGCTAAACATAGGTATAAAGCGTGGAACGGCGCGAACAACTGAGTCCAAAACGCTCAAAGTCGGCAAAAGTAGTGTAATAGCCTACTAAGATCTTAAAACCTTTTCGAATATACTAACAAATAATATACTTATCGATATAACTGTTTCCAATATTTTGTTCGGTGTAGCTTTATTTATGGCGTCCGTTAAATTAGATTTTTTTATCGATTTACCTTATTTCCTCGATTTCATGGCGTTTGTATAACTCGCGTAAATTTATAATACTGATTATTAATCGATTTTTTTTTGTAGTAACCAACTTAAACTAACATTTATAAAGAAAAAAGGAGTTAATATATGGAATAAAAGGGAGAGGGTGTAAATTAAGGTTAAAATAATAATCTGGACCGTAATAGCTGTAGTAATATCTGAATCGAAACATTTAACCATGTTTTAAATTTCCAAGGTTAAGACGTTTTTCGTAATCTTTTTACACTTGGTACTGCTTTAATAAGTAATATTTTCACGCAGCGTAAAGCTGTTCCAGGCCGGTGTTTCTTTCTCGAAGACGAAAATAAAGCCTATTTTCGAACTATAGTCGTTATTATTGGTGAATAAGCCGTTAGTAAAAACAAACAACTTTATTATATATATATCCAACAGAACAAACCATAAACCTCGTTTCGGACTATTTATTTGCTATAGGAGTCGTATATGAAGCACTTTACATATATCGTTCATTGAGGTGGTTTAGTATTACGCGGCGACCGAAAGGTTAAATACCGCCTTTGGTTATACCACAAAAACAACTTCAACATTACATATACGTTAGTATCTATATTTATCGGCCAGTTTCACGTTATCCAAAACGATAAAGGTAACTTATTTAGCTACCCCTTTTACTTAAATTCAAAAACGCTGTTCTAAATAGAAATGGTAATGATATTAAAATCAATTATATAGTCTTTCGTTAGGTACGTTTTTGGTTTCGCTTTTAAACCGGCCTCCAAAATTTTCCTTTCCTCAAATGCAAAAACCTAGTCGTTACACAAGGTTAAGGTGCCGTCTGTCTACATATCAGTTAGTACAAAACCCTCCAAATGGGTTATTAATACTAACAGGCATAGGTCAAAAGTAAAACTAGTTATTGCGAGCCGTTCCTTATAATGCCTTGAATAAATGTTACGCTAGTAAACACCGACTTTAATTAAGTCGTAAAATGTTTTATAATACGTAAAATCGTTTCGGGCGGGTAATAGTATCAAAGACTTTTTAATATATCGACGTAAATTCATCGTTAAACCATTTTTTAAATTAGGTATATACCTATATTATATTTCAAAGTTCAACATATAGGTTTTACGGTATCTTGAGGGAAACCTCGAGTATAAAAATCAGATGATTGCCAACTTGTTATAATTCAGGCGATTAGGTTATAATATTCTTTTTACTTTCGCCATTATGTCCTTTAATAATTAGGCGGGTCTTTTCGTAAGGTTTACCGGTTCTATCCTTTACTTCGTAAACTAAATAGGTTGAAAAATTTCTGTTGGTACTGTGAATAATGGGGTCGAACCGTTCAAAACGAAAAATGCCTTGGTCGATTGAAGATGAGATCTCTATTTAGGTAAATTACTCGAATAGAGCACCCGAGGTAGTAATAATACCTTTTAACAGAGCTTTAAGCTTATCTCACGGTATACTTTTTTCTTTTTCGTAATAAAATAGTTTTTGATAAGGTTTACGGAGCGTCATTTGCTTTTTAAATCGAAATGGCGCCTTCAGCAGCAAGGTTTTAGTATGGTTAATATAAACGGACCGCTTTTATTTAGCGTAAACGGGCCGGAATCGTATTTTAAAGGGTAGGCTAAGGCTGTAATAGGATTAAATTCGTCGTTTAAGAAAATGTCTCGTTAACGGTTTTATTCGTTTTACTATTTCAGACCGCTTCTTTTCAACTCTCTTTTATATTTTCGTATTATCATTTAGCGAAATGAACCTATGCCATTCGGTCGATTAACGAGCATATGATGGCCTTCAAATCCATTAATCCTTTAAAAGCTAACTCATCCATCATTTATTATCCAAACCAAAACCTATAATTTTACTAATAAATCTAGGACGTTAACTTTACGTGAACTATTCCTTATATCCAACGCTTTTGACATGTCGTTTTTGTCCCGTAAGAAGAGTAATACCGTTATAGCCTTCGCTATAATATTGGCACTTTATACTATAGACGGTAATAGAGCAAAGTCTATATGGATCCCCGGGTAGGTACTAAAAATAAAGAGCGTAGAAATAAGTCTACTGAGGCTAAAAGTATTATTAATAGCGTCAACCGCCATTCAAAAGATAGATTCCTTAAAATTGGTACCCTTTATTTCTTTCGATAACATACTATACATTTTTGTAATCGATGCCTGGTACCGTTTACACTTTTTAATACCCTATAATGCTTTTACTCAATTTTACCTATACTCGTTGCATGCTATCCTAGCCTTAATACGCTATTCGATAAATTCGAAGCCGTATAAACGTCGTATATAATCCAATCAGGGGGGTTGGGTAAATTTTAAACTAACAGTTAACCAAAGTATTCTAATAATTTGTAATGGAAACGCTTCGTATAAATTTAGTGGCCTGAAATAATATTGTCGTATTGACAGCGTAAAGAACTAGTTGGCTATTCAGGTATATAATATCAACAATCAGTTGGTAGGTAAAGTCCATATTGTTTTAAAGGCGGAACTTAAAATTTCGTAGAGCCTTTAAGTATAGCTTGTATTTATGGCAAAACCTTTCGATAACTTTAAATAAGTCCTTTCCTATATCCGTATAGCCTCCGGCGTAAAGTAGGCGTAAAAGGCGTTTTACAACCGGGTATTCGAATCGCCGGTATAAAATCCGAAATTCCGGCTATATTGAGTAAATAGCCTTGATTATTCGTGTTTTCGGGGAAAACCACAAATAGCCAAACCTAAGCCGGAACGATACGAATACGCTATCCAAAACACGGACAAAGGAGTTAATCGTATTTTTAACCTTAATTCCGAACTTATTTATATTAGCTAATAAAAACGTGAAATAATATTTAAAGTTCATTATGTAAAATTTAACTGGTTCGAAACTCGTATTTATAATAACCGTTACGAGCAATAACGTTTTGCTTTTACCAAATCGGATCTTTCGGTATTTTCCTTTTCGATTTAGCTCAAAATTCGAAAACTTCGCCGTAAACGCGTTGAATTACCCCTTTCCAGCCGATAAAATTTCAATTACAGCAGTATCAGTTATAATACCCTAAAATCTATTTCCGTATCTATTAGAAAACGTAAATTAAGATGCGATATAGATATCGAATACTTCGTTTACGCAATCCAGACCCATAATATATATAAAGGAGGCGTTTTATAGGCCGAAGAAAATACGTTGGACGATTTTATTATCTTAAGTTAATAGGTAGGTATTATTACCTTGAAGGTTATCTTTTTCAGATATATCTTAGTAAAGGTAAACGTTAAATCGGTTATTTATACCTTGGCATTCGGCAACATATACTGCTAAATTGGCTTTTATCTGATCCTTAAATATATATTCGGCCCAAAGTTGACGATAAATACGAACTTATGCATAAACTAAGTGGTTTGTAAACCAGCAACCGACTTTACCATATAAAATACACCGCTATTACAAACCCGCGGAGATCCATATATCTTTTCATCAACATTATTATAATCGTGATACGTTTCTCTTATTTACGAATAATCGTTCTTATTCCTTATTACCAGGGTTCCCTCCTTAATACCTATACTGTAAATGCTTCTTTTACCTTAGGTAAACTTTGAATTTTCGATCCATAACTTGGTAAATATTCTTGACAAGGTATGCTTTGATTATTGAGCCCTCTCCTTCAATCTTATCAGCTATAAATACTAATCCAAAGCTTGTCTATCTGCGTAAATATATCTAAAGCGATTTTTTGAAACTTATACAAAAGGCCTTTAAATCCTTTGCCCGTTAGAATAGTATAAGGTTGAAATCTAGGTTTTTGCAGTAAGTTGTCGTTATTACTAAGATGAATAATTTATTACTTTTATATTCCGATTCAATAGTTACCTAGAATTTTCCGAACTTAGCTTATAAAACGGTAAAAATCTGCTAAAGTTTTTTTTCGGCGTTTTTTTATTAGGTTTTCAGGAATGTTCATATCGGATTGATTTAGTCCCTATCGTCAAGTATGTAATTAATCTCTATATCGAAGTAAAATTTAAGGCAGTTATAATACTTTATTAATATATTTTTTGACTAAAAGTGAAATATATACTATTGTTCAACATATCCGAATGATATACCAGGTAAAATAACATAAAATCATAATAATTTAATATTTAGTTCTTTTTACTTGTATTAAACATCAACCATATTTTGTTACTGAATACATAGTACGTTTCACCGCTATAATTTTCTTTTTGATCTCAAAGCCTTACGAAATTTATGATATTCATAAAATTGCTCCTATCAATGGGTAAACTATATAATGGAAAGTTTTGGTAAAGGTCGTAATTAGCGGGCATTGGTTCGTAAGGTACGTATTAACATTGTATGCCACTCGTCGGTTTTAAAATCGCTCTATTTTTTATGTTTCGACTATTCCCGCTATAGTTGAACGGGCTACTTTTTGTAATGATTACACTAAATACCCGTGAGTATATAGAAGGCGTCAGAGTATTTATGTTATCAAGAAGGTAGCAGAGGTTCTGAGTGAACAATATCGCAACCGTGCAAGTAATATTCAAAAGCCGTGAGGCTATTCAGAATATACAGAGACTGAATACTTAGATTGACAACTGAAGAGCTATGAAGGAAATACTATCTATGTGGTGATGACCGTGTCCTTATATATCCGTGCTTCATACCGTTTTCAGTACTGTATCACTTGGATTAGTACTGATTCCACTGATCCTAATCATATGGTTGGTTTAGTCAATTCCGCTAACAAAGGAAAGATGTTCCCCGCCTGATGTGTTGGACTTCAGGCTCAGCTGCACACCGGCTTGCTTCCTGACCCGCTATGCTTGGATCGTGACACTTTTGGTATTTTGGCCGCTCCCTTTATAGCTGAGAGGGTTATCAACGGCAATCGGGGTATAGTCTTATCTTTATCTCGGCTCGAAATTGCGTCTTAAAAAGATTCGCCTTTAACCCTTGTTATAGATAATCGTTATAGTACCTCCTTCTTTTCCCTCGATTTCTCTAATTCTATTTTCACTTCGCGGCGGGCATTGAACCTTACTAAACGCTTTATTTCAATTTGCAGTGACTTTTCGTATCCTAGGCCCGTTATTTTAAGTAAGTATTTCTAACGTTTATTTAGTTAATATCTTTTTACAAACTTTACTTCCGTTACTTTATCGTTTATCCACTTTGGCATTACGATAAGTTAGGTCGTTATTAATAAAGCTTTTACGATACAACTATTATTTCTAATAATCGTTTTAATACCTTAACTTCGTAGTTATTTTCATCATATTTTTAAAATCGTATTATTCAACATTCGTTACATATCCAGCATCCAATCAGCAAAGTCCTTTCTAAAATAGTTAAACAAGTCGCGTCCTTTAATTTAGCCGATATAGTAATTAAAAGTCATATTGATAGTATACTTATTTTCCATATTAAGATTGAAATCTTTTACTAATACTTCGATTTTTTTTATCTTATAAATTAAGGATCATATGCTTTAAGATATTATTATAAAATGACATATATATAAAGAGGTAATCTATGTATTCGTTAGCTTTTTCTAGATCTGTTACTAATAGAGTTATCGTATAATCAGAGATGGTAGTTTATATATACATATAATATTTAGAACGACGCTAATTAGTAATATTGCGCCGTAGTTAAATTCGGATCAAATGTCAAGATTATAAAATCTAAAATGGTTTCAAATTCGGGGTAATTTGAAGTTTAAGGTAATTTGGTAAACACAAAACATATAAGATAATTAAAACGCTCAAAATAGGATGAATAAAGTTTACTACTAGAAATGAATTTCAAGCGATACGTTAATGAAACTTTATAATAAACTATTTAGGCGTTTTAAAATAGTTTTTCTTAAATCTTGGTTACGCTACACTAACCAATTAGCTAAGAAAACTTAAACGTTACAAATACTTTACTTAAAATACATAAGATGAATATAGATAAACCTAAAACATATATGTGGTCGTAGGAAAGTAGATAATGCAAAGAGAGTTTGATTATATCAAGGCGTGTTATGTGGTCCAGTATTTTGGTAATCAGTCCAAATTGACTTGTTGTGGCTGTTCTTAGTAAAGTAAGCGGTTTGGTTGGTTTGTGCGTAACCGCTCTTACTAAAATATTAGGTTGGATTAGCGTATTCATAACCTCTTTTGGATTGAAAGAACAGTTTAGATGCTTTATTCATAACCGCTCCTGTATTCTACGAATGGTATAGATTATCGAAAATCGGGCGGGTCCCAATAATAGGTTCAGAAACCTAGTGGTTTTGGCTTACGTGATTTAGTATGTGATAAAACGCTTTCCAAAAGTATCCGAGTACATTAAAAGCGCCAATACAAATTAACGGTTAACGTAATAAATCTTTTGAATAAATAAGGTACTAACTGGTAAATAATATGGTATCAAAAGTAATGATTTTTAAAATTACTCTGAATTTTATAATCTTGTTACGTTTCGGGCTTCTCAGCGCTTCCGCGTAATTTCATACTCCTGTATAGTTTATATAAGGCGCAATGATCAAGTACACATAGTTGGAACCGTTACAGCATCCTGCTATAGGTATTTAACCTCGGTTTCTCTTTTCTTTCCTTAACTATTTATAGTCGAACTAGTCAGCTACTAATTAGTGTCGGTAAGGTTTAAAAACTTTTCTTAACGTAAAGTAGGTAAGTAGTAGAGTAATCATTAAATTGGTATTGTAGTAGTAAAAGATAAGTTATTAAAAATCAGAAAATGAATAGAAAGTTGCTGGCTACAGGTGAGGGTTTATAAGCCCTTCACTCAGAGCGTAGCACTCTGGAAAACCTCTTCTAGACCGCTCCATGTATGATGCACTTTGTGTCTTACAAGAGTGCAGCCAGCAGCGTGACACGTTACCGTGCACTCTGCAGGAGCGCACCCTACAATACAGTGTACTTCCGCTTAGTCTATGTAAACTATCTATGAGAGTATATAGTAATATCCACAAACTATTTGCTTAAAGTTTTGTAATGATTTTACCACGTTGGTTTTATTGATCTTCGTCAGGTTAATAACTTGTTCTTTATAAATTGAATTAAGGCATATACCAAAAGTTTTACCAATACTATAAACATGGATTGACGATCCGTTGAAGTAAAATTTTATACATTCAATGAACGATCCAATCGGCGTGTACTTTTGAAGGCTTCAACTTTTATTATTACGTCATTTCGCTATTACTAATCTATCATATCTGAGAAACAATATATCGTTAAATTATGCGCCAAAGATACCGATGTTCATTACTTACTTAACCATCGAAGACGAGTTAATATTCATAATGTTATACTCAAGCTATTCCTAAAATACGTTTATTTAGTGAACAAACAATGAATACCTGCTTCGACCAACTATAAAAGATCTCATACCATTGCGATAAACAACTTATAATTTAATTACTTCTGCAATTAAAATAGTTCAATCCGTTGAAAATTCGTGATGGATTTCTCGTATGCTTTCGTAATATTAAGTCAATTAAAGGTGAACTCTCGACTAATACTAAGGGTAAAAATAGTAGTAATTACTAAAATTGAAAGATGAGCAATCTCCTGTATTATAGGCTATTTAATAAAGATAAAGTTTTGGTTTCTATCGATATATCCATAAAAAATTAACTTGGGGTTCTCGTATGGCCTTTCCGTAGTCTCATATTTAATCTTGAACACTATTCATTATTTGAAAATCGTTACGACTTTCCTTTTAAATTATGTTAACGGCATAAATTCAATTAATTCGCATAGAAGAATACATTTAAATCCATCTCATTTGTTTTTATAAAATCCTACCCAGTATATTAATTACATTTTCTACTCATATCTTTTAAGTTAGGTTTCTGTCAAATTTGTCCTTCTTAGATACACCAAATGTTATATTAAACTTTACACTTTATTGTCATTTTTTTCCATCTTTTTTTCTAATATATATTCTCTTCTAATTAAATTTAGCGCGCTGTGAATATTCCATTAACTTATCAATAAATGGTTCGGAAGGGTTGTATTGAATGATTTTCTCGGCTTAAGAATCTTCTTTGAGTTTGAGGGTTTTTTACGGTTTAACTTTTGTAATGCAGGAAGTTACGGAACTGTTAGCGGCTTTAACCATTTTATTTGGGTTGGAGATACTTAGGATTCTATTAAATCCTTCTTATCTGCCTGGTTATCTCTATGTAATCACTCCATTTTCAAGATGCAGAGATAAATCTTCTGTTATCGATAGTCCGTTACTGGTATTCAAGGAGTTATTTATTTGGCGGAATCTAGATCATTTCCTTTATTTCTTTAAAGATTTACTATATGCCTCAGCCTTCGTTTCGATATTTGATAATAATATAGATTTAGTCCTTATAAGTGGGTATACCCTAAATAACAATAAGGTTGGTATAATACCGTAAATTATCATAATGTATTTCAATCTCGTTACGTGTATTTACAGTCTTGCCTCTAAGCTTGTCGAATCGCCGATTTTTATGAAAATATTTCCTAAGCTATTGTCAAAAGTGTTTATTCTTTTTTGAAATTACTAATATCTTAATAGATTTTAACGGGGCTTATTTGCATTGAATTTCTTTTGAGATTATATTAGTTTAACTTCATATCGCAACGAAATTAGTACTGGTATCATAAACTAGTACATCTGGGCGTCATAATTACGTGTTTATTTATAAAGTATGTAATACCATTGATATTCAAATCGCTGTAATGTTTTCAAGAAACTTAATATCATAGAAAGCTATTACGAAGTTAATAGCATGGAATATTATCTTGTTGAGGAAATAAAATATGCTAACTAATATTTTAAAGTTAAGGTTTTAGTAATTTTTTCAATGCAATCTTCAACTTAATAGGGTTTTGAGAGCGTGTTTGGTAGTAATAGGAGCACCTCTTAATTTTCTTCAGTGCTAATAAGTACACATCTTCATAACTAGACGCCTTAAAAACTTTATACAACCCGTTATTCGGCGGATAGTCAAACCGTCAATGTAATGAACGAAGTTTTAATATCGTTAGGTTCAAAATTATTACCTTTAGTTTTTGAAGGTGATATTAAAAGTGATACCATTTTAAACTGAGAAGAAACCTAGAAACGATACTTTTAAACTAATTCAGTATTATAAGTATTAAAGTTAAACCCAAAGGTTTTTTTATTTCCAAGTTAAAGAAGAAAAAACGTAAAAAAGTCTCAAATATGAAACATAATAAGCTTAACTATTATTATTATAGTTGTTGATTCTAGTAAAAAATGTTTTAAGACTAAATCCAACTTGAACTCTACCAGTATTTGTGTAGTTAACACCTGCAACTGTATTAGTATCCCTTTCTAATGCAACGTATTATGAATAATGTTCAGCTACATACTTTATTAACTTAATGTCTAGTATGATACCGATAAAGACTTATTTCATGTAACGCTTGCAAATGTTGAATAAATATATTGGGTTAATATCATTATTTTTGTGACAACGATGAAGGTTTTTCTTTATCAGACGTTATAAAAAGGGGTGGTCGTCCAATCATTACGTGTCTTTGTAGTTATAATGAGTATTATTATGCTATCGGATAACTTTGAGCTTGTTTTCCTTAACATATACCCCCATGACTTTATTGTTTGAAACGTGTTTAGTGTATTATAAGTTAGAGTTGAATGGCTATTGATCGTAATATATTACATGTTTCGATTCGTATTCGCCATCAAGATGGCGTGTTAACCAACCATGTTATTACGAATTCAGTACCATTTATCGGTTTAAGGGAAATTTCATAACTGAAGTCAGAATTTTGAGAAAAAGATATAGACTCCTCATTATATACGTCTGCGGTAAGACTTTCAAATCAAAATTTCCTGTTAACTGTATTTTTTGCAACTGCCTTATTTGGGATCAATATAGTAGATGTGGATGAAGTTTTTACTTTTATTGTTGAATTTAATAGCTTAGAGGTACACATCAATTGATTTGAGTATCCGTGTCATCAGAATTGTGGGCGAGGAACGTAATTAGCATAGAAATCTCTGACAACTGGTTTTAAGGCATCCAATGAATATTTAAACTTCTCTTGGCCCGTGATGACTTGACGGACTTGTTAACATAATAAGCCTTCGCTATATTTTATATTCCCTATCATATTATAGTAAAGTATTAAAATATTTCATATTCGGTTAAAAGATTTATCTTACATTCTAACTCGTTTTTATACCTCGGTATATAAAAACATCTTAATAATATTCCATTTGGTATAATATTGTGTAAAATTGACATTATGTTTGAAGTAGCGTTTTCAACCATTGTATACCTTTTGAAATAACAAATTATTAGTTCAGAACACGAAGAAGTAGGTTTAGGCTTAGCCGGTTAAAATATTGATAAATAACGAGTAGAAACCAGGTAATTAAATCTAGATTTGACGGAAAATATCAAAAGATGATGGTCATGTGTCGTTCACATAATCTCATTGCTTATATTGAGTCTTCTCCTTTTCTTTGCATATATTACTAAAAATAGTAATTAACACGTAATTCGTATCAATTATAGAAACTTTATATTGGTAACAAGTAATATATTCGTTATAAAACTCCTTTTGGTTTCGTAACTGATCATTTAGGGGCTGGTATTAGTGGATAGGATGGTTATTTTCAGCAGCGTTTGGAGGGGAAAACTCCAGGTATTGTATCTATAATATGTTCACGCATAAAGCTGCTCCTTCTTTATAGCTAATACTATCGGCTGATTTCTTACAATTAGATGTGTTAGCTACCTGAACTATTGCCATTAACTGGATGGTAATCCTATTGGCGGCAAAGATATTTTGGGGGCTTTTTTTTTCTTAATTAACTGATGAACTTAAAGGTGGCCGTGGTTCTGAGGATTCATTATGTTTATATTAATTCATTTCTAATCGTCAAGAGAAACTCTAATGTATTATTGTATTTCAGTGAAGTTTTAAAGGTTTAAATAACTAATTTAAGATCTATCAATGCTTTTTAAACACGTATAAAGGTGTTAATGAATGTTATCGCTAGCGATACCTTTGCTTTCACCCTAATATATTCATTAGTTGTTCTCGTCTTTAACTTATCTGTAAAAAAACACTAGATTAATTCTTCTCTTATCATTCCTGTTTAATCTAATGAACATATTATTTATATTACTCAAACTTCGAGTTGAGATTGAATTATCCATACACCTTGTTCAATATATCTATGATTTATTTGTTAAATCACTTGCAAGAGTCGTCAAATTCGTTCAGTATTCTATTGAATCAAGATAGATCCGAATTAAGAATACGTTATAAGATATAATTTGACAAGTACTCAATTCTATAGTGCTCGTCGGCGTCTTTAAACCATAGTTCGTTATCAATATACCTGTTGAACGTGCATATAAGGCTTTCAATTTATTTTTCTCCAACGTCGTCTTTTAATATATCATACTTGATGTTTTTGGTAGCTTTCTTGACGATTAAAGTGATTAAGAGGAAAAATTATGGTTTGAAAAGGCTGGTTTTAAGTTGTTTATTAAAGTTGAAGGGGTCATGAGACTTAATTGTTTGCGATTTGAAATTTGTATTCATGATTCCCATTATATCAATAATGACTTAGCCGTTTTCCAACTTTGCTAATTCGATGATCTTTGAACTTTCAAGCGATTAATCCCAACAATTATTTCTGAGAATGATGTAATCAAACTTTTTTTAGTAGGTTTGATAATAGAAATACTATTGCCACTTCAAACCAGGCGCGAACAGCTATATAATTTATAATCTCTCTTTACTTTCTGAAGAAAACAACTGCACATCGTGATTAATGGGATCCTCTTCATTGCCAACAGTAATAACGCGTTAAGATACTTGAGTAGAAGGGTTGAAGTAACTTATCTGTGTAAGATTATCAGTACGTTCGTGAAATCGAGAATATAGGCGTTGGGAAGTACTGTCGCTAGCGACATCTTTACCTTTATCTTTGCCTGACTACATTGGAGTTGTATTTATGATATAAGAAAATTTTGCAACAAACTTTTTTCTACCTTGCTTGACCAAAGTGTAACAACCAGAAAATAGCTTTTTCTTATACCTATCTCTTGTTTGCTTTACCTAATAAGCACTAATAAGTGTTGGTAGGCCTTTATCGTTACAAAGTTGTCTATTAAAATCTCAGATAAAAGTAACTAGTGTGTTGCATTGAAATTACTGATGTGTTACTTTTAGGATTGGCAGGTCGCTAGCCGGTTGGTATACTAATTCACATGTTTAAATTCTTGCCCCGTGCCTCAACCCAATGTTGGCACCTACTTTAATTGACTTTCGGTTTATACAGTCAATCCCATAAATGATAAAGATAACTTGGAATCAGTACAATCGACTTACAGTTAATCTAGTTGAAATGACTGTACTACACTTGACTGCTCATCCAACAAATGTAGGATTTAATGTAGTTTATGAGGAAAGGTTAAAGGTAAGGTCTGTTTTAATAAAGATTTTTTATTTTTATTTTAATACGCGATGTACAAGTTAGTTAACGCGTAGGTTTTTTTTTGAAAGTTTTCATAAAGTTTAATATCATACGTGACCGCAATTGCTTTTACCTTTGCTTTTTCTCACGGGTTATTTTTCTGTATATTTACTTTACGTAACCCTTCTTGCAGGGTTCATTTAATCGTAACCCTCGTCGAAATAGGCATCGAGCGGACTGATTAGGCCCCGCGTTTCGGTTACACTCATGATATAGTTTACACGCCTACGGGTCTCAAATTTGTGGGGAACTCAAACGATTTGATTATAAAGATGGATTGAAGACTCGGAGCCTGCAAAAGTCCTAGGGAGACTCGATTTAAGATTCGTCCGCCGGTATATACAGGACTATTTCTTAGTAGCAAGTGTTACACTTCATAAAAGGTACTGGATTGTGATATCGAAATACAAAAAAAAAGAAAAAAAAAAGGCTGCAGGTTAACTCGTTACATTGTATAAGAATTCTGATTGAAACAAGTAATATACTACTCTGAATATCTATTCGCCCCCAACTGGGAATACATCAAACGCGTAACAGGTTTTAAGAGTATAGAGGCAAAATATAAATAAGAAATGCTTAAGGCTATTGGCTAAAAATTGAGATACTAGCTCTAACTCTAAAACATCATAGTTAATGGCCGACTACGCCTTTCTATATAGTATAACAGTTCAAATAGGTGCCTGTTGAAGTCTACTGGGAAATAGGTAAGGTTAAAAGGGCACATACGCTTTTATTTAGTACTAACGATATTGTTACACTAGCAATTAGCAGTTTCACAAAGTGAGAGGTTGACCTGTACATGGAAGTAAAGCGATTTAACGATAATATTAACCAATATAACCTGATACTAATATTTAGTATTGTATATGTATCTCCTTACAACACCGAAATTGCCTTCATCACTAAATACTCAAAAGGGGGTCATGAACTATACAAAAAGCCTTAAAAAACTAAAGAAAAGAATCTGTAAGGTGACAAATCAATAATACCCTTATCACTAGGATAAAAATTTTTAAAACAGATATACTGTCATTACCTCTTTGAACCGAAGTCCCCGCATTAAAAAATTTAGGTAGATGAGATAAACCCTATGAAATGTTGAATAATAGTAACTCAAACGTAATTATTAAAACAGTTAACAGTCTAATTACTTTTCATATTCATAGGATGAACCGTACTAAGAAAACAGTAAATTCGATAAATATACTTAAGCCGAACGAATTATCTAAGTCTATTTTCACAACTCAAGTCTTATTAAGTGTTGGTAGGTCTTAAGACGTCGCAAAGTTATCGATTCGATGAGTTGAAGTAATAGTAGTATTGCGTGGTCATATGGTGGATGTATTGTTTTTAGGTTTGGCAGACCGCTAGCCGGTCTGCACTGTAATTTGTATGGCCAATTGCATATCCCAGGCACTGGTGTAAAATGTAGTCTATTGTACTCGACTTACACCCAATACAGTAGGCCTACACAAAACAATACACTCAACTTACAGTTTAGTATAGTTAACTTTACTATGAGTAAAACTAACCTACTATATTATATGTAATACTATTTTAATACTGGCGGTTTTTTTAGTTTTTGCGCGCACGTTAGTGTGGTTAACTAATATTCTCCGATTCCCATTGAATTATCTTTTCGTTCACTGACTAGACTTCTATCAATTCCATTTGACTTTTACGTTAAATTTCACCTAATTGTAGTTCATTTAACCCCATTTAACTTTTATTTCTCCGTGGCTCTGAAGTCCGAGTTTATTAACTCTTACAAAAAGTTCGTCCGCCACATGCCTTTTCAAACCTTCAATTTAGCCATGTTAATTAAAGAAGTCGATATCGTTAATTCTTTAGCAGTCTTTCCATCGGCCAATAGATTTTCAATCGCCACCACGTGATTTAGGTTCTCCGGCGGCTTATTAATGCAACCCTCAATACATATAGTCAGAATATTATTATTTATAAACCTTTTGGTGGTGTTATTCGGTGTTGCATGTATAATAGCATTAGTAAGATTGTTTTTGACGTTAATTCATGGGAAGTTTTAAATATCCCTCCCTTTTTTGGCTCTACAAAGTGCTATTACGTCGATTATTAGATGTTTTTCACTCGTGGTTCCGAGTTTTCAAAGGTATTCGAAAAGGCTCCTTGGGTCTATACAAATTACTACCGGGGTAGGCGTAATCTTTAGCTACCTAGTAATAAAGTTGAGGGTTTTCTATAATATTATATCTATATCGAAGCATACTATTATGCCTTAAACCTTCGAATCCAGTACGTTTAGTATAATCCTTTTATACTTAATAAATATCTAGTTGATTAAGTTGCCGATAATATTAAATTTGTCTTTTCGTTTAAATTCGTTAACAAAGGTTATTCGAAAGCCTATTTGTAAATATTAGTCGGTGTTATTTATAAAAGACCCATTCGTAAATATTATTAACTAAGTCTTAAACAGGTCGATTAAAACTATAACAATTCTGCGGTCACGATTTCGAATTTACCATTCGAACCTTTCATCTAAACGGTTAAAGTTTTGATCCTCTAGCTCTTTTGTTTATACCGCGATGTATAGGTCTTAAGATACCTCCTGTAAGTATAAGATGGTGTATAACTATTATAGGCACGTTGATGAAGGTATTGTAAGGCCCCAGCTACGTTAAATTTGTCAATTGTAACCAAATTAATGCTCTGACCTTTTTGGTCAAAGTTAATGCTGAAATTGACACTGAATATACGGATTAACAATCCGTTAAAATTAAGTTAATTACGCTTCGCTATCGTTATTACCGGCTTACAATTCCAGAACTTTAAGTGCTTAATCGTCTGCTATTTTGAGACCACGAAGCTAGTCGTTCCAACGAAAAGGGTAACGTTAGTTTGTGTACATACCAAGACGAGGTCCTTTTCTTACTTTACAACAATCATAGGTGGTTTATGGAAAACTTTAAAACTTATGGTAATTTAATGGACGATTGGTAAGTGAAAAACCAATAAGCACCTGTTTTCGATAATTTATATAATATTTTACTATATCTTATTATCTTCCTTAGAAGGGAAATGTGAGGTAGTTCGTGTATCATTTTAATCAATACAATCCGCTATAAATCCATCGTTAATCACGTATAGGCTCACATTGTATTATAGCTATTAAGCGTAAACCAGCCTTTTATATTAGTTAAGAAACTTGTTGCTGAAGCGATCATTAAACGTTAACTATTTTTTATATCGTTTACAATTACGTAAATATCCTCTATTTACCTTTATCGCCATATTCTTAGGCGATTAGACGTGATTTTTCGTACGGTCACCCGTGGTCTTACTTTTAACCTCGTGGATAATCCTCGATTTAAAACTCGTAAATTTTGGGTTTTAAAGGTTAAAATTAGCCTTCCACACAAATTATATAACTTTTCGAATTAATAGGCCGTTAATATAGATCTTATCGCCTTCTCTAAAAGGTTTACTAAAGTTTATAATAATTCCTTAAAGTCGGAGCTTCAGTATTAAGTCTTTGTTATCCTTCTCTTTTCTATTTACCCATGTAGTATTATAAATGAGACATATTATATATTCTCTCGCTTCAACTTTCCTTTTTTTCGGGGGTCGTCCTCGCCGGCAACATTTGATCGGCTTATCAATAACAGGTAAAAAAGGTTCATATTACCTCAGTCGTTTAACTCAAGTGTCTTTATCGTCAAGAACCCTAATTTAAGGCTTAAATTAGATAACTCGGAAAGATATGAAACCATTAAAAGTTTCAAAAACTACTTGAAAGTTTACTTTACTTAAGATCTTGTACGGGCTCTCACATTTACCCAACTACCGCTATACGATGACTTTACTTTACGACGATAAAATAAATACGTCGATTATTATAGGGTCGTTCTTTGTGTCAAAGGCATTATTAACCTGGCGACGTGCCGATTCCCTTTTCAATTCCTTCAAAGCTTTTTCGTAAGCCGTAACACGTATTTGGATACTTATCATTGGCTAAAATTCATTGTTCAGGCGTAGATATGCTTCAAAGACTAATAACGATGGCATTAGGTTGTTAAGGCCCATAATATAGTTTAGGACCTTTTCCGCCGGTTAAAAGCGTATCTTCGAATCCATAAAGCTTCTAATTTCTTTTATCAAGATATTATACGTTCAACAAAGTAGGGTATATACCCTTTCAACCTTTTCAATACTTCAGTAAGCCTCCACAGGTATATTCTCATGCTAAATACATATTGTTTTGATATCTTCCTAAATTTCTACCGCTGTAAAGTTAGTACCAACATTGTAGACGACGATGTCAATTAGGCTTAAATACGTATTAATATATAACATCCTTAGTGTTTCATTTTGTTTTTTTGCCTAAAGAGATTTTGAAAACTTGATTTTGTAAAAAGAAGTTGTAGAATTCATGTCGTTAAAATGGGTTTTTTGTTAAAATAAAACATATGAATAAAAACCACCCAATTAAAGTCCTTATTGTCTTTTAATAAAAACTTAAATCTCCAAGAGGCCTATTAATACGTTATAAATAGTAATAAAGCTTTTAGTTAGCTTCTAAAGCAAAATATTCCATATTTTTATGCCCTACAAACTTTGGGACTTTATATAAACTGTTTAATTATAGGTGATTAAAGTGTCAGTGTAATTAATGTATCTTTAGCTTCGTTAAATGTAACACCATTCCTTCGAAGAAATAACGATAAACCTACAAGTTCCCTTATTTAAATGCGAGGGAAAACCTTTAATTATTTTTAACTAGATCTTTTACATTAACGTCAATGTTAACACTGAGGGTCTTTACATCCTTTAAACAAATAAAAAATAGGATAATGGATTGAATTATTTGAAACGTAATTTCTCTTGCAATAATTCAAATTACTGTTATTTTTAATTCCTATACTTATTTGTTTGGTTTCCATATAACTTTAGCTTTACTAATATCGTTACGATGAATTTTAATATCTATAATGCATTCCTTCCGCAGTACCAAGTATCATAAACAACCTACTATTAAGTTCCTTATTACCCTTATATTTGGTATAATACTTTAAAACGTATAATCCACGTAACGATCGCCAAGATTTTAGATTTTTCAGCGGTTAAGGCTTGATTAAGGTAAAGGTAATGGTCATGACCACCTAAACGGTATAAAAGAACGTGGTTGGCTAGTTACTAGGCCGAGTTAGTAGTAATATCTTTATATCATTTAATATACTTAGGGGTATTATCGCCATCAATTGACTCGTTACCTTTGACGTAAGCAATTTAATTTAAGTAATCCTGTTAAAGATTGATAAGGTACTAGACGTAATACATTGTCTTTTTGTTGTTTCGTTCGGTGGTGGAGCGCCGAATTAATTTACAGCCCGACTTACTTTAAATGTAATATTTCTTACTACTATTATAACAATAGTACCTACAGTTAACAGGTTTGTTTAATTTTGGGCCTTGTTAGCGTTAAAGTAGCTATTACTATTAGTTTATAGTTAATAAGCTAAATTTTAGGTATGAATGGCGCCTGTAGCCATATTTTCGGTCGACGTAATTAACTACCGTAACGTTTTTTCATTTACATTAGGAAAGTTACCGGTTTAAGGGTAAATACCAAAAGAGTTTGACATAACCGTTATTATAGTGGAAAACAAAAAACGTAAGTAGTTGAAAAAGCCTTCACAGGTGGTATTTGATCGTTATAAGGCGTATTCAAATTCGCTAACGCCTGTAACTACTACTAATACCTGTTCGCAAAGTGTAACTTTACCAACGTGGGCTTTCCCAATTACTTATTAGCATTGTATTAGCTTGTTAGGAGTTTAATTTAGCATATCTATTAATCTTTCCTCTTTTTTCTTGTTTGCTATAATTATAATTCAGTGTGTAATAACTCAATCTATATGGTAGTAGGCGAGGTGGATGTCGTATTCGAAATAGCTTGTCATATTATTATGAACTTCGCGAAACTTAATAGTTTGACCTAGGAAAATTAGGTAATTGTTCCTAACGTACCTTGAAAGGATTTCGGAAAATAGTAAGCAAAAACCAAAATGGTGAACCTCCATCTACCTATTAATATTCAAAAAGAGTCTTATCTTCGTGTTAAAAAGATTAAAAGACTTCCCATTATACTTTTTTAAATCGTTTTGAATTTTAGAAAAATCCGTAAAAAGCTTATAATTAATATTAACCATCTTAATAGACCTTAGGAGTAGGTTGCGATAAGTATCCCAATCTTTATTAGTAATGTTTTTAACAGTTTATGTTTTCAAGCCTCGGAGGCTCGGTATTAATAGTAATTGTTAGTCGCTTAATCCAAAGAGTAAGGTTATAAAGTAAAACCTATAGTAGGCTTTCACGTATAAATAAACTTGTTTTGTAAAGTCTATTGGGATTTGGCGATTAAAAAGCTAGATAGTTATAAGGATCTAAAAGATTTAAAGAACTTAATAGTTGTACTTAATTGATTAGCGTAAAGCGCCGAATTCGATTTTATTAGCATTGTTAGCGGCCGTTGTTTTACGTGTTTTATCGCTGTTAAAATTGTGTTCTGCGTTAGTACATAAAGATATTCAATTGCCGAATAGGTTAACAGGTTCCTTATCACTAATTAGTTAAGAAGCTTAACTTAGATAATAGTAAAAGGGGAGGTTTTCCAAACGCATGTAAGGGCGTAAAAGTTTCTGAAAACCTTTCCCCTTAGGCCGCAGGTTTGAAAGGCATTCCTTAAATTGGATTAAGTCGGAAAGTTTCTACGTCAAATTTATAATACCTTAGCTTAGTATATAGATCTTCTACCATTTAAGTTCTGACTTAAACCTTAACTTAACCTCTTTTTTGGATTATGTTTTATATTTTCCTAATCCAGTTATTGAAAAAATCGCGAAAATTACGAAATACGGTTTCAAAACCATTATCATCGTTTTATTTAACGATATAATAACCGACGAAATTAGTATTGTATCTCTCCATTAAGTTTTCGTTGCTATTTTACACCTAGAGGTCTTTGTAGTAATATCTGCTAGAAATGGTTCCAAAGGCTTTAATTACTTTTATCAGTTTTTGGGTAACTTCTATTTTAAGTTTTTAGCTTGTATGGAACTTGGTTGGTGAGGACCTCAAGAGTTCAAAACGTAAAAGCTTGGTATTTTGAAGTAAAGTCGAGTGGAAACTTGGTAACTTAGCGGCTTGGTAATTTAGTATAAGGTCATGCGACGTAACCTTCTTAGCGTAACTTGATATTTTCGCCCAAAGTAGCGGTATTAATATTCTAGTAGGCATAAAGGAGATAAAAGAGTAAAGTAGGAGTAAAGGTATAGTATAAAAGGTAAGTTTGAAGATCGTTATTTGTAGTAAAAGTCGAAGGTTATTTGTTATTTAGCCGTGGAATTTAGTTATTTTTCTTACAGTAGTAACACCCGTAGTAGTGATAACTTAGCCGTTTGTCAACTTTCCGAAATTCAAGACTTCCAACGGTCAATCTTACCGCTTTTCTTTAAAAAATATCCGTAAAAATTTCTGCTTGTTTTTAAGTATTGATACTATAGCTTACTTCTCAATTAACACTAGGAACTGGCGCATCCCAAAATTCTTCTCTGTTTTCCTTGCGTTGGGGACTAGCGTAATACTGATAGAGGCCTTTCGCAAGAATCTTTCCTTTGCTCTAACGACAACGTAAAAAGTAATAAGCGGAAAGTAACTTCTTTTTTTACTTGACCAATCTATACTTAACTCAATTAGTACTGATTATTATTGGTAGAGCTTTAGACGTTACAACTTTTTCGACTCGATTAGTTGAATTAACAGTAGTATTGCGTGGTCAGATGCTAGATATATTGTTTTAGGTTGAGCAATCCGCTAGCCGGTTTACACAGAAATTTGTATGGTGAATTGCTTGGCCCATGCACTAGTTTAAAGTGTGGCCTACTGTACTCGACTTACACCCAATACAGTAAGCTCATACAAAACAATACACTCAACTTGCTGTTCAGCAAAGTTAACTTTACTGTAAGTAAAGTTGACCTACTGTACTGTATATAGTATTATTCCAACAATAAGCCTATAAAACGATGATGTCGTGAACAACCACAAAAAAGAAGGATATGCAATGAAGAGTTAAGTATAATAAGAATTAAAAAACCTAGACGATGATATATTACGGTTTGTGTAATGTAAATATAGAATTTTAAACGCGAAATCACCGTTCAACTGCTTAATCCTGGTATAATTAACGCGAAGGGTAGGATTTTCAAGGTAAAATATAGAATTGAGATTGAAAGGCTCCTTATCAACAGAGTAGTCCCACTCGCACCACTAGTACGATTGGACAGATAAAAAAATTCAATTTTTAAATAGAAAATGGTCTATAATATACAACAAAAAACTACGGATAAGCCTTATAAAACGTTTTGGATAATTGCTTAAATATATGTTCATAAAAACAAAAAATAAATCTTTACTTCATCATTTACAATGTATAAGATTAGTTAACGCCGAGTGGTCGCAAATACTGTTGGTTTAACTGTGAGCGTAAACGGTGCGTTCAGAGATGTGTAGGAGGTTCGTGTTGATTTGCATTTTGATTTGTGGGTGTGAATGGGACGTGTGAATGTAAGGAGGAGATTGGGTAAGGCAAGAAGAGGGGGACTTGTTATGATAAGGATGTAGAGGCGTGTTGACAGAACCTGTTTCATCCAGCGCCAATTCATCTTTAGCCATACCACGTTGACTTTCCTTCTATAGCTGCAATGTCGGTCCGATACACTGTGTAGATACGTGTTCAGCATGCAAAGTTGTAGGGAAATAGTGTTGCCAGTAAGGTCCGTTAGCCTCTCCCAAGGTTTCCTACCTACTACCAACTAGGAAGCTCAGTCCCACTTTTGCCTCCGCCAATCCCCATGATTCAAGTGATCTACTTGCTACATAGTAGAAGGCCTCCTGATAACACAAATCCACACTGAAGCTGCGCTGGAGAAAGCCATGCTCAGCATAACTCTGCACGACATCTATGCCACCAATACCTCTGAGCATCTCGAAAGAGGCATTTGTTGAGAGTTTAGAAGCACCCGGTATTCAATTTTGTTTGGTTCCTACTTTGTGTCTTGTTGCATAGTTCTACTTGCTATCCTTATACTCTAAATACCATTCGAAAACCCTACTTTCCACATTTAATGGAAATATGGCCAACAACTTTCAGTGATTTGTCACCTGGTCTGGGTCTTCTACTAATTCTTACTCGGATTTCTCCATTACTTCGCGATGATCACTAACAGTAGCTAATATTATTCCTTATCTGTTTCTCCTTACCTGGGATATGCTTTGCAGTGGTATTGATTGGATCCATTCTTTAGTTCACATCCCACGGTACTTATCGCCTTGACTCTGTTTTCTACCTACTGAAAGTGCTGAAAGTTCGCTATTCTCGTTTTGCAATGACTCATTTGTGCTCCATACTTCCGCAGGGTTTGTAGGCAGATGCGACCGGCCGTAGCAGTACCTAGGGCCTAGGACATACCTTGGGCCTAAGGCCGTTCACGATACATAGGACATTCTCCCTCGGGTGCAACGAGTTTCACTCGGCCCTGCATTGCCACCACAAACCCACCTGTAGTCACTGCGCTATCAAGGATCCAGACGCGAATTGTTTCGGCCCATATCCCGCGACCTTTACTGACTTCCCCTGCTGTCCCTAACCCAAGGCTAGTTTAGTAAAAACATATCGACCTCAGCCACGTAATACGAAATCAAAGAATTGAACAAGGTCTTCTATTTCTTCGATATTCCAACGTAAAACGATACATAAATAAGGATACAAGTTATTTCAAACAACGTCCTCTAAAATCGTTTAAACGATGAAAAAATCCATGTAGGTTGTCACCCTAATTCCATTTTTACTATTTATTATCTTCAAACTTACAATCAACTTATTGCTCATAAAAACAATTATATTGTTTTATCTAGAAAATCTATGAAAAATAATACCCCTAAAATCAAACTTTTATAAATTAATGAATCTAAAGGAAATAATTTCCAAATTTTACCCAGTGAGAATATTTGAATTACCAGTAAACTATGTTTCAATTGAACATTTACAAAATATTAAAATCAAAACTATATGTTCATAGGTCTGTCTCATGTTGTGGTTTTATTTACATTCCAAAGCATACACGTAATAGGATCAAATCCGCTAAATAATTGCTTATTATCTTTGGTTTTTCTATTCTTAATCTAATACAACGACAGTTTGATTAGTTCTACTATTTATTCCCCGCACCAAATTAACCTCAAAACTTGAATTTGATTGTTCTCAACATGTTCTTCTACTTTATCAAATTATACTTCACTCAATTAGTTTTTCTTATCCCTCATAAATATGTTTTTCGTCGATTTTTTATTATACGACTATTGGAATAGTATTATATGCAGTGCAGTAAGTCAGCTTTACTTACAGTAAAGTTAATTAAAATGAACTGCAAGTTGAGTGCATTGCTTTGTGGAGACTAACCGTATTGAGTGTTAGTCGAGTGCAGTACGCTTCACTTCACTCTAGGGTACGGGCTAAGCAATTGGCCATACAAATTGCTGTAAAGACCGGCTAGCGGTCTGCCAAACTTAGAACTTACACATCTCAATCAACAATATCAACTCAGCAACAGGTACTCCGACTATATTAATTCGAATGGACTATGTTGCAACGATAAAGGCCTACTAACAGTAACCTTAATATTATGTGGATATCTCGAAAATATAATAGTCGAATTTACTTTATTTTCAACCATTATACTAAAGCATCATTTATGATATAATAACAATTATAGTTAAAATCGACTTAAATATTTTAAAAGTGGGTATCATTAAAAAGTATAAAGATAAAGAATACATTAATTCTTATACGTTTTTTAATTAATTTAAATTATTTTTCTTCGGTTTTATAATTATATCCTTAAGGTTATATAACTCCTAAATGAAATTATATTGAAGAGTTAGGTTTTCCTTATCGCTATTAATAAAAAATCTCTTTTTTACCTTTTCGACTTAAATTGTACACATTTACGTTCAAGTTAATACTGGGCGATGATCGTAACTACGATAGTAATAATTCGATAAACTATATAGTAGATAACTCCTTAAGGCTAACCTAGTTTAACGTTTTTTTACTATCGCCTACGTCGCCCTACGTTTTTGGTTTTAAACGCGTATCTAACGCTCTTATTAAAATAATCAACCGCGGTATCGAAATAATTAGCCGCGATTACCATGACCTTTTAACGAAGGTATTTAAAAGGCGTAAACTTTCGTTACAACCGTATTACTATCCGGTCATTAAGTTTATACGAGTTTCGTTAGTAAGCGATTAAAACACCGTTTTAAATCTAAGGATTACAACTCGTCAGCGAGTTTACAGTACTTTTCCATAGTTACGATATAATTTATCTGGCTAATACTTACCGTAATGGATTTATCGCGGATACGTATTGATATGCAGAAACGTAAATAATTATACTTTATGGCAGTAAGCTAATTTAAATCGCTTATTGAAGCTAAAAGTATTTCAATCTTAATAACAAATAGTACTTATAGGTTTCTATTACTTATAACTAAACCTTTGAATTCGACTAATACCTTATCCGTACGGTAAAAATCTTTAAACCCCATCTTAATATAATTAAAACAGTTTTTATATTATATACATCTTCTTGTTTTCTAGTTTCGTAATACGTCGTAGCCGCTTATTCTGCCATCACCGTATAATATCATTATACGTAAAAAACCGCATATTTACGTTTTCTAATTTATATTTTATCTGGTTTTAATATAAATTTAATCATTTAACATGTCGTCGCTAATGCAAAAACATATCCATTAAATTACAATAAAATATGTCGTTTTTGCTACATCAAGCCAGTAAAAACTTAATGCGAGTCGCGGTTAATTGAGTTTCGAATTACTGAATCTCTATTACGATTTCAACGAGATTGAACGTAAAATCTATAATTAAAGTCTATTTACCGGTTATTATGATTATTTTACATTCGATCAAATACGGCTAATAGAATTTGATAAGTAAAAGATATTAATTAAAATCGACTTCTAAAGGATAAAAGATATATTTATAAATGATGAAAATCAGGTATTTGTAGAAAGCTTATTTTTCTCGATAACATTAAAGTGTAACGAAATAATGAGTAAGGTTTATTATCTATTCGTTTATTGTAGGTAATATTTTTTTGAAATAAAGTTAATAATATATTATAATACGACTCACGATAGTTAGCTAAATATGTATTAAATAGGAATTACTATTAAGGTATGGAGAAAAATTAAAAAAGGTTATCGTGGCCTAATATGTAGTACCTATAGAAAGGATTAGTGTCTAGCCCATTACGTGCCCTTACATGTGCTGTGTACGGACCGTATTAGGCTTATACTCTGACTGTACCCGGGTAGGGTACTGCCTATCCCGTTACGTATACAGTCACGTCACCTATAGACTTAATGGTCAATGGCCTGAGTCCATAACACAAACTTAGAAGTAACACATAACCACTTTCAATTTAATATGCCGGTTACTTTAAACCCGATTCGAAACGACTACGTTGCAACGATAAAAGCCTACTAGCAAAACCTATATTTTAATGTTTGTATTTTAAACATTTTATGTTGAATTTTCTATTTTTAGGCTATATTCATCTCTATAGCAGAATTTCAAGAATTTGTATTTCAATTTATTCATTTTCTTTTTAAGGGTGTCTCTTTCAAATCATTTTTTAAAATTGTTGGAATAGAAGTAATTTCAGTGTAGTAGATCAACTTTACTTACAATAAAGTTGATTATACTGACCGCAAGTTGAGTGTATTATTTTGTAGGTCTACTGTATTAACTATTGGTCAAGTACAGTATGCATGCACATTATATTAGGGAATATTTCAAGATATTGGTCATACAAATTACTACGCAGACCGGATAGCTTTTTGCAAACCTAAAACAATGTATTAACCATTTGTAATGCAGCACTATTTACTTCAACCAATTAAATCAACTATGTTGTAACGATAAAGTCCTACAAATACTAATTAGTGTTTATTAAGTTAAGTATGGAAAAGTTAAGTAAAAGAAGAAGTTACTTTCGGATTACGCTTTACATCAAACAGTGATTAGGGTAAATCAAAGATTTCTGCTATGGGCTTTTACTACTATATCATTTTCTACGGTAATAAGTAAAAGAGATTTTTTGGTTGTGTTAGTTTTTATGGTAGGCCAGAGGTAGCGACGGTATTGTTATTAAAACCACTATGAAATCGTTACGGATCCTTTGTAAAAGGCGTTGAAATTAACCGTTAAATGTCTTAAATCGATAAATTGGTGAACGATTAAATCAGTACAACTGCCGATGCTATTACTGTAAAAACAACTAAGTGTCTTGATAAATGGTCAATTATAACAAACGACTTTTAACCTTACACTATATATTAAACCTTAATCCTAAATACCAAGTCTTTTTTCTTTACTGCGATTTTTTGTTTTCCTTACGCCAATTTAATTGTTAAAATCGTCGATTAGAGCGAAAAATACCGAGAATCGCTAAGTTGCAAAAAGGAAGTTACGCCACACGATTTTACGTTAAATTCACAAGTCTGCACGCTCCGAATCACGAAGTCCCTCAACCACCTAGTCCTACGTTAGCTTAAACATTAAGATTTTTGGTAGGCCTTAGACGTTGCAACGTTGTCGATTCGATTGGTCGAAGTAACAGTAGTATTGCAATGGTCAGATGGTGGATGTATTGTTCTAGGTTTGGTAGACCGCTAGCCGGTCTGTACTGTAATTTGTATGGTCAATTGCTTGGCCCGTGCCCTGGAGTGAAGTGCAGCGTATTGTATTCGACTTACATCTAATGCGGTAAGTCTCTATACAAAGCAATACACTTGTAGTACAGTTAACTTTACTGTAAGTAAAGTTGACCTATTGCACTGCATGTAATATTATTTTAACACTGGTAGATTTTCAGTTTGTGCGCGTACGCTAGTGTGGCTGACCAATCTTTTCCCAGTTGCCACTAAATTGCTTCCTTGTTAATTGGATAGACCCCTGTCAATTCCATTTGATTTATGCTCAATTGCATACATTTGCATGTAAATTGATCCCATTTGGCCTTAATTGTTCCACCTTTCCGAGGCCTGCATTGCTTAATTCACATAAAAAGTTCTTTTGTTACAGATCTTTATAAGCATTTACTTTAACCGTGCCACTTAAACAGATTACTATTATTAATCCCCAAGCAGTTTTTCAGTTTACCAGTATATTCTTAACCGTTGTCACGTGACTTAAGTTTTCCGAACGGCTTGTTAATGTAGTTTTCGATACGTATAGTCAGCCTGTTGTTGTTTACACACCTTTTTAGGGCCTTTTTTGGCGTCGCCTTCGTTATAAAATTTGCGGGGTTATCTTTACCATCGATCTATCGGAACTCCTTAATCTCCCTTCATTTGTAGGCTTTACGAACTATCATAATGTTGATTATTAGGCGTTTTTCACTGGTGGTTCCGAGCTTTGAAAGGTATTTAAAGAGGTTTCCTCTTTAGTTTTGGTTATTAAACCTGTTACTATAGCGACTATTAAGTGTTGGCTAATCTTCTGAATTTTGTCGATTACGTAAGAATCTAATCTTTAATTTTATAGCTGTATCTTTAAGTGATTAGTCGTAACTTTTCGTATAGCCACCCTGTAGTCTTGCCTTTACCCTCGTAGATAATCCTCAATCTGAAGATCGTGACGTTTAGGTTTTGAAAGTTAAAGTCGGGGTTCGATACGAATTATACAACCCTTCGAATTAGTAGGCCGTTAATTTCAACCTTATCACTTTCTTTAAAAGGCTTACTGGAAGTTTTAATAATCCTTTATACCAAAAGATTTATTAACAGGTTTTCGTTATCCTTTTTTTTTCTGTTTACCCACGTAGTATTATATATATAACCCGGTATATATTCTTCCTCTTTAACGTTATTTTTCTCTTTTGGTGGTCGTACGCGCCTGCAATGTTTTATCAGCTTGTTGCTAACGGGTGGTGGAGTTTTATATTAGCTCAGTCGCTTAGGTTAAAGGGTCTAAGAGTTAATATCTCTAGTATCCTTGATATGGAGTTTGACCTAAGTAGTTCGAAAAGGTACGGGATCATTAACAGTTTCGATAATTACTTTGAAGTTTGTAATATTTAATATCTTGTACGGGCCTTTTTATTTGCCTGACTTCCGTTACCCGAGGACTTTACTTTGTAATGGAAAATTAACCACGTAGAAAGTTAATAGACTATTCCTGGTATTAAGGGCGTTATCAACCTGGCGGCGTGCCGATTTTCTTTATAGTTCCCTTAAAGATTTACTATAAGCCGTAACACGTTTTTAAGTACTTACCAAGGGCGGAGATTCACTTATTAAGCGTGGGTAAGTTCCAAAGATTAGGAGCGTTGGTACTAAGCCGTTAGGGTCTATAATATTGTTTAGACCTTTTACTGCTATATGTAAGCATATCTCCGGATTCATAAAGCTTCTGATTTTCAGCATGAGGATATTGTACGTTTGGCGAAGTAAGGCGTATGTTTTTTTTAAACTTTTTTAATGCTTTAGTGAGCTTTTATAGGTACCTATTTGTATTGGATACCTATTTTCTTAGTATCATTCTAAAACTTTACCGCCGTAAAGTTGGTACCGGTATCGTGAACGACGACGTTTGGTAGGGCTGGATACATATTAATTTACAATATCCTTAGCGTTTCACACGTATCATTTACCGAAAGAGACTTTAAAAACTTAGCCCCGTAAAGAGGGGTTGCGGAATTAACGACATAAAGGATAGGCTTGTTATCCAAGTAAAATACGTCAACAAATATCTTATATTTGAAATCCTTATCGTTCTTCAACGTAAATTTAAATATCCAGGAAGCTTGATAATACGTTTAACAGTAGTGGCAATGTCTTTCAATGGCTTTTAGAGTAAAGTATTTCATATTATTATGTCTTGTTAACTTTAGAACTTTGTATAGCCTATTAACGGCTAGATAATTGAAACTCTAGTATAATTGTCGTATTTTCGGCTTCGTCAGGTTTAACACCACTACTTTCGGTCCTTAAAAGTAAAACTATAGGTGACATTCCTTAAAGGCAAGTAAAAACTTTTGGCCGTTTTAATTAGCTCGTTTATGTTGACGTCAAAGTTAATACTGAGGATCTTTATGTCTTTTAATTAAAGTAGGAAACGGGTAGAGAATTTAAGGATATGAAATGTAATCGCTCCCATAACAGTTTAAACTACCTTTATCCCTAGTAAAAATAGTTGTTCGCTTGGGCTAAAGCTAACTTTAGCTTTGCCCGTATCGTGACGATTAATTTTAGTAGCTATGGTGCTTTCCCTTTATAATGCAACATACTGAGAGTATCCTCTTATTAAGTACCTTACTGTCTCTATGTCTGACATGATACCTTAAAACGTGTGGTTCTCATAAAGATCGTAAATGTTGAAGATATAAAATAAAGGTCTTTACCGCCTAAACGGTATAAGAAAGTGTGGTCGGCTAGTTATTAGGCCTTATCAAGAGTAGTATTTTTTTCGTGTCACTTAATTTGTTTAGGAACATTGGTGTGATTAATTTGCTCCTTACCCTCGAAGTTTACGATTTAATTCAAGAAGTCCTGTTTAAAAGAAGTGGGGTATTAAATATGTTATACTACCCTTTTGTTATTACGTTCGGAAAAAGGGTGTCGAGTTAATCAAAAACTAAACTTGCCATAGGTTTCATTTTTTGTTACTATTATGATGATAATGTTTTTGGTTAACAGGTTCGCATGAGTTTTATTGGCGTCAACGTGGTTATTGCCTCCAGTTTAAGGTTAAGGTCATTAGGTTAGACTTTATGCGTTATAGGCGCCCATATTTGCAGTTGACGTAATTAACTACCATAAAGTCTTCTTTATCTACGTTGAGAAAGTTGACAGCTTAGGAGTACATATCAAGCGAGTTTGGTGTTCGTGTCATTACAGTGGTAAACGAGGAACGCAACTGTCTAAAAAAGCTTTTGCAAGTAGCATCTGGACTTTGTAGGGCGTATTCAAACTTACTAACGCCTGTAACTGCTGTTTTTACCTGTTCGCGAAATATGACTTCGCTATCAAAGGCCTTTTCCATTACCTTTTGATATATTATTAACTTATTCAGTATTTAATTAAAGACATCTAGCGGTAATTCCTCCTCTCTTTTTTCCATCATCACTGTTGTCCAACTTCTAATAGTCTTGTCTATATAGTATTGCGTAATGTGAACGTTATGCTCGAAGTGGCTTTTTATATTAACATAGATTTTACGGAACTCTGTGTTGTTTATTAGGAAGGTTAAGTAATAGTTTTTAACGTAACCTGTAAGGATTTCATGAAATAGTAAGTGAAAACTAGAAGGTATGACCTCTATCCACCTATAGATATTCAAAAAGTGTATTATTTTGATATCAAGGAGGATGTAAGGCTTCCCGTTATAATTTTTTATGCTATCCTTGATTTTGGCGAAGTTCTTCATAAGTTTGTAATTAATGTTAACTATTTTAACAGGTTTTGGGGGAAGTTTACGATGGTTATCCTAGCCTTTAATTGTGTTTTTCTATGGTTTAAACCTTAGAGCTTCCAAGGAACACTATTGGAGGTAATTTCTAGTTGCCTGGCTCAAAGGATCAAGTCCTATAGTAGAACATGTGGTAGGTTTACGCGCGTAGGAAAATCTAAAGGGGGAAGGTTTTTAAGGGTTTTAGATGACTTGGCGACCGAATTGCTAAGGGGCGATAGGTACTTGGAGGTTTTAGAAGGCTTGACGATTTTATTTAATTGACTGGTGAAAAACTTTAATATTTATACCTCTGGAAGCGTTGGCGGCCGTTGTTTCACGTGCCTTGACGCCGCTAAAAACGTACTCCGCACTGTTATATGGAGGTTTAAAACTGTAGAGTAGGTTAACAATTTTCCTATCGCCAGCTTGTAAAGAGGCTTAACTTAATTAGTGGTGAGTTGATGGTCCTCTGAAGAGTATGTGTAGGTGTCAAAATCGCTTAACGCCTTTTTATTTTCCTTAGAGGTCCTGTAAATCGGGATTTTAAGGTTAGTCTTTTTATTGGGTGAATTTAAACAAAGTTTTTTCCAGTTCCATTAGTATCTTGTCAGAAATGTAGATACCACGGCTTGTGACCTTTTTCTTTAGCCTAGCCTTAACCTAACGTTAGCTTATCTTTTATATGTTAAGAGTTTAATGGTTAAAAGACTCGCGAAATTCTTGAAAAGCGCGGGTACCGCGCCTATAGTCGTCGCTGAAACCCGTCTCAATGATATACTGGCCGACGTAATTAGTCAAATGAACCTTTGTTAAAGTTTTGTTAATATCCGTAATCTAGAGTTATTGGTCGTAATAGTAAATAAAGCTTGTTTCGAGGATTTTAATTTTTTTTTATATGTTTATATCTTAAAGCTATTTTTGTGGTTTGACTTGTAAAAGGTGTGTAAGGTGAAGAACTTGGTAATTTCAGTCGTAAGTACTTAGTGTTTTTAGCGTATAGTTTCGTAGGAACTTGTCGATTTGGCGTAAAGTCACGTAACGTAGCTTTTTCCACGCGACTTAGTTTTTTCGTTTAAAGCAGCGAAGTTAACGATTGGAGTAACATGGGGAGTAAAAAAGAGTAAAGCATAGGCAAAAGTGTGGAGTAAAGGGTAACGTTGAAGATTGTTGGTAGTAATAGAAATGAAAGGTTATTTGTTATAGGCCGTGGGACTTAGTTGGTTTTTTTTATAATAATAATACCCATAGTAGTAATAACTTAGCCATTTGCCAACTTGCCGAATTTTAAGACTTCTAATAGTTAACTTCAATGTCTTTCAGAAATATATATAAAGATTTTTTTAGTGTTTTTTATAACGATACCATCGCTACTTTTAAACTGCCGTAAAAACCGACGCAGCTTAGAGATCTTTTTTACTTACTGCCGTGAAAACCGATGCAACAGTAGAGGCTCTTCGCAAAAATCTTTCCTTTTGCCCAGCGGTCGTATAACCAAAAGCGTAACCGGAAAGTAACTTCTTATTTTACTTAGCTTATTTATGCTTAACCTAATAGGCAAACAAGCACTGATTAGTGTTGGTAGGCCCTAGAAGTTGCAACGTTGTCGATTCGATTAGTCGAAGTAACAGTAGTATTGCGTGGTCATATGGTAGATGTATTGTCTTAGGTTTGGCAGACCGCTAGCCGGTCTGCACTGTTATTTGTATGTTCAATTGCTTGGCCTATACCCTAGTGTGAAGTGCAACGTACTGCACTCAACTTACAACCAATGCGGTAAGTCTCTATAAGAAGCAATACACTTGCAGTATAGTCAACTTTACTGTAAGTAAAGTTGACCTACTGCACTGCATGAAATACTATTCCAATAAAGATGGTATCTACTTAAATTTACAAAAGGAAATTAAAGCCTTTAAATCCCTTTTTTCCAAGTAATAAGATGAAGAATTCTAGGGGTCAGATAGGAACGAAGATTTAATCGAAAAGTATTTGGTAACTTTGTCAATTCCTTTATTTTCGAATAAAATGGAGGCTAAAATTCTTTACCACGACAACCATATTTTTCGTATGTATCGTAAGTTTCAAAACTATCATACTATGAATATATAGAATATGAGTGTTAAATGGTATTAAATCCAAGCTCAAGGCGGAACTTGAATGACGAGGGATATTCATACCTTAAAAAAGCTTTTTAAAACTTCCGAAACCTCTTTTTTTTAATTAATCAACGTGAAAAATACCTTTAAGGATTTTATCCTAGAGGAACAAACTTCAAAAAACTTTCATATACTTAAATATGTTTTAGGGCGCCTCCACTTCGTCCCTAGTGAAGTTAAATCTCTTTATGAGCTAATAATAATAAAACTTATTAACTTAATTATCAACCTAGAATTTTGAAGTAATAGCACAGAGTATAACTTTAGTGGAGTCAAAGTAAGTAAATTAGAAACATCTAACGCCTTTAAAATTATTCATATCAATGTTATCTACAGGCTAATTAAATAGGATCGTCAAGTCTTTTAAAATATTCCTTACGGTTAAGTTTCCCCTATATATTAAGCGTTCCTTTATAACCGCCAAGTTATCCAAAATCTTCAAGTTTTTTAAAGCGAAGTTTCCTATGGTAGGTACGCCTCTACGTGCAATTAAACTACAGGTCCTACCACAATATTTTCTCTCTAGGGTCGGGAGACTGGCAATTACCCCTATTATTGTAACTCGAAGACTTTAAAGTTGAAGTATAAGATAAAAATATTACCTACGATTATGACGATTATCATAACCTTCTTCCTTAATTTGTCAAGATAGTCAATATTAATTATAATCTTTTTATATATTTCGCAAAAATCTAGAATAATATAGAAAAATATGAAAAGAAGCCCTACAATTTTTAAATTTGAAAATTATACCCTGTTTGAACATTTGAAAGTAGATAAATCTCGTTTCATCAAGTTTTTACTCATTGTTCACTGGCATCCTTCAAGTTATTCTAAGGACTATTACCAAACTTCCTTAACGCAAAGGAAAACATTTCGCGAAATTTATAATGTCATAAAAAGCTACTTCGAATACAACATCCACCTAACGCAATATTACACGGATTAGGTCACAACGAGGTAAACGATGATAATATCTAAAAATAGAGAGAAAGGAATACTAATATTTTTAATTAAATATTTAATAAGTAAATTTTATGTTAGTAAACAATAGAAAAGAATTACACTGTTAAATCCGCGCTCCTCTAGTAATCCGTGTAGTAAATATAGGCGTAAGAAAGTTTTAATACAATTCATAGCGCAAAAAAAAAATACTTGTAAAGGCTTTATTTAGATAACTACAGTCCTCGTTTGCAACCGTAATAGCATGTACGCCAAATCAACTTAATATATGCTCCCAAAATATTGAATTTCGCGATATGTATAAAAAGAACCACGTAATAATATATTATATCGATTGTATATATGAGATACCTTAATACTAAAGATTTGGTTTTAAACCTTTAAACTAAAAGTTACAATTATACTCGAGTTAACAATTTAAAGACTTAGACAGACCTATGAACGGTAAGATTATTGAAGTGATAGTAGTACAAAATATTAAATTTGAAAAAAAAATCGATTATTAGTGAACATGCTACCGTTCAGTTAAGCGTTACAAATAGTAAGCTATGTATTACTCTTAGTACCATAATATATTAGAGTAAAATTACTCTAACTTCATCTTAAATTACGAAGGCGGAAAAAATTCTAAAAATTTTTATTTACCTAAGTAAAATATATGATATAAAGACGTTACTCTTAACGCGGCTAAGTATCTAACCAACCACGTCTTCTTATACTGTTTGAGCGGCAAACCCCCTTATCGTTGCTCTAACCAAGCCTCTAATTCATTATATACCTTTAACCTTCACGATAGTTACACATATTAAGCATTTGAAATTATTATATCAGATATAAAGTTAGTAAGGTATTTAATAGAAGCTTGTTCCTAGTACGTGGTATTATAAACGGAAAATATTATTATTAAGGAAATTAGTTGTTAAAATATGAGTAAAACTAAAATTAAGTGGGTTTTAGGCTAATAATTATCGTTATTATTAGATAACGTTTATTGAAACCGTTATTAGGCATATTACATTCCACATATTTCAGTCCTCGTCCACATTCCACTTTTATTTCCAAAATATGAAGACTTTTAGCGTCAACATCAATATTAATATTGATAAACTGATTAAGGAAGACCATAGGTTTCCCCTTACCCCCAAATGGGGGTATTTGTAGTTTTATCTTTAGGGCCTGAAAGTAACGGTATTAAACTTAAAGAAGTTATAGTGCGTTAATTTTACCGGAACTATAACTACCTAGCTTTTGATAGATTGTTTAAAGTCGTTGTATTCTTATGGTTCCCACACGTGTAATACTTTGATCTCAAGGTTATTAAAAAGAGTTACTTCTTTTGCCAAATATATATCTAAACTTTTTAAAGATTTAAGTTTACCGTAAAAAACAATAAGGATTTTAAGTGCGGGATTTTAATTAACGTATTTTACTTGAATAATAAACTTGTTGTTTACGTTATTAATTCCACAACTTTTTTTCATGAAGTTAATTTTTTTCAGATCTTATCGGCCAAAGATTTATGGAAAAAGTTAAGGATATTGTCGATTAATACGTATTTATGTCCATTTGATATCGTTGTTTATGATTCCCATACCAATTTTAAGGCTGCGAAGTTTCACATAAATAAGAAAATAATTTTAATCCAGTGTAAATAGGTGATCATTAAGGCCTACTGGACAATTGGAAAGTTGAAAGTGTTTACGCACTACTCTGCAAAGTGTACGATATCTTTACGCTGGACATTAAAGCTTTACGGATTAGTAGGCACGTCTTCAAATAGCGGTAAAAGACTTCAATAATACTTTAGACCTTGATAGCTTGATACTCACGTTGCTAATCTTCAGAGCGTACACATAATTGAAGAGTGCATCTCCGCTATCAGAAAGTACTTAAAAAAAAATTGTGGGTTACGGTAAAGTATTAAAGGAGTTCCGGAAGAAATTGGTATAGAGTTAAGTTAATAATTCCCTTAACACCAAAAACAACATTATGAGAATCGATGTACTTATTTTACTGTTATAAAGTAAAGTCTTTATACAGCAGGAATTAGGTAAATATGATGACTTACCCAAAATTTTGTATATTGTTAACCCTAAAATAACTATGAAAACTATTGATGGTCTCGTAACATTTCGTATAACACAGGCGAATCATTATGTTGAGGCGACAAATCATATAGATAAAATTCTTAAACTAAAAGAAATAAAATATTACAATCATTTCCCACTTATCATTAACCAGTAAATAAACCTCTACTAAAGTAGACGATTACTAAAGAATAGGAACGTTAAAGACGAAGAATATATATCGAGTCTAATTTACAATATTACTTGGGTTAGTAAAAGAGTGAATGATGATTAAAATTTGATTGTGAAACTTCAGATATTGGGTATTATTAAAACTCTTGGTAAACCGTTTAAAAACCCAATAAAGTCTAGATTAACAGACTCCTGATTCGAAAAGCAATACAATTTCTATCTAAAGCCGATTTAAACCTTTGAACCCCGAATATCACGATTTTTAAGTTGAGGATTATATACGAGGTAAGAGGTAAAACTCCAGAAGAAGAGTACGAAAAGTTACGTTTAATCATTGAAAAATATAATAATAATGACAAAGATTGGATCCTTACGTAGTCGCTAACGATTTGAAAGATTAACTAATGCTTAGTAATTGTTGAGTTAATAAGATTACTAATTAATTTTAAAAAGAAGTTTGTTTTCAATAGCCGCGATATAACGTAAGCGTACACGTAATTAAAACCCGATTGATAGCGAATCGTATCACTAGAACTACTATAAGAATTACGATCTAAGTATACTTTAGGAACAGTAATAAGATATATTAAATTATTACATGGATTAGTTGAAATATGCGTTTATTGACTCTGTATCTATTGATCGTATTTTTAATTAAGGTGAGGTATAAAGTTTTTAAATTAATAACCATTTTTATTAGTAACGTAAAAAAAAAACCGGCCTAGTAGCTATATAAATTAATAATTTCCTTTGTATTGGAATTATTGGCTTAATAATAGCGAAACAACAAACAATTAAAATCTTAAAGTTTTAGAGTTGTAAGCTAGTGGCAACTTTAGTAAAAACCAATTAACATGATTTTAACGAATCGTTGATTCGCATACTTAATATTAATACTTACTTTAATTTTCGTCAAAATATCTAAAACGTTGACTTGGTCACAATTGACAAAACTGATAAGGTTAGAGCTTAACGATACTTAAGGTAACGCGCTTATAATAGTTACATCTTCATCTTATGCCAATTGAAGGCCTCTTACAACCAATCTTTTTCGGTAAAAATATAAAACATAATAAACTAAAACGTTAACCGGCTAATTAAAAAGTTGAAATGGTAGATACGGAACTAAAAACGAGGGATTAATATGGTTCCGATTAACTTAGTGCAAACCAAATAAATGATTTTTACAAGCGGTTCTTTTACGAATCATACAAACCTATCGCTATAAATTGGTTTTGAAATGACCCTTGTTAATATTAAAAGATAAAGAGACTAATTTATTATCATCGCAAACCCAATTAATTATACCTTTATCCAATATAAAAAATTCACGAAAAACGTGCTGACTTTAAAGGTTTATGATATAACAATCGACTTCGATATAGGTATAAAACCATAGAAAACACTTATTATTGGTACTAAACAGCATAGGATTCCATTTATCACAGTGGTAATTTGTATCAACTCGAGAAACCTATTTAGGTATATTTCAAAGCTCGTAAACACTACCAAAAAACGTTTGAAAATCGATATAATGACACTATATAAAGCTTACGAAAGCAAGAAAATTATAAAATTCTAATGGATAAACACCAAAGACAGTCCCATTAATATTATTACAAAAACGTCGCCAAATAAGGCTTTTAAAAAGTATATAGATAATAATAGGCTAACTATATATATCGAGAGTAACATTAACAAGCCATATGGTAAAGCTAGGTCACGTACCGGCGAATAAAAACACGCTAATAAATTAAAAAAAAAAAAAAAAACTACCAGGGAATTAAAGACAGCAACTTATTTAATTAGTACGATTGAATTGAAAACTTACACAAATCTGTAGCGGAAAACTTGTTTTAGAAATTGAGAAAGTCAGAACTAGAAAACGTGGGGTAAATAAATGTATTTAAAGTTAATTTGGCGGTGGAAAGAATAGGGGTCTAGCTAATTAACGAAGGCGTAATTTAGTAATAACCCAAAAAAATCAATTAACTACACTAATGTACGCGCACAAAACTAAAAGCGGCCAGTATTGAAATAGTAAAAATTGCAATATAGTAAGTTAACTTTAATTGCATTAAAGTTGACTGTACCAACTACAAGTTAAGTATATTATTTTGTGAGTCTGCTGTATTGATTTGAAATCAAGTACAATATACCCTCGCTTCACACTAAAGCATGGGCCAAGCAATTAGCCGCACAAATTACTACACAGACCAGCTAGTAGTCTACCAAACCTAAAACAATACATCAACCACTTTCAATGCAGCACCAGTTACTTCGACCAATCGAATCAACTACGTTGCAACGATAATGTCCTATCAATAAAAATGGTATATGTTTATATTTCAACGTCTAAAATTTAAGCTTTCTATATTAAGGTTCCTTTATTAAGGTTCGTATTTCAAGGTTCATATTTTGAAGCAATGTAGAAATTTTAATGTTTTATGAATTTATATTTTAGTTGAAAATGAAATGGTTTAAATTTTCATAGGGGCGTCTTGGGGGGAATAGGAGTGGCTTTACGGGTCGCTTGTTATCAATGTATACAGAAGTACCGAATTAAAAAAAAAACCATACCAAATTCATTTTTACGTTTGCTCATAGCCGTTCTCGAATTTGAAAGGTTGAAAAGGGTGAAAAAAAGCTTTAACCAGTTAACCTTAATCATAAAGCTAACACATCTGATCGAAAATTGTAATCCAAACCTAAAAACATAAAAAAAAATCATCATGTCGTCCCTGATTTCATTAGCAAACTTATTCCTACAAATATTGTTATAAGAATAATGACTTCGATGCTGACAATAAATGTAATTAGTTGCGCCGAGTGACGGCGTTGGTTGCGTTGGCGACTTGGGGAGGGTATGGCTTTCACCTCGTACCTATCTATGTCTAGGGAGAAGAAAAAAAAGGAAAGGGCGAGCCTTGCAGTTCCTCCAGCTCTCGTCCCAGCGCGCTGGCGTGGGGATGGCGGAGACGCATGTCACGAAGGTGGCGAATGTGAGAGTTGCGATCTTCATGGTGTCTTCGGGTAGCGAGCAATGGGCTTGGGCTGTATCTGGGACTTGGATGTGATGGAACCTGGTAGGTGATGGTTGCAGCATGTAAATTAGTTGAATTGTTGGATACTTCCACTATTACTTTGTCTTTGGAACTCCAGACTTGAAGTTGAGTCTCTTTCATCGTATGATATGCTCGTCGCCATCGCATATCGGTACTGCGGCAACCACTTCTCATCATGATCAAGCGCTTCCAAGTGCTGATCGCCATCGCCGAGCCGCGAACTCTTCCATTCGAGACTAGCTGGAGCCTGGATTGGTTTGTTCATGATCCGGAGTCGTGCATTTGAGTGTTCACGTTCCAAAGTCAGAGGTCCGAACTCAGGCTTCTAAGTTGGCCAATCTGCTGCGCTCTTTACTGCAAGTGAAGGACTCTACAAGCCATATACTCCCTGGGCTTGTGGACATTTCTCTCCTGTTCGGTGCCAAGTATTCCGGAGTCCGGACCTTCGGCTTACCGGACTGACTTGAAGAATATACTTATACTTCCTCCGGATCGTTGCTGACGAGATGCGCGGCGGACCCAAGACTAGGTAAGTAGCCTCAGCCCTTCGCCCATTTGTCGGGGGCTGGGCAGCGGTCGAAGAACGCGTACGTAGTGTGTCTAGCACTTGGCGTGAAGACAGTGGTAGCTTGTTAGCCACTGGTCTACTTTACAGCGTTTCTTGGAAGTCATCACTATTCAACTCGTTCGCCACCTCTGACGGAGTCAATGAGTCTCTTTAGTGAAGGCCGCCAAGACGCAAGCCTTAGGTGCTGCTTGGTATAAGAATTCATTCATTCGTCACGTCGTCTCGGTACGTATGTGCGGAGTATCCCGTCCAAGCTGCCTCGTCATATTCAACCTCACCTGACTGTGTGCTGCTTGGTATAAGAATTCATTCATTCGTCACGTCGTCTCGGTACGTATGTGCGGAGTATCCCGTCCAAGCTGCCTCGTCATATTCAACCTCACCTGACTGTGTGAGAATGGTCATGATCGGCATTGTCGGATGAGGAACCGTATCTTGAGGCATGGTAGCCAACAAACTCCATCTGACAGGTCAGTCAGTCAATTTTTACTCTGTGGGTTATCTATCTCGGTAATTACTTGGGCATTGCCATGATGGCTAACGCCCACCTGTGCGGGAACCCCTTGCTCCGTTGACACGGCACCCGCGTGTCCTTCAATATTTGGACTGGTTTTGGTCAGCCGTTTGCCGGCTATACAATGTGTCATAGGTTCAGCGGAAAAAAATAGCCGACGACGTCCAAATCTAAGAATCCCATTCGGTTTGTCAATGAGGCCTGGAGGCTGTCGACTGTGACTTTGACCCAAGGGCTCCGTAGGCCAATTCCACAGCGCTACTGACACTCAAGATGTATAATTTGGGTGCTTGAAAGCTTCAGTGGGAGGTTCTTCGAAGGAGTAATCTTCCGTGACGGTCCGCAAAGCAGGATCTTCCGTCGTATGCAGACGAGCGTATGAATAAGTTGGGAAATGCCAATTTTGCGTCTGCCATGGGCTGAAAGGCCACCTATTAACGACGCCCGAAACCAGGTGGTGCCTGTCCTGGAGGAGGCCCACCAAAGCCAGTAGGTGGTGGCATGAAGCCAGGCGGAGGAGTCGGTGTGCCGTTTGGCGGAACAGCACCAAATCCTGGTGGGGGAGCTATCCCGAACCCAGGCGGCGCCTGTCCTAGTGGAGCTCCGGGGCGTCCAGGGTGAAAATCGCCGGCCGGGCCACTGAAGCCTATGCTCGGGGCCGGGGGCCTGGCGGGAAGCCCGGGGGCTGCAGGCGGTAGATTGCTTGCGCCACGGCCGAAGCCTGCGGGTGCCATTGGTGGCGGAATCGCTTGTCTTGCGTGGCCCGGGTCGAATCGTGGTGGCGGGCCATGACCTACTGCTGCGGCGGTGGCTGGGATGATGGGCGGTGCGAACCCTGGGGGCGGCATGACGGAGACGGGCGATGGGCCGGGTGGAGGGATGCCCATTTCGCCGTAGGGACCAACGGGTGTAGGTGGCGCAAGACCGTTGCCTGCTGGTGTTGAAGGCGTGGCAGACATGAGGAAGGCGGGCGGTAATGGTTGCTGCTCTGGGATGACATTGTGCTTCTTGCCCTCGGCGGCGAGCGTCCGCTCTGCTTCATCACCATGCCTCTCGCCCTTGCCATCCTTCTTGTATGCATATTCGACAGTGATCTGCTTGCTGAGAAGGTATTGCCCATTCATGTTCTCCTTGGCGGCATCCGATGCCTCGAACGAATCATACGACACAAATCCATAGCCCTTGGATACATTGTTTTGATCACGGATAACGGTTGGGGGTGAGACCAGTGTGCCGAACTGCGAAAAAGTGTCGTAGAGGATTTTTTCGTCGACCTGCTGGTCCAGGTTATTGACAAACAGCTCGGCGCCAATGTCTGTGGGCTTTTGCTTATCCGCGCTGGCCTTGTTGACGCGGATGGGTTTCTGGTGCAGACGAATGCCGTTCAAGACTTTGGCGGCATAGTCGGCGCTCTCAGGGGTATCGAACTCAATGAAGCCGTAGCCCTGATGCGTTCGAGAGACACGGTCCATGGGCATGTGGACATTGTACACTGGGCCCATCTGGGTCATGAGCTCCCAGAGGTTGGCCTCGCTGACACGCTCATCAAGATTACCGACGTAGACGGTGGCATCCTTGTTCTGCTCCCTACATTTTGTTGGTGTTAGAGCTGGGACTGCTGGGGCAGCAGTGGAGGAGTGGGAAGAGGAGGCCAACATACCAGTGCTTAGCCATGACAGCAGTCGTACGAGTTCGAGGAGCGAGGAGCGAGATCCTTTCTCGATGCGCTTGCCTGGTTGCCAGCAACGTTGGCGTGGAGCAGCTAGAAAATCCACAGCTAGAAAATCCGCAGCTCGTAGGACGTAGGACGCTTAGTCAGACGTGCAGGGATAGCTGCTATTGCTTTGCCATTCATTCATTCCACTTCCAAAATCCATTGCTGACTTGGCGCTCCAGCGACACTTCATCATCCTCATCTACCTGCACTTCCGCAACAAGTCACAACCACACTGCCCTTGATTCAGGATGTTTGCACTATCTGAAGAGTCAAAGGTACATGCCCACAGACATCAAGACTGCTGCTGCTGTATTTAGATAGCATGGTGGCTGACCAGACCTGTACAGGAGCGCATTGGCAAACTCATTGAGGTTGCACGTGTAGCTGTTCATTAGTATGTTAAGACCCGAATTCCTGGCATTTTAGCGTGTCTCTGACAAAAGGGCAATAGTGGCTACCTGCCCATGATCCTATATCTTGGTGAGAACTTTCCTACATCTGACGAACACAACAAAGGGCTAATGATATACCCAGGCTACACCAGGAGCGAACCGAGACCTTCGCTGCACAGGTTGGATCCCTTTGACTGGCCTTTTTGAAAATGGGGTCTCCTGGCTGACACTATCTGCAGGCTGTTGTCGCCCCTGTCTTGATGAATGAGTGAACCTCCAAGAAACTCAACAAGGAGACAAAGCATCGAGCACCCCCGCAAGCTGCAGCCAACAGAAACAACATCACCCCTATGGCACAGTAAGGCATGAAGAGAAGGAAATACAACGGCAAGGATTACTGCCTAGTCGGCTCCCCTTTTACAGCGAGTAGTAGGGCCTAGCTGGCAGTTTGTACAGTTACCATACGATACTCTGGTTCTGGTTGAATCAGATAACCAAGGAAAATACGAAACCAATCTTCCAAGCCGTGGTTCCGTCCACGAGGAGTTGCCGGGTGTTTGGGCCAGGACTGTTGGTTTTGCCGCACACCGTCCGTTGCGATCGTTGCGACCGACTTGACCTTATCGCACCGCTGATTGTGCCTGAGGCGATCATGATACCGCAAGTAATCATACCACAGACCGTCTTCTCACCTGCGACCTCGTTTCTGGTCCCCAAATTCCCGTCCTGCCTATTCTTGTCCTGTCGGGGCTGCGGTTCAAGGCACGGCGAAAGGCAATTGACTTGGCGCTTATCGGCAGATTTAGCTCGATAAGCGGCTCGATACGTCACAGCCTTGCAACTTACATCTCATCTCCAAATTTTAAGCCGACGCACCCTGTTTGTTGGCTTCCATTCATCAACGCGACAACCGCAGTGACAACCGCAGCTTCGCGACAACGCAACCAGACACATCATTCTCGTCCTCGCTTTCTTCCACACCCTATCATGTGATTTGCACCTGACCCGCCAACATGAAGGAGGACAAAAATGGAGATGGCAGTATGACGGTGACTCGTGTCGTTCAGGGCTGCACAGGCGCCCTGGCTGGCTTCCTGTCGACCTTTCTGTGCCATCCCCTTGAAATAATCAAGATCCGACTGCAAGGTCAGTTCTACATCGAATAGGACGCAGCGTGCGATTTTTCTGATGGTGTACTTTACAGTTCGTGAGGACATCAAACATGGTCCATGGCCCAGCTGGAATATGACCAAGGAGATCGCTAGACTTGACCGTCCGATCGTGCACTTCTACCGCGGTATCACAGCCAACTGTCTTGGCAGTGCGTGGACTTGGGCTTTATTCTGGCCCCTCAAAAATACCGTCGAGGCCGCCGTGTTCTCAGGCAGGTCAAAGCCCGAATCGTCTGAAAAGGTGGAGATCACGCAGCTCGACACGTTCCTGATCACTACGCTCTCTGGCCTTGCCATCCAATGTGTCTCAAACCCGATCTGGGTCGTCAAAACTCGCATGCTGGGTAACGAGCGGGGTGCGAAAGGCGCCTATCCCAACACCATGGCTGCGTTCGAGACCATTTACCGCAACGAGGGCTTCAAGACATTCTACACTGGCTTCTGGATCAGCTTGGCCGCCATCTTCCAGACTAGTCTGCAGTTTGTAGTCTACGACCACTCGAACGATTGGCTCAGGCTTCGAAGACGATTGACACACAACGCCGCCGACGGCGGTGACCCGGACGTGCTCTCCGTTGTGGATACAACCGTCCTGAGCTCCATCTCCAAGTCTTTTTCCGTTGCCATCGCCTACCCCTACCAAGTCGTCCGAAGCCGAATGCAGATGCCCTACGCGGCCGCTCGGTATGGAGAAGGCATCAGCGGCGTGGCTCGGGAACTGTACAGAGAAGCAAAGATTCGTGCCTTCTACAAGGGCCTCGGTCCCGCCATCGTTAGAAACCTGCCGGCGACGTGTGTCACTTTCTTGATTTACGAGAAGCTCTCTCCGAAGCTCATCGATGTGTTTGGAGGCAAGAAGGACGGAGGAGTCCGGTTGCCATGACAACCGGAGGCGGTTGCATTTGCGGAAGAAAACAGGTCTGGGGCATGGAATGACATCAGGACAAACAAGGCGTCAAGGTTACATCAAGGCCACTGTTGGCGCACATGGGGGAACACTGGAATGCATCTGGAAGGAGCAATTGCGTGCGGAAACTGATACCCACAAGAGGCGTTTGAGAGGCGGCTATTGAGCAGGCAGCCTTAGGCATTGGCTTATAATTAACCCTTTCCATTGCATTTATGGATGTCTTCTGACGGTGTTGGCGGGAGTTTCCTGTGATACTTCTATTAAATCGCCTTTTTTCCAGAGACCCATTTCTGTGCACTCGGATAATCTCATGATCTTTCTTCCCTTATGGCTTGGACGCTAGGCCCAAATCATTTAACAATGCCCATCGTGTCAAATCTGCCTCTATTTGACATGACGATATCACTACTACAGCCACACAAATGAACCATGGTAAATCTAACTCAACACTTCGGTTGGTACGGCATGATACTTGACTACGCACCATAGAACCTTCAAAGGTCTGATTCCTGAATTGGAGGACAACTCTGTCCTGTAAAGTTTTTCCTTGGCAAGATTACACAAACCACGTCCCCCTCTCTCGTTATGGATATGCAGTCTTCTTTACTATAATACCAATAGTAGCCCATTTCCGATGAGTTTTTATTTTATTTTTCTCTCGAAATACCGCATTCAACACCACCACATGAATGCCTTCGGATCTACTCCTTTTCTTTCTCACTATATTATGTAAGCAGCTGTTACGACGAATTCTTCCCAGAGGAACTTTGAGAGAGTTCAACTCGTAACTCGTCGGACACGACATTTGCTGGCCCAACCTTTGCTACACCAACATCAAAACCAAACCTACCTATACCAATTACAACGTTTTCAACTTAATTATCACGATTGAACAATATTCAGAAATCAATACCAAACAATTAAAGTCTTACAAATAATTCGAATCGGCTAGGTGATAAAGAATGACGGCAAGTGCAAAGGGTAAGAGTCTAAACTGGTAATAAAACAAAGCTTTTGCAGCGAGCTTAGCGGGAAAAAATCTTTCTTTCTACAACATTAATATCATCGTTTCAGCGAGCATTTGTTTACATTCTTGTCATCTAGGGCTTCGACGGTGGTAACAGCAGCAACAACAGCAACTGAACCCTAACATTCGTACACTCCTCATTCGTCCCCTCTTCCGCCTGCGATACAAATTTGTTTACAAGTTTATCGTCGAAGGCTCCTCATCAACAACTAAATATCTTGTGATTCTAACCGAATCCGAGTGCGAGTCCCAATTTACACCACTTACGTATGTGTACACTTCAATGTTGTGATTTTTTTTAGTTGTGTTACCTCGCCGAGATATACGAATACTGGCTGCCAAGTAATATAATTGGGTAAGCGAAAA